>JARFIW010001345.1:600000-781644 GCA_036346225.1 Platerodrilus igneus
GATGGCTCTAATTTGGGATATTTAAGACGACTTTAAATTGGGGCTCCGAAATTTGAACACACTCAAACTTTGGAGAAAGTAAAAATGAAAGTATTCTAATTTGGTCATATTCTGACTTGGTACGATTTTAATTGGAAACAATTTATGGGGCAGGTACATTAAGCAAACACAAAAAAGGGATGCAGATCATGGACTAGGATGGAACTACAGAACCCATTCCAGATTAGCAATCTTAAATACACTTTATTATTCAAAACTGTTTTAATTTAATATTTATCACATTGTGTATTTGTAAGAGTCATCAAAAAAGGGCCATTTAACAATTTATGATAAGGGAATAGGTATCTTGGAACGTTCGAAAGTCGCTGAATAAGTAAAAGATATTTTTGCTGACCTTCCAAAAACGATAAATCTGGTATATGTAGATATTCTGTAAAAAGGGAAAATTTTGAGAGTTGTAAATTTTATCAATTTGTGTATTATAGAATTGCTTTATTTGATTCAATAAGATCTATTCGGGGTAAAAGCCTAATTTAACATTTCATAACATAAGGGCTTAAAATAATAAAGGAATCAAACAGCTAATATCACAGCAATTTAATGACACACCATTCATAGGGCAAAACAGCGAATTTTATGACGGTCCTACGCTGGGGCGAATAACACAGCAATTTTATGGTACGCCCAATCGTGGGGCGAATAACACGACAAATTGTATGAAATGCCCAATCGTGGGGCTATATCATAGCAATATATATATATATATATATATATATATATATATATATATATATAACCACTCTCCTTTTACTAGTTTTGGGTAGTTCTAAACCACCAATTTTAAAAATAAGTTTTAGTGTACATATTGCCAGCAGGTGTTACAGACATCACAAGCGCTCGCCTTTAACTCGCACCATCTATAACTACATCTATAATATATCTTCTAAAAACGACATAGTTCACCTAAAGAACGAAAACTTGTACCCAGTTTTGCAAAATATACAAATATGTAGAAAAATTAATTTTAACATAAAATGAAGTTAGTGATATTTTAAACATAATTTAATGGATACTTGTCCTTAAAAGTAAATATCCATAACGTAAAAGGCTATCATCTAAAACCACCAAAAATCAATAGGAGTAGGGTGCAAGAGAAAGTAAGGTCAATGTGCTTATTTAAACGATTACTATGTATACGCATGTTTGATATGATTTGATAATATTTTTATATTTTCAATTTAGCAATCTATATTTGATACACTAAAAAAGAACTCGAAGAATCTTTCACTGTCTAAGTGAGGACAATGAGATATATTTACCAAATTCTTTAAAATTAAAGGTAGAAAAATCAGTAGTTTTGTATTGGTAGTGTATCATTTTGTTTCGCAGTCTTCATACTTCTTACAACTACTTCTCGAGGAACATCGGTGACAACATGTGGTTTTCTCTCGTTCTATTATTTTTTTGATATAATCTTGTAACCTCGATCTGAGTATATTATACATTTTACTAGCAACATAGAAACTTAAAGCATACGGCAAAATCCTTTTTAGTGCATTTACCAGAGTTTCTTGGGTGCACTGTTTTGATTTTGCATACACCTCTTAAGGGTGCTGCATTATAACTGACCTATCGTTGAAAACATGCTTCTTTATATAGTTATATACCATCCACTGTTGCAACTTTGAGACTTTTAAGCTGGTGGCTTCAGTCAATCACAAAAGTGGGAGAATCTCTGAACTTGCTGTAGTTCATTAAAGATTTATTAGAAAACTTGTCCGGATAGTAATTTTCCACAAAAGTTGCATAAGATGGCAGAGTACGCTGGTAAATATTCGTTCTGTTCAAAATCCAGGCTCAAGCGACATTGAGAAAAAGTTTGAGAGTTCAGCTACATTTTCACATTGATTATGTAGGTATGGGTAAAGCTCGTAATATTTTCTTCTTTTCGATCAAATTTTCCATTTTGCAGCGCCACTAATATCCACTGAGCCTTCTGTTTTGTTCGAAAATTTAATTTTTCATATCGGTGAATTGGATAGAGACGATGACCAGAATTCATAAACTCCCTATTTTCTGAATGCAGGCATTATAGACATTTGATTTTGCATTTTCGTTAGCAATGAAGTCTTGGCATTACCGCGTAATGTTTTGTTGTATCCAAATTAATCACTCCCAAGCAGATAGCTTACGGCGATATATTTTGTAACTGATCTCTGGAGAAAAGACACCGTGAAAAATGAGGAAGGAGGATTGCGTATATCCTAACATTCACGTCTTTTTTAGAACTACTGCAACTTTTCTTGTATGACTTTAAGAGTAATGCAGATTTCTATTTGTATGGTTTTTAAAGGTAATCCATTTCTTTGTTTGCCGGATGGTATTGCTTCCATTGATCTGCTATGACGTTCTAACTCCTTTAATTATTGGCTTGCTGCTTTCACATCGTTACCTACTTTTGCAGTTCCTGCCGCACCATCTCCTAGGGCACCTACGGCACTAAATTTGGCATATACAGGAATCAATGTTAAAAAACTTTTTTTTGCGGTACGAGTATAATGCGCAAAACTTTAATTTTCTTTCTACTTCCAGTACCTTTTATTATTCTTTTTCCAACATGTATACTAACTTCGAATGACTTCTTTAAATTGTTGGATAAAACCCAATCGACTGCTGCGCATATTTTCTTTATGATTCCGCGTTTAAAACTAATCTTCTCATTCTTCATGCCGATGTCTAATTCTTTTTTTGACTTTCATGGTTTTTGTAACGAACGAAGCTGCAGTCTTTTCAGCAGCCTATGTATTTTTTGACATTACTCTTTCTCAAACTTCTTTCTGTAAAGTTTTACCTACTCGTTGTCTAGCCAGTCACTCTTCCAACCTGATCTCAGGTCCACAGTAAGAATATTTTGGGGTATGGAGCTCGAGTGTGAGATTATTTATAACTTTGTTCATAAAACCTTTACCAGAATGCACACTCATGAATGTGCGCATATTAACAACTAAGTAATCAAAATAGAACAAAACATCTCAATTGATTCATTTTTCAGTCTACAGGATGTCCAGTTTCATTCCTGCAGTGTTTAACTAACGCTGCTATGTCTCTCACTTTATTATCCAAGAATGAGTTTGTGATGGCAGGTCACGGTTGATACTAACAACGATAGGTAAGGATGATGTAGTCTTCTATCCATCTGCGATCATAGACTTGTTGCGGTTTATGGCATCCAGTTTGGATACATTAGCCAAAAATTTACAGTTGCTACTTCATTGAGTTCCACAAATATTTCCTCAAGGTTGAGCAATTTAAACTGACTTCACTTTAACAGCGAATTAACATCCAACGATATTTTGTATGTGGAGTACGGGTGAGCGCAGAAAGTGTGGCAGACCTCCAACTTCAAACTCCCGGAGAATAGAGTTACTTGTATCTGCAGACAGATGTGTTGTTTTTGGTAGACGATTTCGAAAACGTTGGAAATGTGTACATGTAGACATACAACCTGGATCCGTGTTAGTACACGAGAGCTACATTTTGTGAAAGTTGGAGTTAGAGACGGACTGACCAAGTGCCCTGTTAGACATGTCCATGCCAACAATAAGTGCATGAACAACTACGGCCTTAACGCTCCGTCATGATACTTGTCTTACATCGTCGCCAATAACTTGCTCGGGTGGGCGGAGAATCAGCATTACTAAGGGAAGGTTTAGGTGGCCATCTGCTAAAAAAATCGCTCACGTCAAAAACGAAATTTTAAAAGCTCCGATTATTTACGACAAAAGGGGTACATTCTCGAAGTGGATCTAACCTATCCTCTGCAGCTAGCGATTTAGCTTTCTGCCCTTAAATGAAGACTACACTGTACCATAAATCTAGAACCCCACAACTACTTGCCACGATGGAAGATAAAAGTACTACAGGATTCACTACCGCAACCTCTAGCAGTGTCTGCGGAATGAATTAGTGTTCTGGTTTGAATCCCGTTCGAGTCGACCTTTTTTTCTATAAAGCATGTGTGACATATACTCAGTCGAAAAAATTGTGAAGTAAGTAAAATGACTGATGTGACGTTGGAAAAAAATGCCAAACGTTAGAGAAAAATGGTGGATTGTTTGGTTCGCGTGTGACTACAAAGTGCAAGGTCCCGATATGGACTGCTTCGATAATGTTAAGCGAGTATTTTTCACAAAAATACGTACTTGTTCGGATGAGAGGTAAAGTATAGGTTCCATATGTGAGTGATGTCATGCACGCTAGATAACCCTACCTTGCTTGGAATAGTAAGGGTCTGGCAAATTTCAAAATTTTAGGTAAAAAACCGCTTTCTGGCCAATGTGGTTCCTTTCTTGTGGGACATTAAACTATTAAATTAGCGATGTGGCGGTTGTGACACAAATGGCTACCGCAAAATGGCGGATTGTCAAAGTGACTGCTGTCAAAATGACGTAAGAAAAATGCACAAAAGTGACATTTGTGAAAAAAATTACCACCGCGAGTCAGCGACTAGTTAGTGGTGTGTAATTGAGAAGCAAAGGTCTGCTTCCAATGCGTCTCCATGTTTGCCAAAAGTCTACTCCTTTTTTCTTAAGTATATATTTAAACGCCATTCCGAATGGACCTGTACCTTGAAAAAGTTCTAGATTACTAGAACGGTTGGAATGACTTTCGTGTTCCAGTGACCTAAAGAGCCAAACTACAGGTTCAACCAAAGTAGTAGGGTCTTTAGTGAGGAACCAGACTAAAACAGGTCTCCGAAAGAGGGCAGCAGCTCTTCCGGTACTTAGATTGGCAGTGACCATGGACGTCGGTATGACATTATAAGACACAGTACTGCGATGTAGAAGGTAACGAGAAACCGCCACATTACCTCCTAAGTACACAACGTACTTATACTGTAATAATAAATGATGGCATACTCTGGGGTAAAAAATTCCGGAGTTGAAATAGTCCCCCATTCGAATCTCCGGTAGGGAACTACTTCAGCGAATGTGATCGGAGAGTATAAAAAAAGAGTCTTGAAAATTGTGCGAGTCGAAGCGTGGAATGTCAGAGGTATGAAGCAACTAGGTAAACTGGAGAACTTAAAAACTTGGATAGGATAGCACTAGACATAGTAGGGATTAGCGAAGCTCGTTGGCCAGAGGCGGGGGAGTTTTGCAGTAGAGAATTTAGGGTAATTCATACAGAATTAGAGGAAAGAAATTTAGGTGTGGGGATAATTATGCTAAAAACGATAGGACAACGTGTAGAAAACCACTCACAAAAGAACGAAAGAGTACTTATGGTTAGATTAGAATAAAAACCGGTAAATACGGTAATAATTTAAGTATACATGCCCACCGATAGCTACAATGAGGAAGAGGTAGAAGCGATCTACAAAGATGTCGAAGACATTAAAATACATAAAAGGACATGAAAATTTAATAATTACGGCAATTTCAATGTTCAATGCAGCGGTAAGTGAGGGTAGGGAAGGAGCGGTAGTAGGTTTATTTGGTTTAGGCACGCTAAACGACAGGGAAAATAGGTTGGTAGAATATTGCGACAAAAGCAATTTAACCATCACAAACACATCATTTAAACATTATGTTAGAAGATGATACACGTAGAAGATGCCAGAAGATATAGGAAAATACCAAATAGATTACATCCTTATAAGACAACGGTTTAGGAATCAAGTAGAAGACTGTAGAAGATACCTAGAAGCAGATATAGACACTGACCACAATGCGTAATTATGAAAGCCGCTCTTAAATTTAAAAGTTTGAAGAAAAGGAACAAAAAATGCACTTTGACTTTGAAAAACTAAAAGATAAAGATATCCACAAAAGATTTGAATAGTATCTAGTGAATTGCTGAAAAATATCGCGAAAATTTCTGATACTTAGAACGTAGAAACAGAACGGAATAACATTAAATCCAGCTTAGACATGCCAGCCAGAGATATTCTGGGGTATACACAAAAAGAATATAAGAAACCATGGATAACAAAGGATATCCTAAATTTCATAGAAGAAAGACGAAAATACAAAAACATATCAGATGAAACAGGAAAACAGAGATACAAAGTCATAAAATGGGAAATTATTCGCAAATGCAGAAAAGCTAAAGAGCAATGGATTGACGAAAAGCGCAAAGAGGTACGAACTAAGATGGAAATACGAAAAGCGAAGAATGCAAACTCATTAGAATGAGTTTTAGGGATATAAAACCGTATAGCAAAAATATACGGAGCACGGGAGAAAACGCCATTATAGAAAATGTGGAGAAAGTGGTTATATGGCAAGAATATATAGATAATTTATATGCAGGAAGGGAACTCAGACATTGAAAATGATGACAGGATATCCTATACTTAGAGATGAGTTTGAATTAGCAAAAAGGGTCTGAAATATGGTAAGGCGCCGGCTACAGATAAGATGCAAGCAGAAACTCTAAAAGCCGCTGAAAAGGCAGTAACAGAACGTCTCTTCCAACTTGTAAGATATATGTATGAGACAGCCGAGATACCCAAAGATTTCAAACGTAGCAGCATAATCGCTATTCCAAAAAAAGGAGGCGCTGATAGATGCGAAAATTTTCTAGTAATCGGCTTGACAGCGTACGTTTCAAAAATATTAACTAGAATTGTACAATGATGGATGGATACACGGGCTGAGGAAATACTAAGAGAAAATCAGTTTGGGTTTAGGCGAAACGGGGATACACGGGAGTCTATTTTAACTCGATAATGAAAAAAAAACATAGAAAAAGAGGAAAACGTGTATATAGGATTTGTAGATATGGAAAAAACATTCGACAAAGTAAAATAGAAAAGAAATGTTAGAAAAACTAAAAAAGGTTGGAATGAGTTTTAGGGATAAACGGCTAGTACAAAGCTTATACAAAGAGCACACTGCGGTAATAGAATTAGAGCAGGAACGTAGAAAAGTTAATATTAGAAAAGGCATGAGACAGGGATTTGCACTAATCCCCATTAAGTTTTAACTTGTACGTCGAAAAGGCAATAAATACTGTTAAATGCAGGAAGACATTTGGAATTATTATGCAGGTACTAAAGATTAATATGCTGAGATTTACAGATGATTTTGCGGTATAGCATCTAGCAAGAAAGAGCTAGAAGCTGCTCTTAATGAAATGGAAATAGTTCAAAGACAACAAACAGAAACAAGGAAAAGATTGCTTAACATATGACGAAAAAACTAACTGTACTTAAACCTGATGATTATTATAAGCAACTACAGGTATTGATTTTGCAGTATTCTTAACTAATTTTAAGAAAAATACTTAACAAACCACAACAGACGTGCAGGGAGTATTCTCAACTAAAGTTAATTGTGCGAAATCATTTACTGGAAAATTATTCATTCGGCAAATGTCTAAGTGCTAGGAGATCTTGGCAGCCACGGGTTGTTTAACCCTCTTCACATACTACTGAATCTCTATAATTAGAAAACAACAAAAGGGGGACCGAGTTATATCTAGGCTGTGGAAATTTCAAGGAACTGTGTAGGCTAGCTCAGAATAGAAATAAGTGGAGGTACGCGTCCAACCAGTTTCAAGAGGAAAAACCTAGTGACGAAAAAATAATTGCACTTAAATCTGATGATTGTTATAAACAACTACAGGCGTTGGTTTTGAAATATTTTCAACTATGTGGATTATTAGAAAGAATATATTGAGAAACTATTAATTCGGCAAATGTTCGAGTGTTGAGGGATCTTGGTAGCCGCAGTTTGCTTAACTCGCTTCACATACCACTGAATATCGGAGAAATAAGGTAAATATTTTTAAAACAATAGAAGGGGAACGGAACCACATCTAATAAGAAAAACCAGCGGCTATGTTTGAAGACAACAAACATCGAAACAAGGAGAAAATTGTTGAAAGCATATGTGGAAAACAAAGAAAAAAGGAGAAATAGGACAGGATACGTTCTAAATAATTTTTGGGGAATAGTGCGGTATATATTATAAGCAAAGACAGGAAAAATGGAGTTAGAGGTAGGCCTAGATAAAATTAATGCACGCAGATAGAAAGATGCAGACTCTGGAAATTTCAGGGAAATGAGTAGGTTAACTCAGAATGGGAAACAATGAGGGTACGGGTTTAACCAGTTTCAGGACTGAAGACCTAATGATGATGATATTTAAACAAAGAATGTGCGAATCCTTATATAGTTAC
Source organism: Platerodrilus igneus (assembly GCA_036346225.1). NCBI lineage: Eukaryota > Metazoa > Arthropoda > Insecta > Coleoptera > Lycidae > Platerodrilus > Platerodrilus igneus. The sequence continues at coordinate 608,188 of JARFIW010001345.1, forward strand.
ATCATTTTCTAATATAAGTAAATAGCAATTTTAATATACCTACTACATGCGGTGGCTTGAATTTTACTTTTTATGACTTAAGTATGAGTTACTGTTATTACGCGCACTGGACACCCACCTTTAGTTACCTACATTATAATATATAATATATAATAGAACCTGACATCATTAAAAAAATTATATGCAAATATCATAAAAGTCGTCCTGAATCTAAACTAAACATGTTATTTAATACAAAAGCAAACATTAAAGTATTATTAGCATAATTGTTCCCGAAATCAATATTAACATTCTGGAATGTAATTGATTATCATTGCTGTTTGTAATTATTTCATGAATGTTTATACGAAAGGGGTTGAAAATAAGTTAAATCGTACCACCTAGGTAATTATATAGCAAGTATAGTAGACGAAAATCAATTTTAGTTAAGTGGTGCGTACTTGTTTTGCAACTATCAGATTAAAATCGTGTCTTGGCTCTTCTAAAACTATGAGTTTGGGTGCGTTAGAGATCATTATGCCCGTAGCAAAGTGACAAATAGGAATTGTTGGTAAACAATACTTTTGTCAGCTTTTTGCCGAGTGAAGTTGATACTCATCGCCCTAACTATTTTATTAACACTTTGTCGTTTACAGTAGAAAATTTAATTTTAGAACGCATTGGTATGCGTCACAAGCACAAGAAAATACAATTAGTTTATATAGTTTGCATTATAGTGTAGCGTCATTACCTCGCATCATAGGAAATATAACTCTCCATTTTATAATTGAAATATATCTTTCCATTTTATAATTGAATTAGAATTGTCAATAAACGATGGATCCATTTTATCCTAGTGAGTCATGAAGTGACACGGCTTTTTATAGACTACGTATAGCGAAATATACCTTTGAGTTTTATTTACTACAGAATTAAAACGAACTCGGCGGATTAAAACGCTTTCTATTTTGTCAATCAATTATATTGCTTTTTTCTACTTTTGCAAACGAAAACTCTATCAAAGATAAACAGATTCGTGAATCAGCGAACCAAATAAGCAATCAGCGTTTTAGTAAGGTTACCTGATAGGATAAACCCGGTTTAACTGTATAGAAATAGGTCACAAATATAAAATCGCTTTTAAAGAATAACGGTCATTTTAGTATTTCTAAATCACACCTTAATCCACAATAGTAATCCTACAGGCGCAATGTGAAAAAACTTTTGAACCGGAATTACTAATCCGAAAATAACGGAGGATACCGACTTTATGCAAACATGTAAAGCGTTAATAAATTATATCAGTTATTTTCGTATCCTCGGGCCAAACAGAATAATAGAGAACTGCAGCTGACTTAATTGATCCTATAGGGTAGAATAACTGATTCTATCTTAAAGGACAATCTCTACTTCCTTTAAACCAGTATTAAATTTACACTACAGTACACCCATACCCTTTTCATCTTATAATAATATATTTATCGCGTTAGTAAAGGACATTGTGCCAATCAAGTATAGGTTAACCTTCCCAAAACTTTAATGCGATTTCAACCCTAAATTAATGATTTATGAGAATTGACTGCTAAGGTGTCGTTAAGGTAGTGATAGGAGAGATGGGATTTCTAATTTTATAATGTAGAAGTTTCCGTTACCAAAGTGGTTTAGATATTAGTATATTTTTTGATTGCTAACGTCTGTGATGATCTGTAAAGTTTAAGCAGGAATGATAATCAGCAAAAGTATTATACATAACTGAAATATGAAACTGAATACACTTAGAATAACTGGAGCCAACTTCATTCTCTTTGGTGTCAAATCGGGGTTTCTGGATACAGGATTTAGTTGCTGTAACCCTTTGAGTAATTGTAAATCTCCAGAATTGAACTGGTTAGTTGAATCTTCAATTTATGCAATAATAATAATAATAATAATAATAATAATAATAATAATAATAATAATAATTCAATTTTTTTAATTTCAATTTATTTACAAGTTTGTTCTCTTTTCACCATAAGCTAACTCCATGAGTTGCTTGACATGGTGTTAAAACTATGTATATACATTCGTTATAACCTAGAATATTTCAAAAAGTATATAAAATAATTAATTAATAATACATAATATATTTGTTATATGAACTAAATATCACCTAGTAAACGAATGGTCTTCATTTATTATACAGTATAATTTTAGAACTTTCTGCGTGTAGTCTTTGTTGTGACTCAACTCTCTCTTTATTACAATTTTCCACATTCAGTTCTCCTGCATTTCTTTGTTATTTATTATCCATTTGGCATACAAATTTACAATTGTCTTTTTTTATAATTTTTAGTAGAAACATTTCAGGATTTTAATTTAACAATTAAAAAGCTGAAGAAAACTATTTTTAAAATTTAGTGTTTTATTCCAATATGTTGCTTAAATACACTTTTACTTCCTGTTTCAAAGTTTTCATCAATAATAATAATAATAATAGTAATCATAATAATAATAATGACAGCAACAATAATAATAGTAACAATAATAATAATAACAATAATAATAATAACCCTACATCTCTATACAACCAATATAAGTAGTCTTGTGTTCAATAGTCTTATTTCGAGTGGTATCAGTGAAAATAAAACTGTGAGCGGCTTTAACTGATTATTAACAACTTGAAGAACATCGTATATTAAAGTGTAGAAGATTCAACTGAAAATTAAAGAAATGTCCAAATTTATCAATATTAAAAATTTTGACAAATTATCTGACGTTTGTAATGAAAAGTCATTTGACAGCGATTTTCAAGATGAATCACAAACTTATAATGCATATAAATACCCTCAAGATAATAGACTATGTACGTTTTTACAGGCAAATGATTGGACTTTATCAGAAAAAGACCGTTTAGAGGTAGGAACTAGTGCGAAACATTCAAACGATATTGATTTAAACAAAAGGAACTTGAATAGTAAAACTATCTGCTCGCAATTAAAACTAAATTTAACTGCTGCTAATAGTCACACTTCTGCACTAAATAAACGTTCTGCTATACGACCGATTTTAACAACTCAGGCACTTGAAGAATCCAAAGATACCCCTACTAGTATTAACTTAAATAGCTCGCTATATTCGACTACAGAAGTAGCTGCTGTTTCTAAAAATACCAAACGTATAAAATGGTCAAAAAATCTAAATAGTGATATAATTATACGATTAATCAATGCGAAGACATGCCTTTGCCTGGGTGGAGAAAAAAGATACACAGTGAATTTTGTCATATACATCCTGAACTAGATTTAACTGAACAAAATGTCGTAGATAGAAAAAATATTATTTTCAAAAAGGGCTACCTTACACAAACAGAAATTTCACTTATACGTGTAAAGATTGGAAATAAGCTTTCATTCCACAAATTATATGAGGAAGTAGAGGTAGTTCCACCAAATTTAGAAAACACATGTAATGATGATACAAGTAAAACAGATGATTTTAAAAGAAAATTCCTCAAAAATTATAATTTATATTAAAAAGTTGCTGTATCAGACAGACAATGCATTCCTACATTAATACACAAACGATGGACTTCAGAAATTATTGAAAACATGGATTTGATAATAAATGAACAGTTAGAAAATGAATCAGATCTGCTAGTTATATCAAATGTAGTATACGCCGCAGCAATTACAGTGATTGAGTTAAATGAACAATATTTACCATCCAAATATGTAAACAACCAATATATGACAAAAATAAAAGATCCCGCTTGGAAAGTTAGAATTGTCAAAGAAATTGATAAACTAAGAGGTAAAGCGGATGTAATTTTGCAATATTTACAAGGAGTTAATACATTTAAAGTACGAAACAAAATACAGATGATTTTAAGATCAATAAATGTTCAATACAATTCTTCCAATGTAATACAAATATTAACGGAACTTAAAGATGAATTACGCCAAAAAGCAAAAGCTAAAGGAAGTCGTCTCCGACGATATAATAAATCCACTAAAAGAAGAACACAAAATTACCAGTTTAAAAGAAATCAAAAGAAATTTTTGCAAAATTTATTTAATGAGGAAGCAAAATATCAACAAGACATTGAGCTAGAGGAAACATCAAAATACTGCAATCTACGTTGGAATACATCTTCGCACGGAGATTTAAAGGCACCATGGTTAAAACAAATACTAACAGATCACATAAACGAAATGACAAGACCAAATTTTAGTGAAAATGACATAACAAACGCTTTAAGACCACAAAAAAATTGGACTACACCTGGACCTGACCAAATTCAAAATTTCTGGTTAAAACAATTTAAATCAACACAAAATTTTTGCTAACGTCTTTAATCAAATACTAGAAAAACCCCAAAATATGCCAGAAGAACTAATTAGAGGAAATACATATTTCATATTTAAAAAAAAAGAGACCACAAACCGAGACAGCTACAGACCAATTACTTGTTTATCTACTATTTACAAACTGTTCACTTCTCTAATTTCAAATATCATCTATTAACACTGCGACAAAAATAGCATTATCCCTGAAGAGCAAAAAGGTTGCAAAAAGAAAAGTTTAGGATGCAAACATCAACTAATTGTCGATAGCATTATTATGAAACAAGCTCAAATTAAAAAAAGAAATTTGCATATGTGCTACATCGACTACTCAAAAGCATACGAATCAGTACCGCATAATTGGATGATATACATCCTAAAGATTTACAAAATAAATAAAGTAATAATAGATTTGCTAACAAATTTTTCAAAACGGTGGAGCGTAAGACTAAAAATTAACAACTCAACATCAGCTCCGATTAATATAAAAAAGGGGATTTTTCAAGGCGATTCTTTAAGTCCTTTGTGGTTCTGTCTTGCACTAAATCCATTATCATCGTTACTTAAACAATCACAGATGGGTTATAAATTAGACAAAAAATAAAACTATCATAAATCATCTCTTATTCATGGACGATTTAAAACTATTTACTGGTAATAAGAAACATTTAGAATCTTTAATCAATACAACAAAAATTTTTAGTAACTCTATAAATATGAATTTTGGCTTAAGCAAATGTGCAATTTCTAAATTAATAAAAGGTAAAGTGAGTTTTACTGCAGAAACACTATATGGTATCAAAGAAATGACACCAGATGAAACATACAATTACTTAGGTTTTCAACAACGTCGAGGTTTAGAACACTCCAAAGTGAAAGAAGAATTAAAATATAAATATAAGAAAGATTTAACTAAATTAGTTAATACAGAATTAAATTCAAAAAACTTAGTTCAAGCAATTAATTCTTTTGCAGTCTCATCAATATCTTACTCTTTTTGGATAATCAAATGGAGCAGCACTGATTTGAATGAAATGGATCAGGTAACTAGAAAAATTCTAACTAAACATAATTTTCTCCATCCACATTGTTCTATTGAACGTTTATATTTACCTTGAAAGGAAGGGGGTAGAGGACTTTTAAACGTAGAACAATTATGCAATAAAGCTGTACAAAATATTCGGAAATATTTTCTAGAAACACAAAACCAGCTATTAAAAATAATTGTTAAATTAGACGACGCATATACACCTTTAAATCTTAATAGTAAACATTTTAGCATTAATAACAGTGAAAATGAAACAAAAATTACAGATTGGAAGAAAAAATCTTTACATGGCAGATATGCTCAACAACTTTTCTCAGATAATATAAATGAAAAAATTTCAATATCTTTCTTAATCAAGGGGTATTTACACATGGAGACAGAAGGTTTCTTTATGGCAATACAAGATAAAATCTTAAAAACTCGTAACTACGAACGATTCATTTTGAAAAATAATATAATAGATAAATGCCGGTTATGTCATAATCAAGGCGAAACCATAGAACATATCACAGCAGGATGTTCAAACTTAGTACCCACCGCATATTTGGAAAGACACAATGACATCTGTAACATTATACATCAATATGTGGCCATAAAACACAAACTAACTGTAAATCAAATTTCATATTACAAATACCATGCAGAACCGGTTATGGAAAATGACAAAATTGTTTTATATTGGGACAAAAAATATATACAGACAGAACAGTAGCTCATAATAAACCAGACATCTTAATTATCGACAAAATTAATAAATTAGCAAACATCATCGACGTTTCCATCCCTACTTCAAACAATCTTCTTCAAGTTGAAACACAAAAAATTACAAAGTATAGTTCATTGGCCTTTGAAATTAAGAGAAATTGGAAACTTAAAAACATAATCATTATACCTATTATTATATCTGTTGACGGTTTGGTTAGCAAAAATTTTTGTAAATATTTAGACTATCTTGACATACCTAGAAGACTAACAACGACTATGGTAAAAGCTGTCATATTACAAACTTGCAAGATTGTACGCAGAACTTTAGCTGTAAGATAAACAATGTTTCCTTATAGTTCAACTACCGATAATTATGTAAACCATATTATTGTAATTTTGTACTAAGTTATCGAGTTAATAAATAAATAAATATCAATATATCAATAATCTTTATTCATTTTTATATAGTACATTCACCTTAAGCTAGCCGTAGCTGCTTGACAAGGTGTACACATAAAAAAAATAGTATCTATTTACAGCATTGTTGCTTTCCTATTCTTACCTTTGCAATATTTTGTTATTTTTGAAAATGTGGCAATTGTGTGTTTTGTAATTAAGGAAAGCATTACTTCTAAATTACCAATTAATAATACTAACTATATTTAATTAACTTAACTAATTCAGTATTTTGACTCAACCCTCCTATGTATATTACTAGATCTAAATATAAACCCAAGAAAAAAAATATAATACATTCTTCTATAAATCGTAATTTAACGATTTAATTAATTCAATTTCAGAAAAACTAAACTAATCCAAACAAAACTGAACTAAACTCAACTAAATTAAACTACACTAAACTAAACTTAACTAAACTTCACTAGACTTCACTAAACTTAACTAAACTTAACTGAACTTAACTAAACTTAATTAAACTTAACTAATCTCACTAAACTAAAACTAATTAATCTAAACTAGATCAGACTACCCTAAACAACGATAATCAAAACTAAACTGAACGAAACTAAATTAAACTAATTACATAAACCTATAGAAAGATGTCTCACATATCAAGAAATACGTAAATAGAGAACAGAACTATCTAAATTACTGTAGTAACTGTATTATATACATGTAAAAAAAATTTAATAATACTAATAATAATAATAAAACGTTAATTGTGAATAAAAAATTGTAAATGAATTTGAATTAAGAACGTGGTATATAAGTAATATAAGTATCTACAAGTAATTGTTTAAAATCAAAAAATATGAAAATAAATAAATAATTAATAAATATTTAACTCTAACCCTAACAAAATATCCTATCTAATAACTATTTGTCCTTAAAGCTATCCAGAATCCATAACATAAATTCATAAGATGATTTTAATCTACTATAGAAATATATCAATTACCAATTCTCTGTATCCAATAAAAAATCCCTATCCTATTTCCAAAACATAAGTTGATATTATAAACCGCTTCAAACTTTGCTTTAATTCTTTCATATTAGTAAAGCTTTTACAATCAGCTGTTAGTTCGTTAAATAATTTTGGTATTATATAGTTGTAGCAGTTTTCGCCATTTCTATTGAACACAGACGGAATACAAAATCTTACACCTCGCAACTCGTATTCATTTGCTTTTAATTGTAGATATTTACTATCAAAGTAGTTTTCAAGCAACATTTTATAGAACAACAACCCTTTTGCTGTTAGTGCATTGCATTCATACAATAGTTCTGTAAACGATTTTTTTGATTCACTATTAAATATCAGTTTTAATAATTGCTTTTGAACTACGTTAACCTTGTTTAAATAAATATCAGATGCAAATCCACCATGATTCTATACCATATCTAATCATTGATTCTGCAAGTGCATTATATATAGTTTTTTTAACTATTGGTGGTAATAGACGACGGATATAATACATTTGTACCAATACGATTTTTAGTTTTTGGGAAACTTTAGAAATGTGTTGATCCCAACGAAAATAACTATCTACCGTTATTCCTAAGTATTTATATGTATAGCAAGACTCTACATCCCAACAACTACTTGTACATAAGTCGCAGTGCCTTTTCTGTAGTTGGAAGCATCTACATGAATGCACTGTTATTTTTGCATTTTTTTTTATTATGTATGGGGTTGTAATATGCATAATTTTGGTTTTGTCCTTATTAATCAATAACTTATTATCATGCGACCACCTAGCTAAGTTATCGGTATCCAGCTGTAGATAATGTTCTGCCATTTTTAACTTTTTATGTACTGAAATTAGTACCACATCGTCTGCAAACATAAAAACTTTACATTTTTTAATTACAGCTGGTAGATCATTAATGTATAGTATAAATAACAATGGGCCCAACACAGATCCCTGAGGTACTCAATATTAAGCTGATATTCATTGCTCTCTTTGCTATTTATTTTACTAAAATTTTCTATACCTTAGGTAACTCTGCAGTAGCCTTAATGACGGTCCCCTAAATCCGTATTTTCCATTTTATTTAACTGAATATCGTGATCTATTGTTTCAAACGCCTTTGCATAGTCCACGAATAAGCATAAGATGTTCATATTATTATTTAATTTTCCATAAACCAGCTGAGAAAACTGTGCTAAACAGCTACTTGTGCCTGAACCTTTAATAAAACCAAACTGTTCCTTAGCAATAATCGCATGAGTTTGTATAAAGTTTTCCATTATTTTAGCTAAATGTTTCTCAAATATTTTTTCAATAACAGGAAGTATAGAAATCGGTCTATAATTAGCAATTTCTGATAAGGAACCTTTTTTGTGTATAGGTCTGACGATAGATATCTTTAGTTTATCTGGAATTTTTGTATTTTGAATAATAAGATTAATAAGCTTTGTTATTAGTAAATACATTTCCTCTCCAAGCACAATAATGTCTTTGAGTCGTATTCTATCATACCCAGGCGATTTTGCGAGTTTCATTAGAGAGAGCTGCTGTTTTACAAAACCACTATCTACCTTTATTAAACGAAAACTACAATTTAAACAATTTATTAAAGAATAATTTTCCAAATGCTGTATATTACAGTCATGCCTAAGTTCGTTGACACTCTTATAAAAAAATCTGCAATTTGTTGGATAGTTCCACATCGGATTCCTTAGGCATTGCTTGCTTTATAATCACATCCAAAGAATTTTGCTCTTTCTATGTAACAGCTCATTTAAAGTATTCCAAATTGTCTTATTGTCATTAAATGGTACCTTAAATTTATTTCTATAGTGTTCTTCTTTGCTTGACGTATCCTTAGCGTTAACCAATTCCGAAAGCGTCTATACTCCTCCTTATGTGTGTCTAATTTTGAATGCTTCCATTTTTATATAGCTTATCTCTTGTATCAATACATGCTAACAATGTTTCTGTCATCCATTCTTTCTTAAAATTATTTATTACTCTACTATTCTTTACCGATTTGTTTTGTACTGACCTATAACTATTACTATACATTCTTCCAAATTTATTTGTAATTGCAGTATATAAATTCTCGGCTTCATTTATATTTTTTAAATCATTAAAATCAAAATTGGCAAGTCCACGTTTAATGTATTTCTCATCAATTATAATCTTTATTTGTTCTGAATAAAGTATTCGTTCATTAAAATATATCCTGGCGGCTAACATATAATGATCAGAGATTTTTACTTTTATTACACTCGAAAAAATCTTGCAGTAGATGCCCCGAATAAATAAATGATCAATAATTGAGCAAACCAAAGAATTATTATAAATTGCCTCCCTGGTATACCCCTTAATACATTTGTAAAATCCCCTGGTGTTTAATTCCGTTTCGTAATTATTTACTAAATTCTCCTGCTGATCCAAATTTATATTGATATCCCCACAAAATACAACATTTTTATAGGTACCACAATTTTCTAGTTGCATTTTAAATTCATTTATAAATTCTCTAACACTATTATTGGGTGGCCTATAAACAGCAATTAATTTAATTGAAATTTTATTTCCAATAATTAAGGAGCCCTCTAAGTTTTCATATGCGTTGGAGTTGAAGTAGTGTTCGGAGAAAGTGTATTTATTATTCACGTAAACAAGAATTCCGCCCCCCTTCGATTTACCACGTAGTTTTCAGTATATTTGATATCCTTCAATGTTATAATTTGAAACTTCAATGTCAAAGATAGATACCTCAACTAATACAATGATATCTATGCTTAACTTAGAGATATACAGAACAAATTCATCGAAGTGGGTTTTTACTCCGTTTATGTTCAAGCAAATGATCGATAAATTTTCACTATTCCCCAAGTTATTATAATTGGAAAATACGTTTAAAGCATTATTCCAGTCTGATAACGTTTGAAACGACTGATAATAAACCACATTGTCTTTAATATTAATTTCTCCTAAAGTATTGAATTTTGTTTCAAGCTAAACTTATCAAATGTTAAATAAATTTTGTATTGAATTAAAACTAAACTTACGTAAACCTAGTTATCTTCTGTTGTTTATCAGTCTATTTTAGATAGGTCGTTTATATTATTAATTCTTATTACATTTGTGGAGTCGCTTGTTTTCTTAGCTAATACTCGACCATATCTATACCAAACATATTGCCAACCTTTTTCTCTAGCTGCATTTTTTGTCTGCCAGAGTAAATTTTTATTGAAGAGCGTCAGATTTTCGTAGCAAAATATTCTTTTGTTGTTTTTGTTAGCCAGTACATTATCGTTAGTGACTATGGTTTTTCTTTTATTAAAGAACTGGTCTCTTATACACTGTGATGCGAATTTGACAATGACTCCGGGAACAGAGTCTTGACGCCGTTGTGGAAGTCTGTGTATCACCTGTATTTCGTTTTCGGAGATATCTAGTTCCAAATATTGAGCTATTTTTACTATCGCACCTCTTAGCTGATTTTCATTTTCATTCGGTATTCTTTCTAAACCGTGAATTTCCAGATTAAAATTCCTACCTCTTTGTTCCAAATTATTTAATTGTATTTCTAACTCATTAATTTTACGATCCTTTGTTTTGTTATATTTGTTATAATAATAATAATAATAATAATAGTATACGTACGGTGATACTGGGACAACCCTTATCATAAATGTGCTAATATCCACTAAATGAGCGATGTTTTTTTTTCAAAATAAAAGTACGTATGTGTATAGGTTATGTATGTGCAGGTGTGTGTGTGCGTGTGTGTGTGTGTGTGTGTGTGTGTGTGTGTGTGTGTGTGTGTGTGTGTGTGTGTGTGTGTGTAGGTGTATGTAGGTGTGTGCGTAATGGTGATGTCTATTATGTATATTGGGTTGGCAAACGTAAAATGTGTGATTATTATGTAGGGGGTGCGCTGTTTGAGTATAATGGTCGCAAGAATTGCTAGGTGTGTTTTTAAGAATGCGTTTTGTTTCTGTTGCGGTATTAATTTAAAAATAGACAAGTCGTTGCGTGACGATGGACTCAATCTATGTAGACGTAGGTTTGAAAATTAAATTATTTCGTATATGACTCGTTTTTACAAAATGGTGTAAAATAGATTGTTTTTGGTGAAAAATTGAAATTCTTATAGGAATAGATATTTGTATTAAATTTAAGACATAACTTTTGCATATGTTAAAAAGAACTATTAGATATTACAGACTCAAAGATTACTAAGAAAGCAAACCGCGCGGTATATATAATCTTTATAGTATATTAATTTGTAATGAATTTTAAAAATATATGAATCGGAATATGTTACATGTTTAATGGTATAAATTTACAAAAATCATTTCTATTGCTGTATCATCAATTATTTTTGGCACTGCGAATTGTGAGCTGTTTATTTTTCAGAAAAATGCATCTGTAACAAAATGCTCTGTAAAAAACCTGTAAGTTGTGTATTAAAATTTAGGTCAATGTATAAGTGATATATATCTTATGGTAAAAGCGGGAGTTAGCAACGAAATCATCAGTTTTTAAAGGTCAAGATAATTGTTTAAAGTTAAGCATGTATGCAGAGATCTAAGTAATGGTTTTTAAGCAGGGCTCTTTGAGCGTACTTTGTATGTGTTTTATAATATTTTTAATGAATGTCGCAAATGTTTTATGATCGCCGGATTCTGTCCTTGGGTGTGTTACTAAAGCTCATGCGTATTCAGAGACTTAAATGACGCATATGTCTAACTGTACCTTAAAAATGCTAGGATTGTTTTAGTCATTAGAAATTATAATAAAGGTTCTTATTATGATACGGGATGTTTCCATTTTAGTTATAATAGTCTAGATATGTAAATATATGTAATAGATTTTAATAGCTTGAGAATATTTAGAAAATTCGCTTTATAAAGCTTCATTACTTTAGTAAATGTGGTTTTTATAGTTCCAGAATATTGGAGCGTATCATAAATATTTATAATCACTTTATGTAGAAAAGTCTCGAAAATAGCGTGAGAATACACATTGTGTATACATTTATATGAAGATTTTTATAATATGACAGACCCAGTCTGTATAAAAAATATTACAGCTGCTTTTATTAAAAAAATCATTAAATTTAATGGCTTCCTTGCAAACAAGGCCAATGTTATTTAATTCTAATTTATTTTTATTTTTGTGTGTCTGGGAATAATCAAATATGTAATACATTTTGTGGTTTAGTTTCATATAAATACAAGGATCGTTTTGTATGGTCCTCATCTTGCAAAATAAGAAAGAGCAGAAGGGTTATATACAAGTGCTGATGCAGCATAACACGGAATTAATAAAACGAATTAATTCAGTGAGTAAAATAGAAAAAAGAAGACGATCAAGCTGAAGAAGCTCGATTTGCAGTGTCTGTATAAAGTAATACAAATCAAGAAAATTTTATAGAAAAAAAATCAGCGTCTGATAATCGTAGAACTGGAAGAATCAGTAGTTTTCTTGACGCAGAGGATTGTTGTTGTAATAAGTGATGTCGAAATGGTTGAACTAAACAAACACTATTCGGGAGCATTCGAAGTTGGTTAGTATTTAATTTTGATTTTTATTTAAACACTAATTTGTAATTCGTTTATTTTAAAGGTAAACCTAACCCAACGACGAGCATAGAATTTTGCTGTATTGGGTGAAAAAAAGGAGTACACCTACACGGATCAACAAAAGGTATCCATGTCATCATCGCCCTAAAACTCATTACCGCAGCTTATATATACTAATGTAAAGGGTAATAAATTTTACAATATTAGTGCTTTCTTTTATTTTGTCGTTTACTGTCACTTGAAATTTGAAATTAGCGTGAGTATTGAAATTAGTTGTAATAAAAGATACAGGTGGATCATTTACCACTCAATTGTATTACAAAATATAAAATTAGATATAGAACATTATACAATCGTGATATGGTAATTGCAGATTATCCTATTAATTTCTATGGTATTGCATGTAAGGAGTGCTAGCGTAGTCGTGAACACCTCTTTCGATTACCTCCCTCTTGAAACCGTTTTTTCAACCTTATTTTAATAGAGTTATGTCTGAATTGTAGGAGCCCACTAATACCATTCCGATATCATCTGCGCAGTACAGTTAACAGGTTCTGCAGATATTCTATATGCCAAACATCTAGGGATAACATTACAGCTACTCTTCCAACAGGTAACTAGGTTGTAACAGACTAAAGATATTGTTCTGTAAAATATGAAAAATTACTACTTGCACGTAGGAAAGAAAAATCATGTGTATAATTTTCTGAACACTATTTGCTGAAGCTAATTAATTGGATAAGTAAAACAACACCGTGAAGAAGAAGCACAATAAAAACCATGAAATATCTTCCTTATACCTTTACAAGCAACTTCTATAAATTCTGAAAATCATATTGACGTCGAGGTGCAAATCAACAGCGGTTGGTAGGAATTGTGGTTGAAGGAGAAATTCTGTGTAGCAGTACGTCGTAATATTCATTAATAGACATAAATTTAACAACCACTGTGAATAGAAAGCACGCTTACATAGCTGTGTTTCTCGAACTCTAGCATTAATACTGTCATAATTATATTACGAGGAGCAAAATTTCATTTATCCTGCATAAATCATGTTCTAAGTGCACTAAATCGCCCATTGCGACACAGCGTTATTCAGCGGCATAATTTTAATACAAGTTATGTAGTTTAGGGTTAGGAGTATATAAAATAATATCTTTTTATATGAACATCTTTCACTGAGATATTTATTTTGATTCCTTATTTTGTCGTAGAGGAACAAGCTGTGTTTTACACAGGGAGTTATGCTCATCAAAACGATTGAAAACTTCAACACTTTTATTAGGTGGGGATCGTTGACTGAAATTAATTCTATGGTAGTAGATAGATTGAAATACGTGCATACAAGGATATTTACGCATACTTGTATGTTCTGATTGTTCATGTTAGAATTTATAACGTTATATTAATACACAATCGGTAGTCATATACAAACTCATATATAGACTCAGATTCTTTTTATATTAGTAGAACCAATTCTCTAAAAAATTCTACGCAGTTAACCATGCACTTTACTACATCCTCTTTTTGACAACTTTAAGTACCTGATATATTCTATAAAAGCTTCTAGAATACTTTCTTGATAGATACACTTATCGAAAACCACTTTTACCGTGCGCAATCACTCTCGCGTCCCTATACTTTGATAACACTATACCAGTTTCACCTCTTTGTTCACGCACCTATCCATCTTCACCTGGATCATATGCACTTAACACTTTATTGAATTCATTGCAAAATATTTTTTTCTTACGCTATACACAGACGGCCACGGTGACACTAGCACGGTTCGTTGAATGCCTATCGCCATTTGGACACACGACACTCTGGATGGCATGAAATCACACTTTCTGACATGCAGCTTTGCTTTTGCATTTAGAAAAAACCGACACTCTGACTCATTCTGGATCATCCGTTTACCCCCAAAGTCACATCGCTAAATTCCATTATTTCATGAAGTCACATCGTTGCCTTATTTTGTAGTTTCAAACGCGCGCGCACATATCCAAATACACACAACATAAAAAACCCTCTTTCATTCATTTCATGCAATGACATTTTCTTATCCATATACCTTTCTTACATTCTACGTTCCTTTTTACGAATATACTACAAGTATAACCAACTTTGAAGCTTCCACTTGAAATCGATTTTGAAGTCTTTAATTAAAACTCTAAACCAATTTTCATTACTAAAACAATTCAAATATGGAAATCATTTTAGGATTTTGAAATTGGCAAAGTTTAACACACTTCAACACCACTTTAAATACTCCCTGTATGTTTGTTGTGCTTTGTTTAGCATTTTTCTTAATCTTCTTTGGGAATTAACCTACTTATAATTTTTAAAATCATCTTTATTTACGTTTCAATCCATTACCTAAGATCGTTGTCAAAATAATAAAAAATTTAAGTTTGACATTTATACATAAATTAAAGCTGATTTTGATTTATTGATGTTCGATATATTTGGTATGAATATATTAGGTGAAAATTTTAAAGTTTAAAAGAATGATTGCTTTAATTTGTGTTAGGTCCTGGGAACGACTTTTTAGGTAGCTAAAAAGCTACCTAAAAATTAGAATATTTATATTCGTACTTACTTTGCAGCACTCGCTTTTTTAAAAATCTTCACTCGTACACACTAAATGCTACACCTTCCTTTTAAAATAAATCTACTATTGTTTGTAACTTGTAATTTAGTTTATAAAACCATTTGCTCAAAGAAATTTTATTCTACGCTTAAACCAAGACTTCCTAAGACGCACGCACACCATGATCAACCAGTAATCTTTTTTTTATAACAACAGATTTTATTTGTTGAGCGCTTAGATTACTGTTAGTTCGACGTCATTCTTATGTGTAAATTCCAGTGATTTTAATTTCCATTTAATTTATAATTGCATGGAGTATTTATCTATGCAAATAGTAAATTTATATTGATATCGCCGTTTATTGTGCAAATGTTAGCACTTATTGAACCAAATAGCGAACAACTATGTGACTTTTAATCTGCAGCGCTCTACAGTGAAAATTATTGTAAATTTTCAGGGAAATAGATGATATTTTTTTATTAAAAACTTTGTCTTAACACTGAATGAATAATATAAGTAAAATAATCATCCACTTAGCAAACATAAGATGTAGCTTTATACACTGGGCGTTCTTAATAAAAATTCACGCTTTTACTATGAATTATTAAGTATGCTTCTTCTCTTAGCGATATATATATATATATATATATATATATATATATATATATATATATATATACATACATATATTTATGAGATTAGAGGTTATAGCGAGTTCGTATTATAGCGTGTAACGTAAGTATCAGTTGTATAAACCAGGAAAAAACGATTTATTTAGTCAATTACATATGGTACATCAAGGATACGTTTTTAAGTGCACCGAATAGATTTTTATTAACTACGTTTAACGCATAAATCACTATTTTAGAACAATATTATATTTGTATTTAAAACAAAAGGATCGCAATTTAAATAATCAAATTCGTTCTAATTTTAGTATTTGATCCGGAATACCAATAATTTCTACGTAAAAAAGTTAACTTTCATTAACTACGAATTTATAGTTGTTGAGAAATTGAAATTTTAATGTCGAACCATATATCGCTTATTAAGGTGCATAATAAAACAACTGTACATAGGAAAAATATTGGACGTTTGCTTGAATATTCTAGAACAAACGGAACAATAGGAAAAACGAGTGACGTAAGAGGTGGGGTTGAATATTTAAACAGATACACGTAGCACGTCAGTTAGTACATTTTGAATTACGAAAAAGCACATCGTTTTCTACAGTTAAAATAAATTATGTAATTAATTTGTCGAATTAATACTTTTTAATAAATCCCTTCACATAATCAACATTAGTTCAGAATATTGAAAAACCAACATCTGTAGTTGTTTATAATAATTATCCGGGATAAGTATAATTATTTATTCCCATGTTATTAGGTTTTCGTTTTGAAACTGTTTGGACGCGTACTTCCACCGATTTCTATTCTGAGATAACTTTCGCTTTTCCCTGAAACTCCCATAGCCCAAATCTTTGGCTGTCTGTGTGAAATAGTCTAACCTTGGCCTACCTCTACTTTGTTTATCCTATCTTTTCTTCTAATATTTTCCGCATAATTCCCTCATGCCTTAGTATATAACCTATCGTACTACCTCTCCTATTCTTTTACTGTGTTCCACATATTTCTTCTTTCTCTTGCCATTTCTAGAACCTTTTGGTTCTTAAGTTTGTTTGTCCATGGTATCTTCATCACATGTCTGTAGCACCACTCTGCAAACGCTTCTTACTTTGTCCTGTCCACTTCTTCTGCTGTCCAAGTTTTACAGTTGTACAATGCTGTGCTTTACACATATGCTTTTAACAATCTTTTCCTTGCCTTTATGTTTGTTGTGTTTGAACATGGTAGTTGCTCTTTCTTGTTAAGTGGGGCACAAATTTTGCTAAACTTTGAGTTATAGCTTTTGTAGTTTTCCCATTTTGCATTTCTTGGCTTCCTTAAATCTCTAGTAAGTTCTCATTTCTTATTTGTATTCTAGTTTTTGATTTATGTCCCCCTCATATATAACTAATATATTATTTTTATTTTATCGTGTCTCTCTCTTAGAACTGTTTCCATTTCATTAATAGCTGCTTCTAACTTTTCCTTGCTAGATGCTAATACCGGTCTATCATCTGCAAATCTAGGCACATCATTTTTTGTCCCTGTATAATACTTCCAAGTGTCTTCCTGCATTTGACAGTATTCATTGCCTCTTTGATGTACAAGTTAAAATTAACGGAGAAAGAGCACATCCTTGTCTCACTTCTTTCCTAATATTTGCTTCCCTACGTTCCAGCTCTTATTCTTTTACCGTTGTTTACTCTTTATATAAGCTATGTAATATCCGTCTATCCCTAAAATTCATTCCAATCTTTTTGAGTATTTCGAACATATTTTCTATTTTACATAGTCGAATGCTTTTTCCAGATCTACAAACCCTATATACGGGCTTTCTCCTTTCTCTATTGTCTTCTCCAATATCACCCTCAGAGCTAAAATAGCGTCCCGTGTTCCCCTGTTTTGCCTAAACCCAAATTGCTGTTCTCTTAGTATTTCTTCAGCCCGTTTTTCCATCCGTCATTGTATAATTGTAGTTAATATTTTTGAAACGTACGCTGTCAAGCTGATTGTTGAAAAATTTTCACATCTATCAGCGCCTCCCTTTTTTGGTATAGTGATTATGATGTTATGTTTGACATCTTAGGGTATCTTATCTGTTACATACATATAGTTTACAAGTTGGAATAGACGTTCTTTTCTGCTTGTCCTGCGGCTCACCCACCACTGCATTAAATTCCTCGTAATTATTAAATTTAAATGTCCTTTTACAACTCTTAGTATGTCTTCGATGTCTTTATAGATCGCTTTTACCTCTACCTCACTGTAGCTAGAGTTGGGCATGTATACTTGTATTATTACTGTATTTACCGGTTTATATTCTAATCTGACCACGAATACTTTTACGTTCTTGAATAAGTAGTTTTCTACACAGTGTTCTATCTTTTTTCGCATAACTATCGCCATGCCCGAATTGCCTAGCTCAGATCCTGTATGATTTACCCTAAAGTCTCCGCTAAAAAATCCCCACCTCTGGCAACTGAACCGCTAATGTTAACCTATCCATTTCAATTTCCAAGTTCTCTAGCTTACCTGGGTTCATACTTCTAACAATCCACGCTTCGACTCGCAAAATGTTCTTGGATCTTCTTTTAAACTTTTCGGTTACATCCTCCGAAGAAATCCTCTCTCGCAGATCTGAATGGGGGACTATCTTAACTCCGGAATCTTTTACCCCAGAGGATACCATTACCTTAATTAATAATTTAAGTACACTGTGAACTTGGGCGGTATTGTAGTGGTTTTCCGTTGCTTCACGTCGCAGTTGTGTATCTTAGAATGCCATACCGATCCCTATGACCTCTGCTACTCTAGGTACCGAAAGAGCTGCTGCTCTATTTTGGGCACCGGACTTACTCTGGTCTCTCGCTAAAGACTCCATTAATTTGGTTAAACCTATAGTTTGGCTCTTTCGCTCATTAGAACACGCAAACTATTCTACCCATTCTAATCCAGAATTTCTTCAAGGTGCAGGTCCATCATTCAGAACAGAAGTAAGTAATATTTATTGGTAACGATTTATGATTATAAAGCAATTTAGTTGAATAAAAAGTAGGTTTCTGCTAACTTTATAATTTGTGCATTAAATCATCTTACACTGTCTATTCTGTTTAAAAACCTAATTTTATTTTTCAACAAGGGTTTAAAATAGAATTCCTAACTTTTATGCAACAATTGCTTCTTCAAAGAAATTTAATTCTTTGTGATAATTAAATGGTTTACCTTTAGGTTATTAAATTAGTCTTACAACTAATTGAATAGGGATATTTTCTAATCGCTCACTTTTAAAGAAGTTTTATCTTTAAATGATAGAAAGTGTTTTCGGCTTCCCGATTTTTCTAATTTAACATCTTTATTACCAAGCTAAGCTATTCCAAGTCGTAAATCAATCAGCACTAATAATCATTACTCTTACTTTTCAATCTGAAATAATAAGAAAATTATAAGATTTATTCAATAAGAAACTCAATACAACGCCACTGAAACTGTTTCCCCGCGCTTTATTATTGCAATGTGATCTTTGTCGTTATGCCATTATTGCTTCGACTCAAATATTATATGATAATGAATTTTGTGCACAACCTCAACTCTCATTACTTTAGAAGAGAAATCCAAGTGCATTAAAACATATAATGAAATAAAAGCTTAGATATATTCTTGAAAGTTTTAATCAAATTCTTGTAACTGCCAATTCTAGCATCATCGCCGTACTTTACCGAAGCTTTTCTTTTGGTAATATATCAAAAGATGATATTATACTAGAAACTGTAACTTAACTTGAACCGTCAGCGTTAGAAAGTTTTCCCGCTAAAGATGATATATAGGTTTTTAAAAGAAATTTTTTCAGCTATTTCACACACCTTATTATTCTTGTCCAATTTATTCTTGGAAAGCTAACTATACGAAAGAAACCTCAGTGGTTTGGAAATTAGATTACGTACCTTTTTAAAAAGTCATTCCAACCCCTAAATTGCTTTGTTTTTACAATGGGGTAAATGCCTAGGTTTAATAAAGATTAATAGATGTTTAGAAGCCGAATTTAGAAAGAGAATTTGGAAAGTTTTACTTTGCTTTCTTCAGCTCGATAAATACTCTTTCTTTTAAAATTTATCTATTTGTTAACTACTAGTACCGAGTTACCCTGAAAAATTCGATAAGTGCTCGAGGTCTAGAAAGGTCGCTTTGAGAGCAGATCGAAGTTAAGGAAAGGAAGGTTCTTTCATAAAATAAATACAGGCAACGGCGCTGTGTTTGAATTGCGGTAACTTCGTAATAGGTATATAATACGATTTTCGGTTACGACTAAGGTCTAGCTTAATACCGTTCTTTTGTAGTTTCTAAATCAATATTAATAATACGTAAATTGGATACAAGGCATCTAGTTCAATGTTAAGTTAGCTTGCAGTTTAGCATGTAATGTTTAAAAATGTTACAGTTAATCAGTCTTCTTATAATATATCCCAACGGACGATATTTTCTTATTTATGCTGTCCGACTGGTTCATAAAAACTAGATAACACTGTCACTTTTGGTGAATTCTATATGGAACCATAATAAAAATATGTCTTATTTTCCTAAGCAAACACTTGGTTTCGAACCAACACTAGGGCATATTTTACATAAGGAGTAAATTTACTAACACCAAATGGATTAATATCAATCTCTGACAGTAAATCGGAAAAGATGGCAAACTTTACAGAGCAAAACATTTCGCTAACCATACGACTAAACCTACGGTTGTGGGACTTTTTACAGCGGGGACTAAAATTACTAACATCATCCAGATAGGATTTTGGATCAATTATGTAACCGGTTGCATATTGGTTAGAAATCAAATTTTTGATTTAACTCCTTGCATTTCGAGATGGAATTAGTAGTCAATAACAATTTTTGTTGCATGTTTAATGAGGTAGTTGCTACATATAATGAAAACACTTTTCTTGCAGAAGGAGTTTCAGAACAATTTATTCGTTTATATGGAACTAGCTTAATTGCCTTATCAGAGAACGGAAAACAATATTTTCTTATTTTTTGGTTGATGACACCGGAAGGATTTTTATATTCAATTCATATTGGAGACTTAGCATTATCGCCATCACGAACTTGAACACTTCCTTCCAACAACTTAATATTTACAATTATTGATGAAAGTTGATTTCTCTTCGCCAATACCAGTACTTGACTCTGATCCTCGTTTAATATTTTCATCGTTATTAGGTCTTCAGTCTGTTATAATCCCGCGTGCGTGCTCAGAGCCATTTCTGCAGTTGGCAACACTAATATTATCTACGTTCACATTATTGCACAACAAAGGTATTACGACAT
Source organism: Platerodrilus igneus (assembly GCA_036346225.1). NCBI lineage: Eukaryota > Metazoa > Arthropoda > Insecta > Coleoptera > Lycidae > Platerodrilus > Platerodrilus igneus. The sequence continues at coordinate 629,774 of JARFIW010001345.1, forward strand.
AATTTGTCACATTGTATCACATGCCAAACATGTTTACAGTGATACAAGATGCACCTTAAAAAATAAAATGTACTTACTTAAAAATGTGGAACTCTTCACGATTTTGCGGTCAACTTTGCGCAGGGGCCATGTTGATTTTCATGTACCTCGTTTGGCGTTGTTTGTGTGTGTGTTTTGGGTGTGGGTTACGTCATGTCCTCGTTGAAACCAGATTTACTGCCTTCCCTCTTCTTCGGTTTGTATGCAGGACACAGGAATAAGGTGAAGGCAACGATAGACGGTAGAGGTAAAGGGAAACCTACATTCTGAAAGAGAAAAGACAAAGGAACGACACAGGTAAACGTCACTGTTCGACGTCTCGTTGGCTAATAATGTCGTGTCACACACCGCGCACTTGCGCCACCACTCCGCGTCTGCGCATTCCTTTTGCGCAAACGCAACTGTCCGAAATGACGGAAATGTACAAGTCTATTTGAAATAATGGCGGAAATTTACTCACAAATTTAAACTTAAGCTAAATATGATATATAGCCGAAATTCTGTAACAATCGCGACAAAGCCATAAATGAATAAAAAACATTAAAAAAGAAATGATTGTTAGCACGGTAAAAGCTTAAAATCTAAATCCTAACTAACCTACATAAACCCTAACTTAAATTCTAGAAAATGTTTAATTTAAGCGTCACCGGGTTTTTTCAACCGATAACGCGTCTTACAATTAACCAGGAAACGGAATGTGCAACCCCATTGTTTATAAACTACATTTATTATTGCACACACAAGTCTTTAATGTGGCGCAGTTATAATCGACAGCACAAATTTGTCGGAGAGCACGAAACACTACTAAAACTAAAACAAATGCGACAAGTCGCCTAACATATATACTATATTCTAAAAGCAAGTTACTCTGCACTTTAGCAAATTTTTATGTACTAGTACTCTGGCTTAATAAACAATACACATCAAAACCTTTTCATGACATGGTTGTGAATCAACAAATTTACCGTCAGTGCCATCTTACTAATTTCTTACATTACTAGCCTTACAAATTACATTCCATCAAGTTAGCTTCTTCACTCAATACTCAAAAAATAATTCCTACGTCTGATCGTAAATACCAAACGTTAGGAAGACAAAAAAAGATAAGGCAAAATCTCAAGTTATTATAAAATATAATAGGTAAGATAACGATATTAAGCTCAAGTTATTATCAAAGACAATAGGTAAGATAAAGATATTAAGCTAAAACTAGATAACAATAGGTGGATCCGAAACGTCCCAGCACGCTAAGGTACGCTACGACCACATACATTAAAGATATAGCGTAGAATTCCCCAGCTCACCAAGCCGTATTGTCATCCATCACAAAGATACAAGATAGAGTGGCTTCCAGAAGCCGCTATATAGGTAAGATACTCATAACCCCTAGAAGGGAGCGACCTGTGAGGCAGGCCCGTTAATTATAACGGTATGAAGGACCGAAAAAATGCATGTGGGTGTATTCCTGCACCCGGCGTTAAACGATATCGATAGGATATCCATATTTTTATACATACACTCACACATTCACACACTCATACGTACATGCACTGTTAGCGGCCATGTGCGCTGACAGCGGCACCGCATGACCTCACGAAAGATTCCCAGAGACGTGGTCCGGGTGTCTGTGAAAACTCCCCGCGCAACTACACGACGACTAACGGAAATGAAAAGGCAATAGAGATATAGGAAAGGTAAAAAAGAGGGAGGTAGGCATTTTGGAATGCATAAGTGACACTTCCAGGTAGAAGAGAATAGAGGAAGGGCCCGCATTGAGCAAAAGAGACAGAAAAGGTAGATAGAAAAGCACTACTCAACCAGCCATTGTGGTCAGTAGCCCGAAGTGAGGGAAAAATCACTCTTATGTGGTAGACGGGTGTTCCGGGACAAGAACAGGTCTACCGAATGAAAGATCATGCGGAAACGGAGACAGCAGGATAAGAAAAAGTAGAGTTTTTAAACAAGCGTCCGAGAGAAAGTAGAGAGTTGTCCCTGTTAAGCGCAGATCGGTCTGAAAGACCACCTGCTATATTAATATCAGACAAGTTAAAATACATCATAAGTTGCAAAATTACTAGACCCTTGATGAGAGCTAGTACAATCATTTTCCTAACGAATGCATCTACTGCGATAAGAAAATCAGACAAAAGTTGAAACAACAACTTAAAAGTATCACTACAGATATCTTCACACAAAAACCCACTGTTTCAAGGTAACTTTTAGAAACGGTAACGCCATAAACACACAAGAATGCCTAACTATAAACAGTTAAATACAAACCCAGTGTCCCAATATGCTAAAAACAACCGAGAGTTCGATAAGAGATCGATAAAAAGCGATAGCACCTCACCACAAAGTTTAATAAAAAAAAACCAAAAAATATTTATGTCTTGGCGACTTAATAGAGGAAGAAAACAAGTAATGATAAAGGATAAAGTGAGCAACTGTAATAATTCAGAAATAAAAACGCATGGAATAGAAACTCCTAGTTTTTTGCAACTGCGAATATGGACTATTTCTTACAATGGCATAGGCCGCGTCTCCTATGTGAGTCCAAAGAAAAAAGCATCCACTCAACATCAGCTAAAACCAATCATAAAAATTCAATGAGTTATTGCAACTAAAGTTACGACAATCACCATGTAATTAAGCAACGTAAGATAAATACTGAAAACAAAATAATATGGTGTAGAAAGGGCGCTAGGATTAATTAAATAAAGCGACAGAGTTATACTGGGGAATCTAAATAATAAACGGATATGTGGCTGGCGATAAATTTAAGGAAAAGTTAACAGGTAGCAAAAAGATAGCATTTTAAGGTAAATAAGCCATACGTATAGAAGGTAGGTGCTGTATAAGAAAAGAAATGGCCAAATAAAGTTAACTAATCCACAGTAGGGACAGAAACATTAATTTAATCGTTAAAGAAATGAAACGTAAAAAATTTTGTATGTACGCAAAGCTTGAGAGATTTTAAAGATATTTTCATGCCACCTAGTGTGGTCTTAATCGATATATGAAGAGATAGCGGTAACTAAGACTTGATTTACTCATAACAAAGTTGTTGAAGAACAAGAAAAATATATCTTACAACGCACATAATTGCTAGGGTGACAAGTCCTCCTTTGAGCTTCGCCCAGACTAATGAACAAAAACTTCAATATCATCCTCAAAAAATGATTCAAAAATTACTAGAGCGACAAACTTATCACGAGTCTCGTCTAGACTTATGTAATGCTGAAAGACCAACCCTCTATGAGTCTCGTCTAGACTAACATACTGCTGAGCGACCAACTTCGACGACAAATCTCGCCTAGACCAAATTGCTGAGTTGCAATACCGATATATCTCAAAAATATGCTATCAAAACAAAATCATGCTCGCTACACAAAAGCAATATTCTAGCGATACGTCTAGAGAAAAAACAGTATACCAAATTATTAAAATATTGCTTTTATATCGAGGGATTTATCAACAACCAGCGTAGCTAAAGGGGATCGTAAATGAGCTTAAATACAAAACATTATCAACAACCTCATTATTTTAGTGTTTAAGAAAAGAGATATAACGAAATCAAGTTTACTATAGTGTTTTAAAAGGTATAGATATACCAAGGTAAAAATTCGGTTAATTACGTTACCTGTATTTAAGGACAAAATTTTCTCTAAGAAGGAATTTGTAACTTATAGTTAATTATTTAGATTGTAAGGGAACACTTAAAGTCATGGCATCCTAAGATAATATATGAGTTATCTAAACATCGGTTTTAATAATTTAACCTAAAAAAACAGGTATCGATAAGCTAAAAAATTTGAGGTTTGAGATAATTATTTAACTAAATTTAGTGTCATTTTAAGGGATTCTTTAATCATAATGAATGGTAAATAAAGGTATTTATGGCTAAGAATACTTACAGAAAGAATTATTAATCCAAAGCACATGATTAAAGTGAGGTTATGTAATTTGCTAAACACATTTGAAAGGAATATTCTTTAGTTTTATCCTAAATTACGTCAAGTAATTATTTGAGAGAATTTAAAATATAAATACACGGTTTTTATGAGGAAAAATGCCAATTAATTCAGTTAGAAATAAATTATATGAAATATAAACAAACACTGTTCAAACATGGCCGACTAAATATTCAGATTGACATTTCAGCTGCATTCAATGTCACGCCAACATAAAATAGATGTTGCCAAATGCAACGTTGCCAGATTGTATCTCTTCTATTCAAAATCCATTAAAAATTTTAAAAAATTATTTGTATTATATTTGAGTGAACAAAAACCCAATTTCTACAAATATATTCAAAACTAGCCCTTATAAGATAAATCGGAACTGAAGACATTTTCAACACAACGTTTAGGCGGCACTGATATAACCCCGCGTGTGTGTTCAAGGCCACTTCTGCAGTTGGCAACACTGATATTATCCAAGTTCACATTATTGCACAACAAAGGTATTACGACATAATTTGTCACATTGTATCACATGCCAAACATGTTTACAGTGATACAAGATGCACCTTAAAAATATAAAATGTACTCACTTAAAAATGTGGAACTCTTCACGATTTTGCGGTTATCCTTGCGCAGGGGCCATGTTGATTTCCATGTATTTCGTTTGGCGTTGTTTGGGCGTGTTTTGGGGGTGGGTTACGTCTTGTCCTCGTTGAAACCAGATTTACCGTCTTCTCTCTTCTTCTGTTTGTAGGCAGGACAAAGCAATAAGGTGAAGGCAACGATAGACGGTAGAGGTAAAGGAAAATCTACATACTGAAAGAGAAAAGACAAAGGAATGACACAAGTAACGTCACTGTTTGACGTCTCGTTGGCTAATAATGTTGTGTCACACACCGCGCACTTGCGCCATCACTCCGCGTCTGCGCATTTCTTTTGCGCAAACGCAACTGTCCGAAATGACGGAAATGCACACGTCTATTTGAGATAATGGCGGGAATTTACTCACAAATTTAAACTTAAACCAAATATGATACATAGCCGATTTTCCGCATGTAACAAGTCCTGGAACTGGTTAGACGCGTACCCTCAGTGTTTCCTATTCTGATATAAACTACTTATTTCGCTAAAATTTCTACATCTCCACATTTGCACATCTTTCACTATCTGCGTGAATTGGTCTGATCTAGGCCTACCTCTGTCTCTTTTTTTCCTATCTCTGCTTGTCATATATCCCGCACTATTCCCCAAAAATGCTTTAGAACATATCCTCCCCTTCTATTTCTCCCATATTTTTTGTTTTCTGCTTTTAACGATTTTCTCCTTGTCTTTATGTCTTTTGCCTTCGAACATAGCTTCTGCTCTTTCTTGTTAGATGTAGTTTGGTTCCCCTTCAATTGCTTTACAAATATTGATACCCTGTTTTTCCTATATTCAGTGGCATGTGAAAAGGGTTAAGCAGCCTGCGACTACCAAGATCCCCCAACACTCGAACAGTTGTCGAATTAATATCTTTTCAATATATCCTTTCGAACAAGATTTATCTTCTTGAAACTGGCTGAACGGGTATCTTCACTTATTGATATTCTGAGCTAGCCTACAGAATTCGTCAGAATTTCCACAGCCTAGATACAGCTCGGTTTCTTTTCTGTTGTTTTCTAATTATATGTCCTATTTTACCAAGATTCAGTAGTATGTGAAGGGGGTTAAGCAACCTGTGGCCGCTAAGATCCTCCAACACTTAGTCATTTGCTGAACTAATAGTTTTCCAGTAAGTGCTTTCGCACAATTACCATTAGTTGAGAGTATTGCAAAACCAATACCTGTAGTTGCTTATAATAATTATCAGGTTTAAGTACAATTATTTTTTCGCCATTATGTTTTCCTTATTGGTACTGGTTGGACGCGTACTTCCATTGATTTCTATTCTGAGCTAGTCTACACAATTACCTGAAATTCCCACAGCCTACATCTTGAACTATCTGTGTACAATAGTTCAACCTAGGTCCACTTCTACCTCTCTTTTTTCCTATCTCTGCTTCTAATATATTTCGCACTATTCCATCATACCTTAGTATGCGACCTATCATCCTATCTCTCCTATTTTTTACTGTTTCCCACATATTTCTTTCTTCCCCTACCGTTTCTAGCACCTCTTTGTTCTTAATTTTGTCTATTCATAATATCTTCATCATCCGTCTGTAGCACCATATTTCAAAAGCATCTTCTATCTTTTTTCTGTCCGCTTATCCTACTATCCAAGTTTCACACCCGTACAGTGCTGTGCTCCACACATATGTTTAAAGCAATCTCTTCCTTGTTGCTATGTTTGTTGTCTTTGAACATAGTAGTTGTTTTTTCTTGTTAAATGTAGCACGACCTTGTGCTAATCTTTGTTTTGTATCTTTTGCGCTATTGTGATTTAAAATCACAACATATTTAGCGAAACAAACCCAATAATTTTCCCATATTCAAAATTTACACAAATAAGTGGAAATACTTTATAGCAAACACAATCTCCCAATAATAATCACAGTAACTATATCGGTGAGAAACAATTTGTTCCTATCGAACCATTACGGCATAAGTATCAAAATTGTCACTCTCATACGAATTGACCATACTTAGCTACATATGTTTTCTAATAACCAGTTTAAGGCGACGACCATGACACTTGTTCAAATAAAAGAAAACCCATTGCTTAAGAGAATCTTTATACCATCCTCTCGTAGACTGCAAATTTCAAGTAACTTCAGCGATATAAAGTAATAATTACATTCCAATATTATAATTAAATCATAACTTGCTACGTTGAAGTTAAAGTAAATAATCGAACAAAAAAATGGCGTTTCTTTACCCACCAATTGATAAAATTTTGAAAACATTAAACCACATTTGGCTTCAACCGACCGACCCAAAAGAACAACATTCATATGGTTTAACTTGGTCAGAAGCATTACATGGGTGGGTAGTTTAACAACGAACAGATTTTGTCTCAAAAGCTAAGCCTGGCTTTTTTTGTAGATGTGGTGTTTCAAAACCACGTCAAAAACTACTTTTTCTTCGCGCTATCAACCTATATACTTGAACTGTTCGATTCATATTATTCATACGCGACACATAATTCAAATTCCCTACTAACGGAAGTAAATAGGAATCGCCTTGCGCCTTTTTACAAACAACTTTCAATGCTGCATTATCACTACCAATTTCATCCCGTGAATTTAACGATGCTAAATTCATATTTTATAAATAAGAAACTCCTATAATAGGCACTAATAAAATTACGATTCCTCAAAATGGAAATAGGGCTAGATATCAAAAAGCTAGTGCAAAGATAAATATATCAGTATTTTAATTCATATTTCTACAGTAGAGAAATAGATAAGATTTCGAATATAAAAAATGTATGGGCATTCTAATAAGCAGAAAATCGTTCATATTACAAGTTAGTCAACACGAAAGTTGAATCCACCTTGAGTTCTGAACAGCTGGTTAACAACAACAGTTGGTCAACACAAAATCTGAAGTCAGCTTGAATTCTGAACAGTTGGTTCACAAAATCAATAAAACCCTGTAAATGGGAATAATTCACGTGCACCAAGTGATAAGAAATTAGCAGCACTTAATGGAACTGTCACTTCTAAAGTTTGATCTAAAAAATTTACTAGAGCAGCATAAGTTATTGTTTCTGGGCTGAAAATATTGTATTATGTGGATGAATTTCATAAGCAAAATGAGACAAAAACCAAAACCGAGACCAAACCGATTGTAACTTAGAATTACTTAATTATTGAAATGACGAAGATAATGCACTAGATGCTGTGGAGATCATGGGTAGGCACGGTAAAGAGGATATGCTCATTTGCATGCTGTATAGGTTCATCTCTGCTTGCATTATCAGGATCTTTAGAGGACTCCTAAACATTAAGCTTTTTAAGGTGTTGAAGACGATGACAATTTAGTGGTCGAAAAACGTATCCAGTTTAAAATGGCGTGGGATTAATGGTTATTGTTGTATTAAATTTGAATTGGTCCACCGAGTTCTTAATCGTAATCATTTATATAGATAAGGTTGATTTACCAGTCTGTAGCTATACTTAAAATTTATATAAAGCTGGTTGTAACATATACCAGGTTTTCGTACTTTAACAGATTTGAACTTGAATGTAAGCAATAATTAGCGAAAGTCTATATCTTTGTTGCTAATTAAAGTATGTTTGGAAAGACTATATTGTATAACCCACGTGTACTGGAGTCTTGCGCTTTTATACTGTAGCTTCTGAGATAAATACATTTAATAAAATGTGTATAGAAAACACCGTCGGGTTATAAGCCTGCTTCGGGCACCCTAGCGTACGTAAACAGGCTTTATGTATCCATAAAATGTGTTTCGTGTGAATATATTGCTCTTTGAGACGCCCACGAATCTGCACCCATATGAATCCTTCTTTATTATTGTTGTTTAGAAAATTGAATTTCTAATTTAATCAGTATGCTGTTACTACATTTTCAACAAAAATAAGTTGTGAAAAGGTGTAGAAAGTACGTCTATAAACGAACCAGTTGGTTTTAATCACAGCTGTCAGCATTTAATTTAGTTTATTTGAATGCGACTACAAACGTGAAGAAACAAAACCTATTGTGTACATACATGCAACTACCTAATTTATTAATAGAATGGTTTACAGTGGCACTCAATGAATAGACACCTAGTTATCATTTATACAAACCCGTGGCGAAGGTAGATATATACTGTGCTGTTAGACCACATTCACTAACAATTTAAGAATTATCTTACTATTTAGTAAACTGTACACTAGTAACTACAAATATTGTTCGAAATTAAACACAAAAAGATAAGCAATCAGAACCTACAAGCATTCAAAGTACTGCTGTTTCTATACAAGATTTTGATCACGTGTAGTGGAGAGCCCTGTCGAATAAAACTTCTAGTTGTTAAACTTTACAAGACAATCGTTCTGATTATTATTAATAGTTGTAAGTCATCATATAGTTGTCCCAAATTTAAGTAGGAAGTTTTAATTAATATAGGCTCTGCGATATCATTATGCAGGTAACCGTATGAGTAACCGGTATAGATTAATAAAGAAATGATACTTCAAGTAATGGTTATTTAATCCAGAAGAAACTATTATAGTCTTTGCAATTTCTAACTCGACTTTCGTCACAAACGACGTCACACCTACATAAACAACAAATGATACTGTTGTCTTATTCTAACTCGGGAAAAGAGTTTCCGTCTTAGTTCGGCAAATTTTGTAATGTTGCCGCCTTCATTTAGGACATTTGTTGACATTTAATTATTACTTGTATAGGATATGTGAGATTATTTTGTCGTCTTTGTTGTCATCAACCTCTTGAGTACTTTTTTGTTTCACATTTTGTGTTATTCTTGCTTAATTTTAAAATTGTACTTTTCAGAACAGGCTGGAGTTATTTTTGTTTGGGTGAATAAACCATGTCCGGTTTACGTCTAAAAAGTAGAGGGAAATCACATGTAACTAATTCGGTAGCGGTTTTTGAACGAGAAAGAGATAACGACGGGCCATTTATTCCTTTGACAGCAGTTCATGAGGTAATTTAATTATTTACTTCAATATGTCGTTCATTGGTTCTATTTTAGCGTGTAGCAGCTGCTTTATATATCAAAGAGTCCACGGTTACCGCTGTTTCACAGGCAGTTAAAAACGACGAACCCTTTACCACCAGAAACAGGAAAGCTTATAATAGCTAATTGTTTTGGATGTAACATGGATTTTTCAGAATAGTCCTATAAGCCGCTCTTGGCAGGATACCAATTTGAAAAATGTGTAAAGTACAAGAGTCGATGGAAAAAGATTAGCGAGATTTACATTTTATAATACAAATGTATAAAGTAATTCTGTATTTTAGATACATAGTGATGTATGCAGATAAGCATACGGTTTTATTGGTGATAGTGAATTGGTCTTTTGTTCATTGACACCAAATCATAAATATCGTGGTTAGATGTAATGGTCTTGGTTAGTACTTCGTATCAGTCCTATAGAACAAAAAATACCAAACACTACGTGGAACAAAAGTAAAATAGCAGAATGACGTATTAAAAATAAAATCAAATTTGAAGCAGTATCTTTAAAGAGTGAACTACTATGTGTGGTTGCAATGTAAGTAGAAGATGTGATATATTTTGTAGCTGATTAACACATACTCCAAATTATAGGAACAAGCCACCAAAAGCTTTTAAAATTGATCACTCAGCCGAACAGTATGGTCATAAGGTACTAAAACTGACTCCCTACTGTTGTATTCACAATCCAATTGAACTCGTTTGGATATTGCTAAAAATTATTTTAATCGTCATATTGCTAGGAATGGCAAATCTATAAAAAACTGTATGGCATGAAGCATTCGTGACTGTAACACCTCACTCAAGTATGGACGAAAACAATCATTAAGGAATGGTGTGATCGAGAAGTTTGTTGAAAGAGATGTAGCACTGTTGATCGCGAGTGTGAGTGAAGGTAGGTAGCAACGACAGCAGCCGAAATTCAGTCTGCAGTAACGACTAATCGACAAAAAATGATAGAACCATAGGGAAACGAATAAATAAAACTTTTACACGATGAAGATACATCGACGTTTGTAAATTAATTAGTTATTGTCATTTAGTTAATTGAGTATTAATAAATATCTTTAACTTTCTGTATAATAAATAAATACATATAAAACAAAATATAACTTCTATTGTTAAATTACAAACTTTTAAGTACTTCGCCAAGCTCTTTGGTCATTTCCGTTTTTAAAACATTGATTGCAAAATCACAGCTTTCATTTGTTATATAATTAATCATTTTCGAATTGCACTTTTATTGTCCCCAAAATCTTCATTCGCTAAAGTTATCAATAGTCAAGTGTCATATATATTTTCAAATTTAATGTGAACTTGTGCTTATTGTTAAGTAAAGGTAATTCACGCATTCCTAAAAAAAAACCAAAGAAATGGCAGAAGCTACTACGAAGCCTCACACTACATGAGAGATATAAGTTTCCGTCGAAATCCTTTTTGGGCTCCTCGCTCTAGCTGTGAACTATAACTACAGCGGATTTTTGATGAGATACAGGGGAGGTTTATATAGAAAGACGGACATATCAGACCCCCACTACACCTTTAAAAAATAACGTATTTTATAGACAAATCTGAAAGGAAAGTGTAGAAACTTTCCAGCGAATTAACATAACGATGGTTACTTGAGTAACAGTTGATACCTTAAATAAATTTACAGTGATATTAATAAAGCAACGGAGACAGCTATTTGCGTCTGAAAATCAAATAACACATGTTAAAATATTTCCACAAAGTTTTACCCTCATGCAACAACCTCATTTTTGAAAATCTAATCAATTCATATGTTCTTGCAATTTAATTATAGCTAGAACGCAACCAATTTACTTTTCGCAAGTCCAAATGCATAATTAAGTTTCATGAATGTTTACGACGCCAAACTCAAATATAATAAATAAATGTTATTTTAAAATGTTTGACCATTTATAATTGCAATTGAATAAATTTTCACAAAGAAGCTACGTACAAAATCATTATCAATTTACAGATTCAATTAATTTTACGTATTAATCTTTAGGACCAAAAACTTAGGTCATTACAAATTTATTTACATAATTATTTAGTTTCACCAATTTCAGATCTAACATATTGGATCACAAAGGTATTCAAATATTTCAGTGTATCTAAATAAGAAATATACTCATAGACTTTATCTTAGGAGTAACTTTTAAAAGAAAAAACATTTTATTTCACAGACATGTGTAAAATCAAATTACAAAAAATTTAAACCAGTAAAATTTTATTAAGTTCTTATCTACGTGAAGCACATTTAACCTGTTTGTCAAGTCAACAAACTTCTAAGTTTTTTTTTGTGTAATTAAACACTTTCTAAAAATATTCAAACACGTGTTAAAAATGCATGCAGAATTTTATTAATTTACTAAAACGTTCCTCATGACATTTTCCAATAATAAGTTTCAGCCAGATATAACTGAAGGAGATTAGAGATCGGAAACTCACATACATAGGGAAAGGGCGGGTAGTTGTTGAAAGTCTTGGTCTTGGCAGTTGTGAGATTGAGATGAAAATCATTATTTCTGAGCAAGAGCAACCGGCTGATGTAAAGGAGTTTGAGTTTATCAAATGCAATGAAAACGCGGCGAAAATAAGGATTTGTACGGATGGCTCGCAAATAGGCGTGCAAGAGCGACGTTTCGTTGCTTAAAAGTATTCCGATTCCAAACTAAACTTGCGGATTGAAGCACAATCTTTCAGTGTGAGTTAGAAGTTATAAGAGAAGATATAGAGTATATCATCAACAACTAGAGCACAAGTGGGTACTTAACGATTAGTGACAGCAAATCGGCCCTGACTGCTCTGACAAATATGAACATCTAGGCAGATATTCAAGGGGACGTCTGGAGGATACCGCACACGCTACTTGAGTTTCTGATTTGAAGTATTATTGGGTTAAATCGCATGACGGCATTCGAGGAAACGACAGAGCAGATGAGCTGGACAAAGAGGCCTCAACAGTAAAGTTTTTTATATCGTACTCACCGGTACGGACGTGGATAGTTAAGAAAAAGCCGTGAGAAAGATCAATTCTGGGCGGGAAAAGAGGTGAAACAACACAGTCACGGGCAGGTTGACACGAAAATTTATACCGATCATAGAAGATAGAAAATAGAGGTGAAATTCAATCGTAAGGCGGTGCAGCCAGCACGCGACTCCGAAAGCCTGCCTACGAAGCTTTGAATTGACCGAGAACAACCGCAGCGGATGCGGCGAAGGTGTAAAAAGCACTGGGCACGTACTATTTGACTTCCCGACCGAGACGGCTAACAGATGTTTGGCGGACGAAAAACTAGCAGGGGCTAGACTGGCCCAAGTGGTTGGCCAAGGTCCAGGTAGTGGTTAACCAGAAGACGTTTGTTATACTCGGGTTCTCTACTCTAAGGTATACTTTTAAAGTCTCGGGTGTAATTTATAAGAGCCACTACGACAGTTGGTAACACAATTAATATTTGACTAATAATGCGCAATAAGGGGTTACATCATATTTATGTACAAATTATTATCACATACAAAGGGAAAGATAAATGTACTCACGTATACTGTAGAACTATTCCCTGCATTGCAGCTATTTGGCGTCAGGCTCTCGACGTGGTTGAGCGTTGTGGGCGTGGGTCGTCCTTTACCCCTCGTCGAAATCAAATTCAATTTGTCTTCTCTCTTCTGTGTAAAGGTACGACAGGATTCAGGTAAGCAAAACGATACAGGTACAAGAGATAAAGGGAAGCCTACATATCTGAAAAAAGAAGACAAAGAGGCACCGGTGAACTTCACCGTTCGACGTTTAGTTCACTAGTCCATGACGTGACGGAAATCGCCACTTACTTACCCACTTCGCGTCTGCGCAATCCCGGGCGCCGACGCACAAGTCTTTTAAAATATTGGCGCGAATTCACTTACAAATTTAAACTAATATTAGAAATGTTTACATGCCGATTTTCGGCATGTAACACGTTCTGGGTAGACGTGAAGGAGTTGACTAAAGGGTCGCAAAACTTGATGCCAAGAACCGGGGGGTTGACTAAAATTTGAAGTAGGAGGTCATAAATTTATTTTGTAGCACGAAATAACTTAATTTGCAAAAAAATAAACAAAATATACAAAAAGCAAAACAAGACACCTAAATATCTCAATATGCACGATGAGTCCCACACTTCAATCGTCTCACCTAAACCGCGCACAATAAAACACCAACTATTAATCAAAACTCTAAACCGGGCTAATAAATAGCAAAAGCTAAATCGGATATCCCAATTAACCTAAACCAACCAAATAAGGCATTTAAGCTAGGAAATTAAAATAGAGTGTAACCGCGCATCACACAGGACTTAAAAGTGATAGTGATTGTGACCTCGCAGAGTGCATACCCACCAGGACATTTGCAGTGCATACCCATCTCCCCTTAGCAGTAAGAGATAAATCGATGTAGGTGGACGACCAGATCTTCGTATCCTGGAGAAACTTTCTTTTGTGATATTTATAACGGTTGTGGCTGCTGTACTCGTATAAGTTAGATTTGTATTAATAAGAGAATTTTGCAGTTTTGAACGAGCACGTTTTAGTGTGATGGCGCTAGCCGATATAATGTTTATTCGAGTGCACCTGATAATTTAAGTGATGCTTTTTGCTATTTGTGCACTGTTATACGCTTATTGCTTTATTCAGATACTTATATATTTAGCTTTTATACCTGTATTGTACATTTATATATTTTCCTGATTTGTCGCTTAATTTATTTTGTTTAGAGTTTTACCTATTTATTGGTCGTAGTGTCTGTAGGAAGTAAGATTGAAATTAGATTGAGGCTGTTACGGAATGAGGGGAAACATTTGGGACAAATTTAGCCAGAAGTTGGAATAAATTACTTTAGACTAGGCCGGACGATATTGTAAATTCATAAGTAGGAACAAATAGCTACATTTGCTATTAATAAATTTCGCGTATGCTTAGAAATTCGAATTCATTGGTAAATATTAATTGAACAAGATTTTGATAGTTTTAAGTCGACCTTCCGGCAATCAGAACTGACGGCTGCTATCCGGTATGGTAAATCCCTCCGCTTTTACTTTTATTAGTGTCGTGTTTATCAAACACTCTCCAAAATCAACGCTATGGATACCATTATTTATACCCTAATCTTAGTTTTAGTTTATACATTTTATTTATTGATTAATCAATTTTAAAGCACGATTTATTTCAAGCACGTACTTTTCGCGTTCAAATACATTGTAGTGCCTTCAGGTGGATCATTGAGGACGTTGCTACAAATCTGGCGGACCTTATTTACATATATATTGTCGTATGACCCTCTGGACCATGTTCATCTGTCCTTGGCCAGAAATTTCACACCTGGTTTCAACATATTAGGCTGACTACAGTGGTGTATCGGTTGAGTCACCTATATCTTAAACAACATGCTTGAGGTAAATATTGGAAGAGTGCTAGTCTTTATGAACGACTGCTTTGCTGACTTACGTTACTGTATATTTATTTGTATTATGTAAAGAGTAAAAAAAGTACAAGTGTTTACAAAATTACTGCTTTGCTGGTATACGTAGCGGTTTATTTATTTGTAATATATAAAAAATAGACGGTTATCTATTTGTATCAAACAATTGATTTGCTAGCTTCGGTAAGCTAATTATATGAGGGTATGCTTTGAACGCCGTTGATTTAAAGGATAAACAACTGAGCTAACGTTATTCTTCTGATATAATAAATGTGTAGGTATTTGGTGGTTGTACATACTTTTCTTCCCTTCTGCGAGACTGTTTCGTCGCCCGTACTGCTGAGTTAGTAAAAAGATTAGGTAAGTTCACCGTAGATATATATGCATGCAGATAAATATAGTATTTTTATTTGTATGTTATATCGTATTTATCGTTCGTTTCTTTATCTTTGGTGTTTATATATTTTAATATCAGGTTCATAGGTTTCGTTTTGATCTCCCCATCTTCACCTGTGTTACGCGGCCTTCCCTTTTCTTCCGTTGTCACCTGTGTTCCAGTAACTCGGGTCATCATTCTCGACTCTCGACCGACTCCCATCCTTTTTTTCTAATCTACTTGTTTGGTCCGTACATTAGTAATTAACCCGAAATCCGATTATATCTTCCCTTCCTCTCGTTACAGTGTTTTAATTAGTTCCGGGTACTATATGTAAGGCATCCAACTTAGCTTTCTGTAGTATGCGACCTAGTATGGATGTTCGACTGCGTACTCTTTTATTACTAACGGCTCAGAGATTAGGTTTTATCTTTTCGATTGCAGAGATTTTCTACAAAATAAAAATATATAATTAACTTACTAAACTCATTATAAAACTTTGTTGGTATTAATTATAGATATTCAACTACTAGTTATTATCGCATGATCTTATGCCATGGGTACAATATTTTAGAACATTAAATGTGTTTGTTGACAATTTGCAAAGCGAAATAACAGATGAGTTGTTAATCATTCAGAAAAAAATACAACTATGTAAGCCATTAGTGGTTCTCCTTTGTAAATTTCCAACAAACACTATTAATATTCCAATATTCGAAGCAAGGGTGCGGCTTAGGAGTTTTGTCACTGCAGGCCTATAATGCCCCCTCCCTCTCCCACATATTTAGGCCTTTTCCAACATTTTCAATACACCTAATTCATCTTATATGTATTCGTTTGCATGATTTGCAAGATTAGACTAATTGGTCATTATAGACTTTACATTTATTTTGGTTTGTAGGTTAATTATTGATTGAATCAACCGTTACACAGTTAAATTTAATTAAATCTTTATTTGATAAAAACTTATTGGAATAGATATACTATATTTAAATTCTTCAATAACAGCAACACAATTAACTAAACATAACGATACCCATCCGAATAGTTTTTATTTAAATAATATCTTTCTCAGAATCTTGAAGTTGCAAAGTTTTGGGTTATGCCCTTGAAAGAAAGGTTTTTAAAAAATTACTTTCAGTAAACAACACAGCTAGTGCAATCTCTTTTCTTAGCTTATTATGGATCAAAAAGTTTTTCACCCGTTTTAGGGAAGAAAAACTTTTTTTTCCGCCGCAGTTTGCCACAGATGTCCTCAGAAGTTGCTAAGTGCAATTTCAACATTTGCAAAAATAGATTCCACATCAGCAGATCTTTATAAACTTTAGTAATCCTTGGGCATCAAATTTCTTTATTCTACTTAGTGTGTTTCCTTTCTTGTTGGTCTTGTTCTTGTCACTAATACGGGTATTTTTTTAAAACTCTGCTAAGTAGGCGTACTTCATCAAGAAACTCTTCTTCTATGCCTCTACTATACATTCTCAGCAGTAAATTAGCTCGTTCAGTATGTCATCTCGTTTGATTTCTGTGATGCGCAACAAAAACAAAACTGTGAATCTATTTCTGAGTACGTTTATTTTCAGAAATCGAATGTCAACCTCAAAATGCCAATCTTGGCAGAATAATCATTGAGAATAAAACATTGTTCATTGTTTTTTCCATAATTTGGAAAACTTTTCTTCCTGTATTAAAAAATACAACAATAAAAGATTCCACAGTGCTGTACTATATGTCACTTCTTGACCGGTCAATATTTTCAGGTTAAAGACGTTCACTTACATTAAAGAGTTTGGTAAGGATATTGTTTCAAATACAGATCATGATTGTCATTTCCAGGCTTGTATGTTTTTGATAATTGACTTAACTCTGTACTGAACATTTTTGGCCGGATTTTTAAGTTTGCCGCAATAAAGTCATGGTATGATTTATATTAATCCGACTTCGCGTCGACACGGGCACTCCATCGGGTTTTGAATGCTTACAGTACAAGACTGTCCTTTCCATTTTATAATTTGCCAGTAAAATTTCCCATTTTTCAGTTACAGTCAAAAAATTATAAAGTTGGTTTAAAAGAAAGTAATTTGATTACTGCTATTCTTGGAAGCTGTAGAACCGACAAGTTATAAAGCATAGTTAACACACGAATCATAAATAGCTAAGGAGCTGGTGCTTTAATTTTCGCTTGGAATCGCATAACATCCAGAATTCTGGTTTATTTCATGGTTTGCTACAAAATAACGCAGTGTGTTATTTATATTGCAAAAGCAAAGTAATCATATAACAATGCATTGCTGCACCTCTAGTTTTTCTAGGGTTATTGTAATAGAAGTTCTTCTAATTATTATAGAGTTGGCTGTGTAAAACACTTCTCAGGAAGAACGTTGGCATCAGAGCTACCCAAGCTGGTCAGAAATGGCTACTCAGTAGGCCTCACGTTTACGGCTACGTCACAGCTATCACTGTATTGCAATTGACATTCAGTAAATTTGTTTCTCCTTTTAACTAATGAAGATTCTACTTGGAAATCTTATTTGACAATGAATGCTCACATTTACCATCATCCTTAGCTCGTTTTCTAAACTCAGATCCACTCGTTTTTTATACCTTGTTTTAATTACTACCTTGTTTGGTTTAATCACATTGCTAAGTTTAGCAAAGTAAGTACAAATTCCAAGACACAAATCACTACTATACCTGTAGCAAACATCGTGTACCGTGTAAGCAACGAACTTACCGGGTGGTAACTGGTGACGCACTGGTTCCGACTACAACTAAGCGTGGGTGATTACGTCTATGCAGGAAGCACATTTAGTCCAGTCATTGAAGCTGAAAATAATCGATTACCTCCAAATTCTTTGTATAAGAACCCATTTGGATGAAAATTTGACACAAGGCCTATCTTACTCTCAAGTTCAAAAGTGACATGAACCTGATTGCCGCTTTTAGTTTTTTAGAGGTGAAAACTACCCCTTAGCGAAAAAAATTCCAAAATCAAGGTTCAAGCGTTATATTGATAAAAATATACTTTAAACATGAATATTTAATATCACTATATGGAAAATGGTAAATGTTATTTTTAAATTTTTCAACCCTCAAACACCAGCCCTATACTCGAAATATTATTTAAAATATTTTTTTGACAGTTTTATATTTTGAATGCATTTAATTATAATGAAAGATGGATAAGTGCTCGTGGAAAACTTTTTTATTGCAGTCACTTTTCAACCCTAAAAAATTGATTAAAAGTTGCTTATTAATAGTTTGTAATACTTTAGTTATACAATCGATCAAACTAAAAATTCCCTTATTATCTATTAAATAATTTTTCACTATCTCAATTTTTCAACTTCTGAAAACCACCCCTATACCAAAATTGATGACAAAAACTTATTGAATTATTTAAAAAAAGTTTCTTGACTGCATTTTATTTAAAATAAATTTTATATAAATATTATTCAAAAGCAATTTTTTTATTTATTTTACATCAATTCTTTAACAACCATTTTCCACATCTGAGCCTCCTCAGTTTATTACCTCTTCTTCCATTAGTGGTTGCCAATTCTGGCAGTTGTCTCCGCTGCATGTACCACAAGTTGAATTACAAAATAAACCAACTTTTTGGCAACCACAAGCAGCACCGCATCTTCTTTTGCAACTGCAAAAAATCATTTTTAATAGTTATTGAGGTGCAGGTAAAAATTCAGTTTTTACTGGATTTAAACCATTTTCATTTTCAGTCCATCCCCAATCAGTCAGATGAATATTTTTGTTTCAAAGCTAGATCTGTGTTTGCAAGTAAACCCTTTTTATGTGTTCATTAAGGGCACCAATTGTTGGAACCAGAGATGCAAATTTTGCAACACTATTTTTCGTCATAGCCTTAATGATATGCTGATAAATTATCGATGGCATTCAATTTATTTATCTGTAGGTTTTTAGTTTGACCGTAAATAAATATAGTGCAATATCTACAAGCTTCCGAAATATTTTCCAAATCAGATGTACTGCTATAAAAAACTTCTGCCATATTTCTTATACCTTGCCTTTTTTCTAAATGTTCTATACATTTTTTTCCCTTTATTGTAGAACGCTGATGTTGAATCGCAGCCAGTAAAACAATGAGAGAAAAGAATCAATTTTGAGCTGTTTAGATAATCCGTTTCGAGGCTTCTAGACGAATATACTACGGATTGGACATTTTGTTTACTTGATTTTAAGAAATAAATTTCGTCGTGATTCATAGCCCTTGCATTCAAAATTACTAAAATGTCAACGTCTTCTGCCACGATAACTTTTTTTAATTAGGTGTTATCCTAAATAGATGTCTCTACGATTAATTCATCAGCTTTGCCTGTTCTTTGGCAACATTTAATTGATTTTTCTTCTAGTTCTTTTATCAGATATGATATAAATCGATTTTTGTTTTTATAATTTGACAAAAAATTTTCCTGAGTAACAATTACTAGCATATCTTTTGTAAATTAATATTCCTTGGAACATAGGTCTAATTTTTCAACCGCCAATAACTCAAGAAGTATTGACTTTTGAAAAATTTTTATCCCAAACAGGCCCCCTAAAATTAGCCAATCTATCGATTTCTGCAGTTATTTTGAATAAAATATTTCCCACCCCCGAGAAGAGGTGGCATCCACACCTAGGGTGAAAGCGGCAATCGGCGGTATGTCACTGATGTTAGTTGACACATTCTCTAGCTTTTTACCAAATTTCAAGTCAATCGGTTTTTATACAAAGATTTCGGAGGGGTAAAGCTTCAATGACTGGACTAATTGTAAGGAAATTGCACTTCTGTCAGTGAGCGTTCTCTATGGACGTAGACATTCCATAACATATAGTGAAATTTCAGTTGCATCAAAATCGAGGAATAAGCATGTGCAATAAATGCTGATTGAAATTCGTATTCACAATTCAAGTTGTACTATTGCTGTGCTGGTGAAGTAATATAGACGGCATTCTTCATTAACACTTACAACTGTACAGAATTTAAACAATGTTACTAAAATGAGAACAATTCGATTGCATTAACTAAATAACCAAAACCAAATAATCAAAACTAAAAATTTTGAAGGTGAACAAAGTATTCTATTAAAAGAAAATTCCAATACATTTATGTTATTCCACATCATTGCCTTAAATTATATAGAACAGGGTTTAAACCTAATTTAAAAGGTCATATTCCTCTAATGTGAAAGAAAATTGGTTTCCCTGTCGAAGAAAAAAAGTATAAAGATATTTCTGTATTAAAGGTAAAAGAAGACAATCAGAAATTGAATAAACATAGGGACCATGACAGTGATTAATTGATCTCACTTCTGGTAATTTAATTAACTATTACTCTTTATCCATTGGCTTTTCCTGTTTTTAAGGTGACGTTGATATATTACGCTGCGATTAAATGTTCATTTCGTAGTTTAAGGGAATGACGATTTGTATTTAAGCAACTCAGTTTAGAACCGCGATTTTCAACAGACGGGAGAACTTCTTAAACGCACTTATTGCAAAGTCTGTTAAGAATTTCCAAGTATGCAGCGTAAGGTGCTTAAAAAACTTGTCTTCGGTATGTAAAGCGTAACTTACATTTTTGTGAAACGCCTTTTTGTAATCTTCCTGGTGCTTAACAATATTTCTGAACATGTTAAATCATACTTTGGCTTTCCGATCTTAAAAGGCCTTAGGAATATAATTCATTTTCATTTTTGTGGGCACATTAAGTACACCAGTCACGGGAGTTTTTTGACAAATAGCTGCACGATCAATACCAAAATTTGAACATAGTAAGAGATGGAAATTTTATATATTACATTACAAGAAATATTGCAAATTATTGTTTTGTCGTCGGTGGCAAAACATTTAGAATCTAAGTTGCTTAGATTTTTTCTAAATTATCATGAGTAGATAACCCAATCGTTACGGAGTACTTTATTAAAATTGGTAGTCACATTACTCTCGATTTGTGCGAAAGTTTCATCCAGCTAAGCGATTGTATCTACATATGGCTAAGTCAATGCTTTATTGCCAATCAATTGATACCACTGTTACCAAGCAGATAAAGACCTCAACCCATATCACCTCATTACTCTCGCTGAAAAAAGATCATTGTAAAATGTACTACAATTTGTGGCTTTATATGAGTTTTGTATTAAAGTATTATATGACTAATCAACATATGCTATAGCAATTTTTCGGCTAAAAGTGTAATAAAATTTTCGATATTTTAGGTGGTAACATTTCATATATTAACATTGTAATATTTAAGATACTAGTTACTATTACAATTTCAACTAATAAAATTTGATAGGACTTGTAGTAATAATTCCCAAATTTATTATAACAGGTTTCACGCAAGTAGTTGCAATTTATATTTCAGTTGGCGATCATTACAATCTTAAATTGTAATCACAAACATTTGATACTACAATCTATACCATTTTATACTATAATTTCAACTATTTTAAATAGTACTCCCTACAATCCAAAATTGTAAATTCTACAAATTGCAGTCTTTACCATTTTATATTGTAACTATAAGAAATTGAAGCACGCACAAAGAAAGAACTGCTTGTTTCAACAAAATATCATTTCAGTAAAACAGATATAAATGTCACATAGCCACAAAAATATTATCCCAACAAGACATTTAGTTCACGAAGGTCATCCCCTCTTTAAAATAACTAAATGCTTTTGTGAACTTGAACGATTTGCTTCTAAACAGGGAAACTATTTGACTGACAGCAGTTTCTATACAAATTTCAACATTACTTGACATTTTAACAAATTACTTATTCGAATTATTGATACCACTACTTATATAATTCCAAATAAATCATTTTGTGTAAATAAAGTATATAATGCAAACAAGGTAGTCGTCCATATTTGCGCTTTGCTTTTGAATAATTCCGATGCAGATTATGGTATTGCTGTCCACTGTTGCTGATATAAATCTTAAGTTTTTCATTTTATTTAAACTGAATTTCATCTACAGAAATCATAATCTTTAACAATAAAACTATAAAGGCGGTTTCTACTTACTTCAAGGATCTTGTATTAAATTGTATAAACGAACATTATTTTAATAACATTCTTGAATATTAGTGGTTCCGTTGCTGTTAGAATAATGCAGTTCCTGTCGTTTTGATTACCACCGTATAATTTGAGTATGGACCGCTGCACTTGCGGCCACGTCGACAATGCTCTAGCTAAAGGTCCTACATTGAGTGTAAACGCAAATAATTACGTGCTTCATACTAATCTGACTTTAGAATTAATTAATCGTTAAATATAATTTACAAACTAAAACTAAAGTTAGTGTTTAAATAATGGTACCCATCGCGTTAACTTTAAAGCGTGTCTAATCAACATTACACTAGCAAAAAGTAAGGGGGGAGGGATGCGTAATACCGGATAGCAGCCGCCGGCTATGCTTACTGGTACGACTAGAATGGTCGACTTAAATCTATTCAAATCTATCTAAATTAGTATTTACTAATGGATAATAAATTTACAACATCGTCCACCCTCGTCTAAGGAATTTATTATAGCTTCAGCCTAAACTCGTCCAAAACGTTATCTATCGTTCCTTAACTAATTTTAATCTTCCATTCTATAGATAATACGACAAAAATCCGGCAAGGCGCCAAGCAAAACAAATCAAGCGACAGAATAATAAAATATACAAATGTACAATATATGTACAAAAGGTAAATATATAAATATCTAAATACAACATGTAAGCATATAACAGCGCATAGAGTAACAAAGAAGCATGCCTCAAATTATCAGGTGCATTCGCATAACCATTATGTCGGCTAGCCACGTTACACTAAAACGTGCTCGTTCACAATTAACTGTAAAATTTACTTATTAATACAAATCAATGCTTATGCGAGTACAGTGCCACAATATTTCTAAATACCTCGAATATAAATTTCTCCTGATTCCGAAGATCTAGTCGTCTACTTACAGCTAATTATCTCTTACTGCTGAGAGAAGATAGGTATGTACTGTTAAAGTCCTTCAAGTTGTGCTGAAAGTGCATAATGTTAAGATATTTACCAACACAATAGTAGTTATAATATTATTAGAGCTTAAACAACGTTAAACGTACTGTATTCACAGCGTAGGTCTTATATAATTATAAGTAAATGAAAATAAACTATTCGAAGCGCACATCTTGAACGAATTGAATATGACAACTATCAAACATCAATTCAAACAGTTCGCCAACTTTCACTGATAGATTTAAGTAATACGCTTGCCCGGAGCTCTACTACAAAATCGTTTTGTTGATTATTACTATATGGTATGGTAAAATTTCATACTGCGCTGCAAATTTTACCACTAAATGTGTTTAATGTTACAATACCTGTTTTAAACATGTATTATTAAACTTAACATTTTAAAAATTCATACTAACGTAGTTAACATTACCAGAATGTTTTTTTCCGTTCAAGGATGCAAATAATAAAGAAAGCAGTAAAGTAAGTAAAGAAAATCACCTAAACCCAATACCGTAGCAAAACAGAGAAAAGAGTAGAATAGAAATTTAAAAAAATTAGATTTCAGGCTGGCTCAAAATATCGCAGAGTTGTGTGTGCCATCCAGAAAGAAAAATATAAAACCTCAGTAAGCAGATTCATTAAAAACCTTTAGTTATAAACATACAGTTCGAAAAACGAATATTTACAAAAGCAAAAAACGCACATTTATATATATATATATATATATATATATATATATATATATATATATATATATTATATATATATATATATATATATATATATATATAGGGTGAGTTTTAGTGTGGCAACGGTCGATAACTCCGTTATTATAAAAGCTACGTAAACCAAATTTGGAGGCATATTAGGCATGCATAAAGTGCACATGACAGAAAGTCATTCTTTGCGTAACGTTCAGACAGTTCTTTTAAAAGCGTGCTTTAATAATTGGAAAAAGGGAATACATTCAATAGAGCAGCACGCTAAAGGAGCATTCCATCGAGAGTCTGTAGATATAATTTTCAACCGAGAACAAGGGGTATCGGTCCATGTGCAAATCAACAAACAGTTTAAAAAAGAACAAGCACAAGCTAGTGAAGCTATGTTTGTAGTTATAAGTTCTCTGCGATATTTAGGTCGCGCCAGAAGTGCTATAAGAGGTCATAGATCGGGAGATGGTAACTTGGGGTGCTTATTAGAGGAGCGGCAGCTGGAAGCACAAGTTTTAAGAAACTGTTTAAGTAAGCGAAACAATTGGATAAGCACCGATATGCAAAAAGAAGTTTTGCAAATAATGGCTCATTCCGTAAGTTATGTATCCCCCAATTTACCTATATATATTGAATAATAGAGTCTAATAGGAATTATTAGAAATTGTTAAATAAATTATAAGTCAATTGCAACAATGTAATACAAGTATAAACCAGACAGGTTATTAACAGTTCATGAAAACGGATATGCAACTTTGTATCCGGGACGATAGTGATATTGCAGGTGGCAGATCACAGACGGTTAACATACCGCAATTACCTAGAAATAAGAATGTTACAATGTAATAAAGTGTAGAATTAAGAGTAAAGCAGACATGAGATCTGCAAGTTTTCACAGCCATGTGAGGGGGCAAGATATTATAAAAATTCCGGGAGCTCGAGGCCCGGAAGTCAGTCTGAGTATTAGAGCTTTTGCATTGTTGTTTACCTAGGCTACTCGCCATAATATTAGTACGATTAATTAATTATTTTGGTTTAAAAAAAAGAACAAGTTGTCAAAATTCCACATTGATTTCTGTTTAAAATAAATAAATTTGTTAAGTTTTGGAAACGTTTTTTAAAAACATCGCTCCAGAGTCCCGAACCTTAACTCGTATTACGTGAAATAATGAGTATAGTTAATGGTTCCTTATTTTATGGTTTAATTGTCGACTCTACAAGCGACATCGCTGGATGTGAACAATTTACTTTACATATTCGTTATTTATGTACAGATACATTAGAGGTTGCAGAAAAATTTATAGGTATGTATAACAGTCTCTCATCAACAGCTGAGGTTTTCCGCAACGCCATTAAGGACGTTTTTGTCAGAATGAATTTCGGTATGATGAAGTTAAGAGGTCATTGTTTCGATGTGGCAGCAAACATGGCTGGTCGTTTAAATGGCGTACAAAAAAGAATTTCATCAGCAGAACGGGCTTTTAGCCAATTGCGTAGAGTGAAAACGTATCTTAGAAACACAATGTCACCAGAAAGACTTGCCACCTTCCAATATTAGCAGTACATAAAGAAAAAACAGTTGCACTTGATTTGAAAACCGTCCTAAAAGAATTTGTAAGCCGTACGTCTGAACGGAAAAACATTTTTGGATTGATTTAATTGTATAAGAATTGAAATCAGTTTTTTATATTTTGTAAAATCTTGTTTTTTCATGTAGTTCTTCCGGTTAGTAGAAATATTACTAAACATTATTATTATTTTCACAATATTTGTTTTAACATAAGGCAAGGTTTTTGCCCCCCACTCAGAAAAGGTTCCGACGACACTGGTTTTATCCATTTCACCATAACTAACTTGTGATCACTAACTACGTCTGCCCATGTATACGCAATACACCTACTAGTTAATTCCTATACATCTGCTTCACCATACTATAAACATGCAAATAGTATGTAAATTATACTTTCATGTATCAAGTGCATGCCATCTAAATTGAAGTACAATTATATGCTTTCCTTATATATGATTTAATGCCTTATTTACATACAGATTTGTATAAAAAGCTGCATTTCACACTACAAGCGATCTGCAATAACAAATGTTGCGATTCTGAAAAATTAACTTAAGGTTCAGAGGGTTGACCTATTGGTATTATAAGTGTGACACGTCACACACTCTTTACTTTTAGGGGTAGCTAGCCGTGCAGATGAACTCGGTATTATATACCAATCCACAATGGATGGGTCAGTTTTGTAATAAACAAATCAGACTTCATTACTAATAAATGATCTATCTCTATTTGTTGCAAGGTTTACACAATCAAAATAACGTAACAACAAACCGGCGTGTAGCTCTGAGTGCCCGTTTAATCTGAACTCAATATATCAACGTCTACTTAAGAACGACAGAAAAAGCAAAAGAATAGGATGTAATAATTAAATTACTCCAACCAACTTTAATCAATCCTCATCATATAACGCCAAAATATTTTTCTAGTCTTTAATTGTTTTTCGTATAAGTTCAATATTCCAGAATCCCTTTTAGTATTTTATTTAATCAAGGACAACGCTTACGCAAAACAAAGAAGGGCACGGCATATTGCTTTGTTCCTTTGTCTAGGGTAAATTATCTGAGAACTGAACAGCATGTACTAATTCTCGTGGGTGATCCTTTAATCTGCGCTAGTGTTGATATCCTGTCGCTCAGTTTCATAATGTTGTTTCTGTTGTATTCACATTCGTAATTAACAAGGTATGGTTGAAAAGCAGCTTTCGACGGGGTTTTGTTTAGAACTAACTACGTTCTATGTTTACTCAAATTTATTTAAGAATACACAGGTGAAGTGTAATTCTTCAGAACATTTGTGCTAGGTGTTGGATTTTTTGGAGCAAGCGCTAATACATACCTTTCTACTTAGAAAAACACATTTTAAAGCTCAAACTAATTAGTTTCAGTGTCAAACATCTTTTATATATGGTGCTTGTTTCTGTCAATTACGACATTATGTTGATATAATTATTTGGGAATTTGAAATGTGGTAAGGACATCATGATCAATCGAGATTCAAGCACCAATTACAGCATAACGGTCAAACTAGTGCGTAACGAAATATTGATAACATCTCCTTTAACCCACGTATAAAACAATCTCCCGCAACAAGAGTTGAGTGGCATCGGAAAACAAAATTTGGTTGTGTATTCAAGGATTGGCATATTTAAAAGGTAATTTAAATGACATAACCTCGGCTGAGAGTACATAGTAATTGTATTATTTACTAAGAAAAAGTAGCGTCCAACTTACTTAATCTGGAACTTGTCTTGAATTTAGCCTTTGAAAGGAAATATAGGGTAAAGATAACAAGTGCCCGATAATTCTCAGGATAGAAAACAACGAGAGGTGAGGGAGTAACATAAATTATGTATCTTCGGAGGCGTCCTCTTAAAAATAAAAAATTTATTCTAAAACCTATAACATATCAATTTTTGATAAGTTGATAAGTTTGCGTATTATTTGTTTTAAAGGACACTTGTAAGTATGAGCAAAATTAATGTTGAATTTTTACTAGTTCTTGTAGTATTAATTATGAGAAGCTTCCATACATGACACTTTGAAAGTTTCAGCGTTCAAAGACATACTTCAGGGCTTCCTCGCGAGGGCATAGCAGTTTGACTGTTTAATGAAAACAGCTTACCAATATTTTTGGATAATTGCATATAATGAGATTATTTTCAGTTAAACGCGATAAATCCTACGCGATTATACTCTTGCATTAATAATCTCGGTCGAAGTTACGTCTACATTACAAAGTTGCTTTTCTTATTCTAAGTATAACCCATTGGCTTCCGCTAGTCTTATTACATTTAGCAAATACGAAGTTAAAACGAAAACCACCTTTGTTTAGAAAAGCTATGTAAACGATAATTCAACAATCGCAAAAAAAGGGGCAAGGAGAACAAGTACTACAATGCTCCACAGAACACAAGAGATGTAAGTTTACCATTCAAGCTCTTTATGGTATCCTTGATATAGCTTTGAACTCTAACTTCAGCGGTTTTTGATGAGACACGGGAAGGTTCAATTAAAACGAAGGATATGCCACGCGCTTTTGAAAATTAATTGAACACGAATAACCTGAAAGGAAAGTGTAAAAACGGTAAAAAAACAGAACGGTACTTAACTAGAGTGACGCCACTTACAATAATAGAAGATATCTGAAATAAAATTTCAATATAATTAATAAATCAATGGAGGAAGCCGTTTGCGTCTCAAAATCAAATAACACAAATACTAATTCTACCAACAAAATATATCATGATGAAATGATCTCATTTTTCAAATTCTTGTAAACCTATATTTTTTTGGTACTGCACTATAAACACAATTTATTCAATAGAATTGCAAACCATAGGCACTGCTAAAGTTGTGTTAAAGCCAAACTCAAGATATTTTAAGACCCACAAGTCTCGAATCAAACTAAATAAAGATTATTAGAATATTTGACAATTTGGATAAATTTTACCAAATAAATTTTCAGTAATATCAGATTAAGGTATAATCTCAAAAATCAGTATCAAGTTTATTTATAAATATTAGATCATCATAATTTATTTACATGCATTCCATTATTATATAACGTAAAACGCATCATTTTAAGATAAAATTCATAGTCATTTATTTTCACATATTAATTTCTGTACATTTTTGATAAAAATGCTTTTAATTTGCTGTAAATAGCACTAGCTTTATGCAGTTTTTTCACGAACTACAATCAACGTGTATTTAAAACCCAAAAATTAATATTAATTTTGTGTACTGAAACACGAAAGTAAATATTTTCTATAAAATGCAACCCTCTTTAAATAGACGAGATTGAGAAAAAAAATTTGAGAAGAATTGGGAGAATACGTCAGTTCGTATGAACTCATTAATCTGATAAAACATTTTTTCCGAGAAGCGGCCGAAACACGAAAAATCCATAAAATCACTGGAAAACTGACAAAAATTATTGATGATTTTCGCATTCAATGTTGGAGAGAAACGATACGCCACAATAATAGTATATGTGGGAGCAGGACGAACAAATCGCGTCCCGGATAACTGGAACCAGATAACAAGGCAATAAAACTCAAGCAATTTTAGATGTTAATGAGTATTTCCAAGAATATTACGTAAGATAGGCGTTTCATTATGTAGAATGAAATCGAGCACATTATACTAGCTTCTGGAAACAGATAAGTTAGAGTATATAAGAAAGCGTTTATTCATTGATTGCATGAGTCGATTGTTAAATCAGATCGCGAAATGTTATTTTGAAGAAAGCGCGAGCTGTTGCATCGCGAAGATGATATTTGAAGTGTGCAGTAAGCATATTATAATTTAATAATTATTTTGACACAATTCACATAGAAGTGATGTTTCTTTAAACGCAAATTACATAAAAAAATGGAATTATTAATTACAATGAATAAGAAAAATTCTTCAAGATTTAACCAAAAATGTACTTTGGTAATTGATGTTTGAAATTAGGAATTTTAATATGCAAAATCTCGTAAGCTTATTGAACATCAATTTAAAATAAGAAAATATCTTAATTACGAGGAGTGTTTTGTGGATTCTGCAAGTATTATTTTTAGATTTATTTTTAAAGGATATTGGAGTATTTGTATTTAATTTAGGGTAGAATAATAAGTGTTAATCATGTAATAGTTTTTTGTAATGGATTTTACCAGGAGAATTTGTGTTCAGAGTGCGAAATTTGACCTTTTAATAGATTATCTGTCGTGGATTTTTTGGTCAAACAAACCTTACAAGCGTGGCAATAAATTAAAACTAAGCAAACCATCCTCAAAAGAAGAAGTTTAATTCTGTAAATTTAAAATAAGGTAGGGAACTATTTTTTTGTAATAAATACTTCATAAAAATAATTTTATGTTTGAAAGGAACGATGTTGTAAATGCTTTTGTCTGAGAGAAAATATTTTGTACTGTATAAATGGTTTGCAATATTGCTGTCTTTTATTTTATTTGAAAATTTCGTCAATTCCGTTTGACTTTTCTTCAGTTTTTTTGTGAGTATTTTAATATTTTAGTTTTTTAAAATAAATCTGCAGTTTTCCTTTCCTTTTTCTCAAAATTTTAAATTTAAGCATAGCTTTCATAATTACTGTTGTGGTTAGTGTATATATCTGCTTCTGGGTAATTTCTACAATATTTCACTGAATTGCTTAACCGTTGTTTAACAAGAATGTATGCCATTTGATATTTCCCGATGTCTCCTGGTATCTTCCGTACATATCATCTTCTAGCATGATGTTCAAATAATGTGTTTGTGATGTTTAAATTGTTTTTCTTGCATATTTCCCCTGCCTCTTTCTTACCTCGTTTATGGTGTCTAAACCATGTAATCCTACTACTTCTCATTCAGTATTCTTGCCTACAACTGCATTATAACCTACCGTTACTATTGAATTTACATGTCCTTTTACGAATCTTAGTATGTCATCGATATCTTCGTAAATCGCTTCTGCTTTTTCTTCAATGTAGCTACAGGTGAGCATGGATACTTGTTTTATTACTCTACTCACCTATTTTGATCCTAATCTAACCATAAGCACTCATTTGTTCGTTATAACTAGTTTCCTACACAACCTGTTTTCCCCGCATAAAATCTGATGAGAAGCCAATAACAGGTGCCCTACCACTATTTAAAAGTATTTCGATAACAATACTTAAGGTATTAAAATTTTTTCTCACAATTAATTACGTAAAAATAACAAAGAATTTCCAATATTAAACAAAGCAACCTAAATGTATTTCCTATAGGTAAAGAACATTCTATTTTACGCGCTATCTAATTCAAAGATAATGTCAAAAATCTCTTATTAACTAAATATTAGTTCTCTAGGTAAAAAACAATAGCATTCTACTATGGTAATTAAATATGAACTTAATTAGGAATTTAGTATATATGTTAAAAATTTATTCATGTCTTCATAAGAACTTTCAACATTTTGGAAGTGGTTTGTTTAAAGTATTGTAGAAAGATAAGCCTACCCAAAACCATTTTTTAATGCTTTGTTATAATCTATAGCGTTTTTAACGAAGGGCAGTTAGGTAATGGAACAACTTGCCGCGGCCGACTCGCCGCGGTTGGTTCGTCGCGGCCGACTGGCCGCCGGCCAACTCACTGTCGTACCAACTCGCCATCCGTGTCAACTCGCCACAATGCTAACTCGCCGTCAGGCCAACTCGCCGCCATGCCAACTACAAACTACAAACCTAAATCACCTTTGCAATCTACATAGTTAATAATTTTGTTGTATACATAAATGACAATGCTTCAACGCCGACAATCGAAGTAGCTGCTGAATTATGTTTATTTCAGACACAAGTTCGGATAACTTTATATGCAAACTATCTTCAGAAGTGGGGTTTGGCCATAATGCTGCAGATACAGTAAAGAAATTTATCAACACATTAACAATTACTAAAGAAAATACACAGCCATAGTAAAAGCATTATATTCTTTGTCGACGACCTTCAGAATACAGTAAACAAATGTACAAATCGCAATAACAATTGAAAAAACAAACTGCCACAGTAACAATAACAGTCCTCAAAAACCTGTCTAACATACACCAATACACATGGACACCAAAAAAGTAACAGCTTCCGCTTTCCTGTCAGAAAACATTTTAAAGTTGATAAGTATAGACCATTATAATACAAGATAATTGTGGCAATTTTATTTTATTGTTGCAACCTACGCCCCTAACGTAGATTTGGCTTTCGGCTCGAACAGAATACCAAATTATGATACCAATTTGTTAAACAAGATCGTTTGCTGAAATAAGTCAAAATTAACAGACCCCGGAATTTTTAAATTGTTCAACAACCCAAAATAACTCCCATAAGAAACAAGAAAGTTGATGATGATCGGTAAAGACCAAACGTTTTTTAACAATGTATCATAGATTCCTGTAATCAGAAAAAGTAGGTGTATCAGACTGTACAAAAACCCAAAATGGCTTACATAAGAAATAAGAAAATTGATGATGGTCAAATATGAACATAATATTTTTTAACAATGTATCATACATTCCTGTAATCAGAAAAAATTGTAAATCAAAACTACTAAGTATATGTCGCATGTGTTCAAAATAAAGTGGCAATTCATTTTCTAGTATAAATAATATTCAAGGGGTGCAATTCAATAATAAGTTGGAGGTGGTTTCCAAGTTGCTGGAAAAGCGAATGACGTTTTTTTAATATATCAACAGAAGATATTGGTGTACCACTGAAAACTATTTTTCATTAATTTTTTATCTTTTCAGATAAGAGAGATATTGCATGTAAACGATACCTTGAGACACCCTGTATAAGTCTAGAAACTTAAAATAATTGATAGTTCAGGCTATCAACATTCATGCTGTAATTACATTATTTAGGACCTAAAAGTAAACTTCGGCGGATTTTCACATACTGAACAATAAAAACATAATAATGTACGAGTATATTCCAATAATAAATGTTACGCTTACATTTCATAATTATGAGCTTTTCCCCTCAAATGTTCAATTTTCTTTTTATTTGCATAATATTTTACTAAGTTAGTATTCTTGCATCTGCGTCAAGATATTTTTTTAACTTCGTATAGGGATTTTGACCTGTTCAAGCTGTCCGTATTATAAATCCCTACCATGCTGTACTTGAAGGGAATCTATAAACTTCTATATAGTAGGATTAACCATATCTAGATCAGTTTGCAATAGTCGGTGAGCAGCTTCGGCGTAGTTGTTCGTTCGATCAGCTCCGTTTAGTTTACGCTGGTATACATTCCACATCATGGGGAATAAAGGAGAACGGCGACCGTTTCCACGCCTGTTCCTTCGCCCGAGATAGTTGTCCTCTAACCATTAAAGTATCACTTCTAGTTCATCGGGTAAAATTTGAGACAATGACTGAATTGCTTCATCCAAATCAGGTATTGGAACAAATGCCAAAGCAGTAATAATTCTTGCATCATTGTTATAATTATTTATTAGGCCCACTGAACATAGATGTTTTCTCATATTGGAAACCAAATGAAAAAAACATCCGTGCAATTGAACATCAGCATGGTCAAGAGATAAACTTTGAATTACTGCAGTCTCAAAATCATATGCTACAGTATCCGGCTGTAATTCCGGGTCCAAAGCCCGTACTATACCAAACAGTAGGTCATATGTGGCTCTTTGTTTACTTGATGTGCGCTCCCTTATTTTTAATTGAGAAAATCACGTACTTGTGAAAATAACATAGGAACTATTTTGAATATCCCATTCACAAACCGAAACTTTGCAATTTTGAAACACTTGAAGATTCCTGTCTCTATAAGTATTCTATTTGGTCCTGGACCACTGTCAGAAAGCAAAAAATTTTCTTGTGCGCTCCTTCTGCTTTCAAAAATTTTGTAACGTTCCGGAATTACTAATGACAACAAATCTGTTGGATCTACTGGTGTGTCAGTAAAAGCTCTTCTTTTCCGCCGTGTGTTGTTTTTTCAATGCTGCTTGATTTGGAAGTGCTCCCTGACAAGCTTCCGATACATTTTTAACAGACACATTAATAACCCGATACGTAGTTTTTAATGTTCCTTCGGATCGGTGTTTTATTCTGATAATTACCTTGTTCCCTTCAATATTAGCAGCATTTGCACCATGAAAATGGAGATTCTTTGCTCATTAGCAACTTAAGTCCTAGATTTGCACTGACCTCTTCTTTCACAATGCCAAAATTGTATCAAACCATGTGATGATGTTTTATCAAATATATATAAAAACTCATCATGTATGTATTTTGCTTTACCTCGTTGAGGCACAATGTCTGCTTCCATATTTCGACAGAAAAATGTAGCGTTTGGTTATTTTCAAACTAAATCCTTATATATTTTTACAGAAGTATTGTAGCAGGACAAGTTTGAAAGATTTGTTTTCCTCAGAAGTAAAAATGTACAAGATTTAGACTGACTACACTTTCTAAATAACAAAATAATTTCTTTCTCGTCTTCGTACAGTTAGGCAATTACAGTAAATTTACAGTAAATTTACTCAGTTAAATAACTCATTTACTCTTATTTATGTTATAAATATCACTTCTGAAGACCACCTATAGCTACAGTTTTCAATGCGTTAATAAGTAAGATTGACAGATTCTTGTTTTCCAAGTAGGATTACTATTTCTGTTGGTGCTTTTATTGTTTTGTATGAACAGAGCATAATTCTGAGTATTTTAATTTGGTAAAAAATAATATAACAAATTTTACTAACAAAGAATTGACCGCTCAAAGAAATAAAAGCTTTAAAATATAGATATTTCCAAAAACTCAAAACTTCAGAGCAAATTGTATAGCAAGCACAAAGCGATGCCGTAGCATAAATGTAAATTAATGTGTTTTATTCAAAAATACTACAATGTTAATATTTCCATTCATTGATATAAATAATATAGTATTTCCTAATTTATAGTTTTGGTTTAATTTCATACTCAAAACCAACATTCTTATATAATTATTACCATCCTAACAATTCGCAATAATTAGTAACCGCTTGATTTGTTGTTCCTTAAAATTTCAGCAAATAATTTCATTTTTAAATGGGACGGCGGCGAGTTGGCACGGCGGCGATTTGTACGGTGGCGAATCGGCTGTGACGAATCGACCGCGGCGAGTCGGCCGCGGTGAGCAGGCCTCGGTGATTTGTCCTACACCCGGTTTAGTGCGATCCACAGCAGACGGATCTGGCTCATAGTTCTTTTACATCAGCATCAATAGCGAAACACAAAAGGGCCGCTTACCATTAATCTATCCATCCAGCGGTTTGCATACCGTGTCGCATGAGACGCAAAATATGTACTAAAGATCACAATGACTGTTTTACTTATAAAATGATGTGGGAGAGAGTTGTACAAAAGACAGATTATGGACATTAGACAACAACAAACGCCTAAGATCACAAACAAACCACTATCACCAATGACAAAAGGGATAGTTCCTAACAAGAATATCACCATAACACTATACATGACATATAGAATGAACACTGCGTGTGCATCAAAGTGACAAGAAACGGCTTGTAACCACTTATAGTGACGACGAGCTACTTCCAATACAGACACGAACCGATAGCATACATATAGGACGCAGACATTATTTTTCGTACGCAGAACCATCCACCAACCATCCTGTCAGCCGATGTCAACGCCAAACCCCCACTGTGGCATTGCGACGACACAGATAACAGGGTCGAGAAAGTCAAACAGCTTCTACATCAATAACAGCTAGAAATTATTGACCAATCTAATAACCCGCCAACTTTCGAAAAGGGCCGGGGTGAAAAAGCAACAAATAGTACGGTGGGAAATTGCATATATCCAACTGGAAGGTCCACAGCAGAACATCAATAAGTGATTGCAATCTGATCACTTTCAATTTTAACAGACAACCCAACTGGAAAAATCTCAAAGAAAATTTCCATCCGATACCTATAAAACAACAAAAAGGAAACGTCCAAGAATACGCTACGCAACTCACTAACACCATACACCAAGCTATGAATCGGTCGATACCACAAGCAACCCAATGTTGAGAACCCTGGCCAATCCCACGATCCGAGAAGTTTTCGACATTGAGAAAACAAATAAGAAAATCCAGGAAAACATCAGCTATTCCTTACGGAAATCGAAACGAGATACCATCTGGTCAGGTATCGAGAAACAAAAGCTGTATACGAAACGTAGCTACAAACATTCAAGCGAGAATCCTGGGACAAATTTGTAGAGTAACACCTGAGGCGTGACGCATGAGGAGTGCCATATCGGATAGCTAGAGATAAGATCAGACCACGAACCATCTACTCCGCCCTATAGATGTATGACGGAAACACCCTAGCTGGAACGATTCGGCAAATGCACTAATAAGAGAAGCTGATACCTAATAACAATCCCGAGCAAGACTCGGACAGTCAAGAGGATCTACGGAAGAGCATGATTCGCCAAGACGGCAATGGCAACAGGCTTTGGAATCGACATGAAGAGAACCTTCACCTCTTCACGGAGGGTGAGGTACCGGAATATTCACAATTTTTTTAAGGTATGTCACTGTTTTCTGAATCAACTTTTAACACACTTTTTTCCAAAACTCCATGTATCGGTTTGAGAATTATACTTTACTCCATAAACTGATTTGTTAATATTTTCGTCTTGATCTTGGGTCAAGATATCTGTATAATGAGGATGTATTGGTTCTTCGAAAATTGTTTGCTTAATTTTCTTTAAAGGTGGCTCCACGTTTCCATCTTTAACTTTTCTCACTGGTTTCGGAATTTTTCGGATGATGTCATGTAAATGAGACACTGTCTCTTGCAACGGTTTAATCAATTGATTATGTGCTTTTATAAATTCTTGCAGGGAACTAATATAACCCTTTCTAATACAGTATTCTTAAAAGATGCAAGCACGTTGTGAACGTTACACTAAAGGGTCTTTGACAAAAGTCGTAAATGAAATTTTACATGACGCGTCAAGTTTCTACACTGCTAGTAAAAATCCTATTATACATAGAACGACGCTATCACGTCAAAAGAATACAGAACGCGAAGAAATGATGTATTAGCGAAATTGTACCAGGGCACGAAGCTATAAAAACCTACCTGTAAACATTCGGATTGACCGAAAACCACCGCTGCAATTGCAGCGAGGGCGCATAAAACGTCGAGCAGGTGTTATTTGACTCTGACGACCAGGAATGGCTAACAGAGGGTTGACAAACAGAAAACTATTTGTCGAAGGGCCAAAATAGTCAAGAGCCTGGAAGAAGTACAAGGAGTGGTTAACCAGCATGCATTCTGGGTAGCTTTGAAGGAGCTTGCGGGAGGGGTCGCGAGACTGAACGCTAAGAGACGGGTGTAAACCGTGAGTATTAGCTACTTGGCGTGGTTGGTATGTGTTCGACTACTATGCCCAGGGTCCCGTGTTCGAATCCCAACCCGGTCAACTTGAAAAGTGATAGGCGAACATTTTACACAAAACTACGCTCTCATTCGGATGAGGTGAAACTTTATTGTTTTGTTTTGACGTTGTATTTGTTTTGTTTCACGTTTTGCTTGTTTTTGGTCGTAATATCTATAATTAAGAACATTCAAATTAAAATACGTTAGAGAACGATAGCCAATGTATGGGACAAATTTAGGCTAAAGTCAAAATAGAATACTTATAATAGGGAGGACGATATTGTAAATTTATAGAGCAGGAACAGATAGCTGGATACGCTATTAATAAATTTGGGGTATTCATAAAAGTTCAAATCCATTGGTAGATACTGGTTAGATATATTTGGATTTTTTCAGGTCGTACCGTTAAGCAGACCTGACGGCTGCCAACCGGTATTACAGATCCCTCTTCTTTTACTTTTTGCTAGTACCTTGTTGATCAAACACACTCCAAAGTCAACGCTAGGGATACTATTATTTCAACCACAACTTTAGTTTTAGTGTATACATTTTTTCTACGATTAATTAATTTTGAAGTCGGATTTATTTGAAGCACGTTTATTTTTGCAGTCAAACCCAATGTAGTACCTTCGGCTGTATCATTGGGGACGTGGCCGCATGTGTAGCGACCTTTACATTATACTGCTAGAATACGTTGAAATGTATCTACTATTATATAATACTATTGTAAAACTAGTTCTGAAATGGCTACTGATGATGACTTAAATACCATATTGTAAAATGTTTGTAAGAACACAATTACGCTAGAAAACGTCAAAATTTGTATACCTTTAATGACTACTTCGGTCGAATGCTGACATCAAACGAACTCAAAACTGATTCACCAAAAAAGTATAGAAGTGGGTCGCACGATGGTCGTGCAACGTAGAAATGCTGCTTGGGATAAGCCTTTCGGGTCTAGTTTCTGAACTGTTAAAAACTATCAAAGTTGACGTTTCTCTTAAGTTCATAAGAAGCATCATCAGGACAAAACGATAATCATCACTGCAGATCCTAAAGACTGACACGCCTACTTACGCCGAATTAGTATCGGTCGCAAAACATCGGTAACAAGAGAAGTTGCTTCTGGATGTAGAGATTCGCACGCCCTATCAAACTGAAAGGTATCTGTTTAACAAAGTTACGTTGTTAATAATATAGATGATTTTTATAAGATCGATTAGTTTTTACTGGTGCCTCATTTAATAGTAAATTTATCGTTTATAAGTTTCGTACCACATTTTTTGGATAAACTACATTACCCTTCCGTAACAGCAAACCTTAGAAAAATGAAACGAAATTAGCAATTATATTAAATTATGGTGCATTTAAATGCACATCTAAACGTTATAAATTATAATAATTATAATAATAATAATGATAATAGTTATAAAAAAAATAATATGCTATAACTTGTATTGCACTAAAAATTTTTGAGTGGCTTTTCTGGAACTTGATTAGAACTGACGTTATTAGCGCAATTTCAATTGGACCTTATTTAGAACATTTCGGGAAGTTTGTATAAAATCTAAGTTGAATAAATTGGAAGAATGGAGAATTTTTGTAAAAAAAATGTGTCCAAAATCTGTTTTAAACTACGCAAGTTACGTTTTGGGCATGAAACTGCCTTTTAAAAAAAGTCTTCTTTTCAAAACTCTTGTAACAATTTTTATTTAATCAGAAATTACAAATAGAATTTTACAAAACTATATAAAATTACTTTAAGTCGAAATTACTGTTAAATGAATTTAAATTAGGGCGAGTTGCCTGAACAACCAACAATGTAAAAGCTGTGAGGTTCAAAACTGACTGACTATCTTGGGGCTCTCGGGGTATTTATGCTGTCCCTGCCCCTCACATTGCTGTGGGAACTGCATCGCTAATGTCTGCTTATTTCTTTATTCAATTATATAATACAAAGTAATAATCTTAATTCTAATAATTGCGGTTTTATAATCGTCTGTGACCTGCATCTGCAGTATTACTTACGTCTGGAATACATTGTATTCACATCCGTTCTCACAACTTGCTTGTGAACTTTCATTAACCTTTTCTTTATTTATCCTTGAATTACAATGTTGCATATAACCTAAGTTTCTTAATAATTTCTGTTTAATTATACATATATTTTGATTTGGGGGATATGTAACTCGCGTTAACCTGTTGTGAACGTCAGCGAACATTTATTTAAGAACTTTTAAATTAAGTGTAGATAATACTGTTTTTTTCCTATCACAGGTTTTTACAGAGCAATATACAAGGTTACTACAAAACAATCGTCAGGTTTTAGAAATAAACTTTTTCGAAAGTATTACAGACATAATTGTAAATGACATGTCACTAGAAAGGAAAAATATTCATGTTTTTGAACGTACTGTAATTAAACTTTTTTATTATTGAAAGATTTATATAACAAGGGATACACAATCAAGGAAGACTCGGTTGTGTCCTTTCTCACAAAAGTCAGACGATATGGAAAATTAAATCTGTACAAACTACACTACTTTTGTAGACTTCCGGACTAACTATGAACTCCAACGGTTTTCAGATAACCGGCGGGGTAGGGGAAGTTTTTCTTGTCAGGCGCCACTATACCTATAAGACTACTCTTTAACAGGAAGACATCTAGAGGAAGGTGTATAAACCGTTTCGATGAACAAGCGTAAATAAGCACAAATTTTCAACTCGATAAAACTTTAACGCTAAGCTAGAAAAAACAACATAGTTGTAAAATGCAAGTACATTATTTAAATAAGTCAAATCGTACTTAAATATTCGGGTATCATTTATACTTTCATGTATCTTCTACTTATAGCGTGGATAATTATATGAGTTGCTGGTTCTCAATATTCTAAAAATCATATGGACACTATTACTGGAATCAACCTTTCTATAAAGCTAAGAAAAACTAGCAGTTGTTTTGTAATAATAATATGACTAAATAACGTATATACGTCTATTGCAATTGATATATTATTGTAATATCTAGTTTAAAGTATTTGCAAGGAAATACAGAAACATGTATTTTATTTAATGTCAATTGCTAGAAATTTTGTTATCCCTTAGAAATGTAAGCCGACCAATACTTTATATTTACACAATTCATGATTTACGAATATCGATGAAACAGACCTGTATCAATGATAAGTTTATGGGCAAAGAGTTGCTAGAAATCATAGGAAAATAATAAAATACGCGGAAAGCAGCAAGAAATAGGAGAGATAGGATGATAGGACACGTCCTAAGGCATGAGAAAATAGTGCGATATATATTAAAAGCAAAAAAAGGAAAAAAGAAGGTAGAGGTGCACCTAGATTACTCTGTTGCACACGCACAGTGAAAGATTAGACGGTGAGAATTTTGGAGAAATATGTAAATTAGCTCAGAATAGGAAACAATGTAGGTACGCAACCAACCAGTTTCAGGACTGAAGCCCAATTTTGATGTAGTGTATATTTAGCGCTCTCGTACAACATTATACATATTAAATGGAAGCGTTTTGTAAACTAATTGTGCTCTAAGCTAAAATTATGGTATCATCTACAAATTCATATTTTTTCGTATTGCACGTTTTCTCCGGTATTCACTCGTTCTATGCTTTTACCTCTTTTATAATCATCTACAGCGATTTTAGTTCTTTCTTTTTATATTTCAAACTTTTTGTGTGCAATTACTCAGGTATCTTATTCCAGTCGACTTTACAAAAAGTCGTAAGTGTATATCATGTGATGGTCCCTTGAAACTATTAGCAATTCCGCAAGTATATCTTTTGCCTCTATTATTCATTTCTTTTAGTCCATCTTAGAATTTCTTTCATTAATTATACGCAACCATGTACCTTCTTTTTACTAGTATTTAAAAATGCTTACCCTTGTTAAGTAAATTATCTATGCTTGTTTTACTTTTACCAAAACATTTTTACCTACCAATAGACATTTGTATTTCACCTTACGAACACTTACCACAAGTTGATTCTGCCTTCGCTACCCTATATTTCCGACACATTCTATTTTAAAGTAGTGCATTCGTTACATTTCTTAGTCTTCGTTAGGAGTCTTATATAATTTGCATTTATCTATCAACTATAAAATATCTTCTTCTACCTTGCTTTGCTATCAAAATCGTCCATTGTAGAGCCTGGAAAATTTTCCTAACTTCTTCTTCTTCTTGTAACCTGTCTATGTTATTTTTCCGATCTAGATCCTTTAGTCTAGTTTTACACATTTTACCATAACCAACTTGTGATCACCAACTATGTCTGCCCAGGTATACGCAATACGCCTGCTAGTTAATTCCTATACATATGCTTCACCATACTATTAAGATGCAAACAGTATGTAAATTATACTTCCATGTATCAAGTGCATACCATCTAAATTGAAGTACAATTATATGCTGTCCTTATAAATCGTGTAATGCTTTATTTACATACAGATTTGCATAAAAAACTGCATTTCACACTAAAAGCGATCTACAATAATAAATGTTGCGATTTTGAAAAATTGACTTAAGATTAAGAGTGTTGACCGATTGATTGGTATTATAAGTATGACACGTCACACACTTTAAGGGGTAGCTAGCCATGCAGATGAACTAGGTATTACATACCGATTCACAAAGGATGCGTCGGTTTTGTAATAAACAAATCAGTTTCATTACTAATAAATAATTTATCTCTGTTTCAAGGTTTACACAATCAAAATAACGTAACAACAAACCGGCGTGTACCTCTGAGTGAACGTTTAATCTGAACTCAATACATCAACGTCTACTTAAGAACGACAGAAAAAGCAAAAGAATAGGATGTAATAATTAAAATTACTCTAGCCAGTTTTAAACAATCCTCATCATATAACGCCGAAATATTTTTCTAGCCTTTAATTGTTTTTTCGCATTAGTTCAATATTTCAGAATCCCTTTCAGTAATTTATTTAATCAAGGACAACGCTTACGCAAAACAAAGAAGGGCACGGCATATTGCTTTGTTCCTTTGTCTAGGGTAAATTATCTGAGAACTGAACAGCATGTACTAATTCTCGTGGGTGATCCTTCAATCTGCGCTAGTGTTGATATCCTGTCGCTCAGTTTCATAATGTTGTTTCTGTTGTATTCACATTCGTAATTAACAAGGTATGGTTGAAAAGCAGCTTTCGACGGGGTTTTGTTTAGAACTAACTACGTTCTATGTTTACTCAAATTTATTTAAGAATACACAGGTGAAGTGTAATTCTTCAGAACATTTGTGCTAGGTGTTGGATTTTTTGGAGCAAGCGCTAATGCATACCTTTCTACTTAGAAAAACACATTTTAAAGCTCAAACTAATTAGTTTCAGTGTCAAACATCTTTTATATATGGTGCTTGTTTCTGTCAATTACGACATTATGTTGATATAATTATTTGGGAATTTGAAATGTGGTAAGGACATCATGATCAATCGAGATTCAAGCACCAATTACAGCATAACGGTCAAACTAGTGCGTAACGAAATATTGATAACATCTCCTTTAACCCACGTATAAAACAATCTCCCGCAACAAGAGTTGAGTGGTATCGGAAAACAAAATTTGGTTGTGTATTCAAGGATCGGCATATTTAAAAGGTAATTTAAATGACATAACCTCGGCTGAGAGTACATAGTAATTGTATTATTTACTAAGAAAAAGTAGCGTCCAACTTACTTAATCTGGAACTTGTCTTGAATTTAGCCTTTGAAAGGAAATATAGGGTAAAGATAACAAGTGCCCGATAATTCTCAGGATAGAAAACAACGAGAGGTGAGGGAGTAACATAAATTATGTATCTTCGGAGGCGTCCTCTTAAAAATAAAAAATTTATTCTAAAACCTATAACATATCAATTTTTGATAAGTTGATAAGTTTGCGTATTATTTGTTTTAAAGGACACTTCTAAGTATGAGCAAAATCAATGTTGAATTTTTACTAGTTCTTGTAGTATTAATTATGAGAAGCTTCCATACATGACACTTTGAAAGTTTCAGCGTTCAAAGACATACTTCAGGGCTTCCTCGCGAGGGCATAGCAGTTTGACTGTTTAATGAAAACAGCTTACCAATATTTTTGGATAATTGCATATAATGAGATTATTTTCAGTTAAACGCGATAAATCCTACGCGATTATACTCTTGCATTAATAATCTCGGCCGAAGTTACGTCTACATTACAAAGTTGCGTTTCTTATTCTAAGTATAACCCATTGACTTCCGCTAGTCTTATTACATTTAGCAAATACGAAGTTAAAACGAAAACCACCTTTGTTTAGAAAAGCTATGTAAACGATAATTCAACAATCGCAAAAAAAGGGGCAAGGAGAACAAATACTACAATGCTCCACAGAACACAAGAGATGTAAGTTTACCATTCAAGCTCTTTATGGTATCCTTGATATAGCTTTGAACTCTAACTTCAGCGGTTTTTGATGAGACACGGGAAGGTTCAATTAAAACGAAGGATATGCCACGCGCTTTTGAAAATTAATTGAACACGAATAACCTGAAAGGAAAGTGTAAAAACTGTAAAAAAAACAGAACGGTACTTAACTAGAGTGGCGCCACTTACAATAATAGAAGATATCTGAAATAAAATTTCAATATAATTAATAAATCAATGGAGGAAGCCGTTTGCGTCTCAAAATCAAATAACACAAATACTAATTCTACCAACAAAATATATCATGATGAAATGATCTCATTTTTCAAATTCTTGTAAACCTATATTTTTTTGGTACTGTACTATAAACACAATTTATTCAATAGAATTGCAAACCATAGGCACTGCTAAAGTTGTGTTAAAGCCAAACTCAAGATATTTTAAGACCCACAAGTCTCGAATCAAACTAAATAAGGGTTATTAGAATATTTGACAATTTGGATAAATTTTACCAAATAAATTTTCAGTAATATCAGATTATGGTATAATCTCAAAAATCAGTATCAAGTTTATTTATAAATTTTAGATCATCATAATTTATTTACATGCATTCCATTATCATAGTTTCAGCAAATTCAGGTCTGAAATATTGGATCACAAATGTAGTAAAGTATTTCAATGCATCTGAATAAAAATTCGTGAAAGAATTTATCATTAGTGTAATCTTCAATATAAAATTTTAATTCAGCATTATGTAAGAATCAAGAATTTTCAACTGGTCAGCTCTTATTAAGTTCTTACCTACATGAAGTATATTTGGCGTTCTGTTGAACAAAACAACCATATATATATATATATATATATATATATATATATATATATATATTACTCATATTTAGACCAGGGTAGAAAATTAAATAATCACATCAAATAATTTTAATCACCGTGTAGAAGCTTTGGGAAAAGGTACGCGTTATTAAATAAAAGCGTGAAGCATAAAAATTCATTCGGTTCATTAAAAATAAGGGAGATTTAAATCATGTACAAGACGCTTTAGATCAAAAGAAGCAGTATTAGAAAGGTCTACATGTAATTTAATTATTCCTAGTAAAGAAACAAAGAGAAATTACGTGCAAAATTTATATTAATTAACTCTATTTTAAGTAACCGGTATTAAACAAAATGTACTGATA
The DNA here is from genome assembly GCA_036346225.1 of Platerodrilus igneus. Classification (NCBI taxonomy): domain Eukaryota; kingdom Metazoa; phylum Arthropoda; class Insecta; order Coleoptera; family Lycidae; genus Platerodrilus; species Platerodrilus igneus. The sequence goes on from JARFIW010001345.1 coordinate 674,573, forward strand.
ATAATTGAATATTTAATTAGGATTCACTAAAAATTAAAGGGTATTATTTTTAATTGAAGTTAATTGAACCGTTAGTAACATATAATATCTATAAAACTTGTAAAAACCCAATAAAATGCAAATCGTAGAAGTGTTATTATGTTTGAACACCTGCGTATTTTTAAAAAGCTCATTCTGCGTAAATTTTGCAGATAATTAATGGTTACAGAGAATGTTGGAGAAACCGTCACATAATAGTTACGGGAAATGCTAAAGGTGGGTTATTTCACAGTCCACATGGACTGAAATAATCGATAATAAAGAATATCAATTTGCACCAATAAGAACAGGGTAGATAGAAACAGATAATATGCGCAAGACCGAGACACATATAGTAAAAGGCGTGAGGGGAGCAACGTCACTGGGTTGCGATTGGGTGAAAATAAAAGGCAAAATTGAGAGGTAAAAATAACATTTCTGTGTAAAATTTAATTAGTTATTTCCAGACGTTGCAAGCCGTGTCGAAATTTCTGAGATTTAACTGGTGCGAGTGCAAATTTCGTAAAAATCGCATGCCGGGCTGCGGAATGGGAACCTAGCAGGCGAAATTCTTTAGAATTGTCCGTTTTGGGGACTAGACCGACAGACAGGCTAACCTCTATATATACCCAGGTGAATATGAACAAGCTCTCTTAGATCTTCGACTTGATTCAATGCGTTAAACAGTGCTTTTTAGTTTTCCGGTATTGATTAAATAATTTAAACAGTTTGCTCGTATATTTTAGTGATTTAAAACAGCTTGTTCTTTACGTGCTACAATGAATGTATTTTAGTGCACTTAGAAATGAAGATACAAGGTAATAAAGTTTAGTATCACTGTACCAATTAGTAAAATTTACAACGACAAATGAATACACAAAAGTAGGCAGTTTTGGCGTATATTGGTGAAAGCAGTATGAATTTCTTTGTTATTTTTCGGGGGTGTTAATAATTAAATGGATCGTAAACATGACTGGATCCACAAAACAAGGTTCAGATATACACAGATGAGTTCCGGAAAAGCCCTGAAACAACTTTAGATGAATGGTGATGGAGAAAATTTTAAAAAGCGTTGAGAATCAGAAGCCGTAAATATAACCCATTTGGAATGGAGTGATTAACAAAGGGACGATGTACATTGAAGCCACTAGTGCAGTAACCTTCAGGTAAATTATACTATTTTGTTCGAACTTTGATGTTTTGGTGTGCGTTGAATAACTTTATAATTTGTTTATTTTAAAATGGACAGTAGTGAAATTGTACTAACAGCAAATTTTTAATTTTAAGGTGACATTTTCTTGTTTAAGTAGAAAGGGGTATTTAGTATTGATGTTCTGGATTATGATGAGAATTTGGGTATGTCTTTGAGCTCAATTAGACGAACCTGGTTAATTAACGTAAAGGGGTGGTAGATGCTCCCTTTGTACTCAGACTCAGGTCTGCATATATTGTTATATTAATTAGTAGGCATCCTACAAGGACTTTAATTCTGGATGCACTTTAAAATGATAACAAATTTAATCTTGAACTTTTCTGATACTGAAATTTACGCTGAATTTTAATTTTGAAATTTTAATGTATTGTGAATATTGATGTAAATAGAGTTAACGTTGGTGTTTGTGATAGGAATGTGTTTTTTTTTTGTGATTGAGGATGAAGGTTTAACTAGAGGAGCAGCCGAGGCGATTATCAGAAGAAAGTCAATGGACCGACACAGTTAAGGTAATGAATAGCTTTTTGTAGGATACACAGCATTTTGACGCCCAATTCGGAGGCTCGATTCCAAAAGCGGAGTACCCGGATTTTGGTGGTTTCACAGCATTCTTGCCCCAATCTGTGGGGCTCGAATGTTTTTTTTTAAAGGGCCAGTACCTGCAGATATGAGAGTATTCACAGCATTTCATGGCGCCCAACGTGGGGCTCGAGTTCCAAATAAAATTTTTGTGATTTTATTCCAGGAAACTGGCGATCTGAGAGAGAGAGTTTCTGTGTGTGTATAAATTTAAGAGTATTTTAGAGTGTGTGAGAGTGATTAGAACGTATGCAGAGAAAAGAGCGGTTAAGGAGTCAAGGAGTGGAAATTGGGAGTGACGATAGTGCATTGTGTTAGAAAAATTCTAAAATGGAAGAAGCTGGAGGCAGTAGAGATCAGTCGAGGACGGAATCAGGGGATCAAGGAAACGAGATGATAATGAGAATGCTAGAGAGGATGAACGAAGAATCCAATAGAAAATTAGAACTGCTAAGCGATGAATCTAATAGAGCTAGGGAAGAATCTAATAGAGCTAGGGAAGAATCTAATAGAGCTAGGGAAGAATCCAATAGAAAATTAGAGCAGATAAGCGGGAAAATTGAACAAAATACTAAAGAATTTACAGAATTTAAAAATAGTCTTACCGTAAAGATGGGGGAAGTTGAAAATAGGGTAGATAAAAATGAGCGTGATATTACAGGTCTTCGACAGGAAATGGGACATTTAAGGTCCGAAGTACGCATTTTTTGTGAAGAAGAGATTAATGTAAAAATGACTGAAGTGACAGACTCATGTAGGGATCAGTTAGGCAGGGTAGAACGCGAAGTTAGTAGTATTAAATACAACATGTCAAATTTAACGGGGGATGGTCCCAGATTTTATACAGGTAGCATATCATTGGACCAACACATGAAGTTTAATGGCGATAACAGAGTAAATCCACAAATTTTTATTAATAGTGTAAGAAATCTAGTGGGAAATTTATTTGACGAACAGACTAAACTGAATACGATAAAGGCTTTATGGAAAGACAACGCGGCAGCATGGTACAATTTAATAGGACAGGACATAAACACCTACACGGACTTTGAAGACAGATTTTTAAAGCACTACTGGAGTGACCACAGACAAGACCAGGTACGAGACGACTTAATCACAGGAAATTTAAGGAGAATTTTCAGGAAGTAGGAGCAATATGCTATACGCAAGTATAGCATAGCAAAGCAACTGAACCCACCACTGACGGACCGACAAATTATCAAGTATTTATCACGACACTTCGAGGTAGAAGTAAGACAACACGTAGCACTACAGAACATAGTGGACAGAGAAATATTTTTAGAATACCTGCAGAGGTACGACGACGTAAGTAGTGAACGACCTCGGGATAATAGGGAAAGACAGATCAACACAGTTAGGTTTGACAATAGACGGGACAACTATGCTAGAAGGGGAATAATTACGGATACCAGCGACAGAATTGGGAACAGAGACGACCATACGTTAGGAGTAATAGTTTAGGAAGGGGACCTGCACCGAGACCGGAACCTACCAGAAGGAATAGTTCACCGGACATGAGGGGGACTGCTAATACAGACACGGAACGAGTGGAAACACCTAGGACATACGCTGAGGTGACGGCTAGACCAGGACTAAGTAGGGAAAACAGACCTGGACAGGATTTTTAGAACGCGACAGACCACTAGATTTCAGTGTAAATGTATATGAACATCCACGTGAATTTTTCAAAATTGAGGAGGAAGTAGAGCCAGAAACTAAGGAAAAATTATGTTTGCCAATTATTAATTTAGAAATTTTTGAGAATAATGTAGAAGTATTACTTGATACAGGGGCAGAGGCGAGTTTAATATCGGAGGAATTCGTCAGCAAAATTAGGGATAAGGTTTGTGATAGAATTATACCTATAAAGCGTAGCCATTTAGTAGCTCCAAATAAAAAGAAGTTTGCTGTAGTAAATAGTGTTGTGGTGCTTAGGATAGATATAGGAGGTTTAAGCTGTGAACAGGAGTTTGTAATTGTACCTGGACTGAAGTTTCAGAGCATTTTAGGTGTTGACTGTATGATGAAGTTAGGGGTTTTGATAGATATGGAACGGAAGGTAATAAGGATTAAGGATAGGGTAGTGCCGTAGAAGGGCAGTTATGAAGTCACAGAGGATGACACGGGGTTTAGTATTAATGTAGTAGAGGTAGAGGATGATGAAGGTAAACAGATCAACACAATAAGATGTCCAGAGGATAGGAGAGTAGAGGTTCAAGCTTTAGTACAAAAACATGCAGAATTAGTGGGGGTAGAAGCAACAGCAGCATATCGGGAGCAGGTGAAGGCAGAATTATTTTTGATGAGGTTAAGTGGCAAGTTTGTTTTTAATAAAGTAGATTTAAGGAATTCATTCTGGCGGATTCCATTATACAAGAATTCTAGAAGGTACATAGGATTTTCCGTAGAGAGAAAAATCGAGAATTTTAAAGTAGTATCGTTTGGTTTGTCGGCAGAAAAGGCAATAATAATAAATAAGAAACAGACAAGTGTAGGGATTGAAGAAGAAGTAATATTTAAGAGTCAGGATAATAGGGATGATAAGTTTATTGTATGTGAGATAATAGGGATGATAAGTATAGATATAGAAGTGGGAGAAATAGGGATGAAGAGTATTAGGATGGTGAGAAGGAAGACTTGGAGGGTCAAGAAGAGAGTTAGATTTAAATAACTTAATGAACAAATGATAGAGATAGGTGAATTTTAGTATAGATATAGAATAGAGAGTAGATAGGTGTATAAAAGAGTCAGATTTAAATAGGATAGGGATAGAATAGGTGTATATAGAAGAGTAGAAGTAGGTGTGTAAAGAAAATAAAGCTAGGTATATAGGATTAGGTAGGGGGAAGTAAAGTATAGTGAAGATTAGTTAAAAGTTAGGAATAGGATAGGTATATAGGATGTATATAGGATTAGATGGATAAGTAGGATGAAGTTAGGGATAATTTCAGTTTAGAGAATTACGTGAGAGTTAGGAATAGGATAGGGATATAGGATAGGCGTAAATATTTTTTGGATTGGATAAGGTAGGTAAGTCAGATAGATAAGGGTAGAGAGAGATAGGCATTTTTTTTGTAAATTTTGTTTGGCAGTCTAAATGCTTTATATTTGCATTCAAATAAGTGGGATTATTTGTATTCAAATAGGGGGAAAATACTCATATTTAGACCAGGGTAGAAAATTAAATAATCACATCAAATAATTTTAATCACCGTGTAGAAGCTTTGGGAAAAGGTACGCGTTATTAAATAAAAGCGTGAAGCATAAAAATTCATTCGGTTCATTAAAAATAAGGGAGATTTAAATCATGTACAAGACGCTTTAGATCAAAAGAAGCAGTATTAGAAAGGTCTACATGTAATTTAATTATTCCTAGTAAAGAAACAAAGAGAAATTACGTGCAAAATTTATATTAATTAACTCTATTTTAAGTAACCGGTATTAAACAAAATGTACTGATAATAATTGAATATTTAATTAGGATTCACTAAAAATTAAAGGGTATTATTTTAATTGGAGTTAATTGAACCGTTAGTAACATATAATATCTATAAAAACTTGTAAAAACCCAATAAAATGCAAATCGTAGAAGTGTTATTATGTTTGAACACCTGCGTATTTTTAAAAAGCTCATTCTGCGTAAATTTTGCAGATAATTAATGGTTACAGAGAATGTTGGAGAAACCGTCGCATAATAGTTACGGGAAATGCTAAAGGTGGGTTATTTCACAGTCCACATGGACTGAAATAATCGATAATAAAGAATATCAATTTGCACCAATAAGAACAGGTTAGATAGAGACAGATAATATGCGCAAGACCGAGACACATATAGTAAAAGGCGTGAGGGAGCAACGTCACTGGGTTGCGATTGGGTGAAAATAAAGGCAAAATTGAGAGGTAAAATAACATTTCTGTGTAAAATTTAATTAGTTATTTCCAGACGTTGCAAGCCGTGTCGAAATTTCTGAGATTTAACTGGTGCGAGTGCAAATTTCGTAAAATCGCATGCCGGGCTGCGGAATGGGAACCTAGCAGGCGAAATTCTTTAGAATTGTCCGTTTTGGGGACTAGACCGACAGACAGGCTAACCTCTATATATACCCAGGTGAATATGAACAAGCTCTCTTAGATCTTCGACTTGATTCAATGCGTTAAACAGTGCTTTTTAGTTTTCCGGTTTTGATTAAATAATTTAAACAGTTTGCTCGTATATTTTAGTGATTTAAAACAGCTTGTTCTTTACGTGCTACAATGAATGTACTTTAGTGCACTTAGAAAAGAAGATACAAGGTAATAAAGTTTAGTATCACTGTACCAATTAGTAAAATTTACAACGACAAATGAATACACAAAAGTAGGCAGTTTTGGCGTATATTGGTGAAAGAAGTATGAATTTCTTTGTTATTTTTCGGGGGTGTTAATAATTAAATGGTTCGTAAACATGACTGGATCCACAAAACAAGGTTCAGATATACACAGATGAGTTCCGGAAAAGCCCTGAAACAACTTTAGATGAATGGTGATGGAGAAAATTTTAAAAAGCGTTGAGAATCAGAAGCCGTAAATATAACCCATTTGGAATGGAGTGATTAACAAAGGGACGATGTACATTGAAGCCACTAGTGCAGTAACCTTCAGGTAAATTATACTATTTTGTTCGAACTTTGATGTTTTGGTGTGTGTTGAATAACTTTATAATTTGTTTATTTTAAAATGGACAGTAGTGAAATTGTACTAACAGCAAATTTTTAATTTTAAGGTGACATTTTCTTGTTTAAGTAGAAAGGGGTATTTAGTATTGATGTTCTGGATTATGATGAGAATTTGGGTATGTCTTTGAGCTCAATTAGACGAACCTGGTTAATTAACGTAAAGGGGTGGTAGATGCTCCCTTTGTACTCAGACTCAGGTCTGCATATATTGTTATATTAATTAGTAGGCATCCTACAAGGACTTTAATTCTGGATGCACTTTAAAATGATAACAAATTTAATCTTGAACTTTTCTGATACTGAAATTTATGCTGAATTTTAATTTTGAATTTTTAATGTATTGTGAATATTGATGTAAATAGAGTTAACGTTGGTGTTTGTGATAGGAATGTGTTTGTTTTTTTTGTGATTGAGGATGAAGGTTTAACTAGAGGAGCAGCCGAGGCGATTATCAGAAGAAAGTCAATGGACCGACACAGTTAAGGTAATGAATAGCTTTTTGTAGGATACACAGCATTTTGACGCCCAATTCGGAGGCTCGATTCCAAAAGCGGAGTACCCGGATTTTGGTGGTTTCACAGCATTCTTGACGCCCAATCTGTGGGGCTCGAATGTTTTTTTTTTTAAAGGGCCAGTACCTGCAGATATGAGAGTATTCACAGCAATATATATATATATATATATATATATATACATATATATATATATATATATATATACATATATATATATATATATATATATATATTTATAAAACTGATTACGGTTACTGAGGACCGAAGTATAAAATTAAAAATTAAAACTTGAATTGTATGCGACGTTTCGTGAAATTTATTCACATTATCACAGCTATAAAAAGAACAACTAAGTATAAATTAAAATTAGTTAAAAATACGTACGATAACACTTAAATAATTGACAATAAATGACTAGACCTAAACGTTACAATCTAATTAAAAGGCGTGTTATAGATATCAACAAAAAAATTCAATTAATCAAAAAACGGATACCCAAAATCTGTCTGCAATATACATTAATATTTTTAATTTAGCATAACCATCCTACCGTTCACTTTATAATACTAACTATAGCCATAAGTGTATTCCCCGCTAACTAACATTTAGAAAATTTTATATTATATATCCTTTCTACACTAACAACAATTTATACTCACTCAACTGGTCATTCATATCTTTATGTTGATATCTATAACACGCCTTTTAATTAGATTGTAACGTTTAGGTCTAGTCATTTATTGTCAATTATTTAAGTGTTATGGCACGTATTTTTAACTAATTTTAATTTATACTTAGTTGTTCTTTTTATAGCTGTGATAATGTGAATAAATTTCACGAAACGTCGCATACAATTCAAGTTTTTAATTTTTAATTTTTATACTTCGGTCCTCAGTAACCGTAATCAGTTTTTATAAAAATAAATATGCAGGACATGATACAATTCAATATCAATTTATATATATATATATATTACTCATATTTAGACCAGGGTAGAAAATTAAATAATCACATCAAATAATTTTAATCACCGTGTATAAGGAATTTTATTAAATAATACGCTTTATTAAAATACCGTGGAGAATAAAAATTCATTCGTTTCATTAAAAATAAGAGATTTAAATTATTTATAAGACGCTTTATATAAAAGGAAGCAGTATTAGAAAACTTTACGGGAAATTTAATTATTCCTAGTAAAGAAACAAAGCGTGCAAAATTTATATTAATTAACCCTATTTTAAGTAACCGGTATTAAACAAAGTGTACACATAATAATTAACATTTAATTTGTATTCGCTAAAATGAAAGGATAGAAGTCAATTTTAGTTGGAGTTAATTAAACCATTATTAATAATAAGCATAAAAGTCTGTGAAAATCCAAGATTATAATACCAGAAAATAAAGCTCTGAGAATGAATAGTATGGGTGAACACCTGCGTAGTTTAAATGTCACGTACGGCGAAAATTTTATAGATAACAAATGGTTTCAAAGAATCTTGGAGAAACCGTGGCTTAATATTCACGAGAAGGTGCGATACGGGGTTATTTAACTCAGATAGTCCATGTGGACTAAAATAATCGATAATGAAGAGTGTCAATTTGCATCAATAAGAACAGGTTAGATAGAGACAGATAATATGCACAAGACCGAGACACATATAGTAAAAGGCGTGATTTAAGCAACGTCACGAGGGTCACGATTGGTTGAAAGTAGGATGCAAATATCAGAGGTAGAAACAACGATTTCTGTATAGAATTAATTAGTTATTCTCGGACATGTTTGCGTGCCGTGTCGAAATTTCTGAAATTTAACTGGGGGAGTACAAAATTCGAAAAACCGACGCGCGAGCTACGGACTGGGAACATAGCAGGCGAAATTCTTTAGAATTGTCCATTTTGGGGACTTGACCGACAGACAGGCTAACTTCTATATATAGCCAGGTGAATATGAACAAGCTCTCTTACATCCGCGACTTGATTCAATACGTTAAACAGTGCATTTTAGTTTGATAAAATAATTTAAAGTTTGCTCGTATATTTTGGTGATTCAAAATAGTTTGTTCGGTACGTGCTAACATGAATATACTTTAGTGCACTTAGATACAAGGTAATAAAATTTAGTATCACTGTACCAATTAGTAAAATTTACAACGACAAATGTATACACAAAAGTAGGCAGTTTTGGCGTATATTGGTGAAAGACGCATGAATTTCTTTGCTATTTTTCGGAGGTGTTAATGATTAAATGGTTCATAAATGTGTCTGGATCCACGAAACAGGAATCAGATATACACAGATGAGTTCCGGAAAAGCCCAGAAACAACTTTAAATAAATGGTGATGGAGAAAATTTTTAAAGCGTTGAGAATCAGAAGCTATAAATATAACCCAGTTGGAACGGTGTGATTGACAAAAGGGACGATGTACATTGAAACTACGAGTGCAGTAACCTTCAGGTAATTTATACTATTTTGTTTGAACTTTGATATTTGTGTGTGTGTTGAATAACTTTATAATTGATTTACTTTAAATGGACATTAGTCAAATTGTACTAACAATAAAATTTTAATTTTAAGGTGAAATTTTGCTTGTTTAAGTAGAAAGGGGTATTTAGTATTGATGTTCGGGATTATGATGAAAATTTGGGTATGTCTTTGAGCTCAATTAGACGAACCTGGTTAATTAACGTAAAGGGGTGGTAGATGCTCCCTTTGTACTCAGACTCCGGTCTGCGTATATTGTTATATTAATTAGTAGGCATCCTACAAGGACTTTAATTCAGGATGCACATTAAATGATAATAAAATTAATCTTGAAATTCTTTTTAAAAACTGAAATTTATGCTGAGTTTTAATTTTGAAATTTTAATGTATTGTGAATATTGATGTAAATAGAGTTCACGTTGATGTTTGTGGTAGGAATGTGTTTGTTTTTTTTATGATTGAGGATGTAAGTTATCTAGAGGAGCAGCCGAGGCGATTAACAGAAGAAAGTCAACGGACCAGGTAATTCAAGAGGTTTCACAGCATTCTTGACGCCCAATCTGTGGGGCTCGATTCTAGTAATGGAGTTCCCAGATTTTAAAGGTTTCACAGCAGTCTATATATATATATATATATATATATATATATATATATTGACGAGATAAGGGGTCACGAGAGGTCATTGAAACCCAAATTCTGCAAATAAATCCCGACAAAATATAAAGGAATCCTAAAAAACGGAAATTTTCGTAAATTTATGGTTACTCCCTGTAAAATACAAGTGTACTTTTATTCATTAAAGTGCCATGCAAAAACGCAAATTGCCCGTGTATAAATAATCACCCTGTGTGATATAATCGTATTGTTGATAGATAGCAAATAACGTAAGTTGTATATGTAAAAATAATTAATTGTAAGATACCGTAAAACGCATCATTTTAAGATAAAATACATAGTCATTTATTTTCACATATTAATTTCTGTACATTTTTGATAAAAATGTTTTTAATTTGCTGTAAATAGCACTAGCTTTATGCAGTTTGCTTACGAACTACAATCAACGTGTATTTAAAACCCAAAAATTAATATTAATTTTGTGTACTGAAACACGAAAGTAAATATTTTCTATAAAATGCAACCTTCTTTAAATAGACGATATTGAGAAAAAAATTTGAGAGGAATTGGAAGAATACGTCAGTTCGTATGAACTCATTAATGTGATAAAACATTTTTTCCGAGAAGCGACCGAAACACGAAAAATCCATAAAATCACTGAAAAACTGATAAAAATTATTGATGATTTTCGCATTTAATGTTGGAGAGAAACGATACGCCACAATATTAGTATATGTGGGAGCAGGACGAACAAAACGCGTCCCGGATAACTGGAACCAGATAACAAGGTAATAAAACTCAAGCGATTTTAGATGTTAATGAGTATTTCCAAGAATATTACGTAAGATAGGCGTTTCATTATGTAGAATGAAATCGAGCACATTATACTAGCCTCTGGAAACAGATAACTTAGAGTATATAACAAAGCGTTTATTCATTGATTGCATGAGTCGATTGTTAAATCAGATCGCGAAATGTTATTTTGAAGAAAGCGCGAGCTGTTGCATCACGAAGATGATATTTGAAGTGTGCAGTAAGCATATTATAATTTAATAATTATTTTGACACAATTTACATAGAAGTGATGTTTCTGTAAACGCAAATTACATAAAAAAATGGAATTATTAATTACAATGAATAAGAAAAATTCTTCAAGATTTAAACAAAAATGTACTTTGGTAATTGATGTTTGAAATTATGAATTTTAATATGCAAAATCTCGTAAACTTATTGAACATCAATTTAAAATAAGAAAATATCTTAATTACGAGGAGTGTTTTGTGGATTCTGCAAGTATTATTTTTAGATTTATTTTTAAAGGATATTGGAGTATTTGTATTTAATTTTGGGTAGAATAATAAGTGTTAATCATGTAATAGTTTTTTGTAATGGATTTTACCAAGAGAATTTGTGTTCAGAGTGCGAAATTTGACCTTTTAATAGATTATCTGTCGTGGATTTTTTGGTCAAACAAACCTTACAAGCGTGGCAATAAATTAAAACTAAGTAAACCATCCTTAAAAGAAGAAGTTTAATTCTGTAAATTTAAAATAAGGTAGGGAACTATTTTTTTTTTACTTCTTAAAAATAATTTTATGTTTGAAAGGAACGATGTTGTAAATGCTTTTGTATGAGAGAAAATATTTTGTACTGTATAAATGGTTTGCAATATTGCTGTCTTTTTTTTATTTGAAAATTTCGTCGATTCCGTTTGACTTTTCTTCAGTTTTTTGTGAGTATTTTAATATTTTAGTTTTTTAAAATAAAACTACAGTTTTTCTTTCCTTTTTCTCAAAATTTTAAATTTAAGCATAGCTTTCATAATTACTGTTGTGGTCAGTGTATATATCTGCTTCTGGGTAATTTCTACAATATTTCACTTCATTGCTTAACCGTTGTTTAACAAGAATGTATGCCATTTGATATTTCCCGATGTCTCCTGGTATCTTCCGTGCATATCATCTTCTAGCATGATGTTCAAATAATGTGTTTGTGATGTTTAAATTGTTTTTCTTGCAGATTTCTCCTGCCTCTTTCTTACCTCGTTTATGGTGTCTAAACCATGTAATCCTACTACTTCTCATTCAGTATTCTTGCCTACAACTGCATTATAACCTACCGTTACTATTGAATTTACATTCCTTTTACGAATCTTAGTATGTCATCGATATCTTTGTAAATCGCTTCTGCTTTTTCCTCAATGTAGCTACAGGTGAGCATGGATACTTGTTTTATTACTCTATTCACCTATTTTGATCCTAATCTAACCATAAGCACTCATTTGTTCGTTATAACTAGTTTCCTACACGACCTGTTTTCCCCGCATAAAATCTGATGAGAAGCCAATAACAGGTGCCCTACCACTATTTAAAAGTATTTCGATAACAACACTTAAGGTATTAAAATTTTTTCCTACAATTAATTACGTAAAAATAACAAAGAATTTCCAATATTAAACAAAGCAACCTAAATGTATTTCCTATAGGTGAAGAACATTCTATTTTACGCGCTATCTAATTCAAAGATAATGTCAAAAATCTCTTATTAACTGAATATTAGTTCTCTAGGTAAAAAACAATAGCATTCTACTATGGTAATTAAATATGAACCTAATTAGGAATTTAGTATATATGTTAAAAATTTATTCATGTCTTCATAAGAACTTTCAACATTTTGGAAGTGGTTTGTTTAAAGTATTGTAGAAAGATAAGCCTACCCAAAACCATTTTTTTAATGCTTTATTATAATCTATAGCGTTTTTAACGTAGGGCAGTTTGAGAATGGAACAACTTGCCGCGGCCGACTCGCCGCGGTTGGTTCGTCGCGGCCGACTGGCCGCCGGCCAACTCACTGTCGTACCAACTCGCCACCGTGTTAACTCGCCACAATGCCAACTCGCCGCCATGCCAACTACAAACTACAAACCTAAATCACCTTTGCAATCTACATAGTTAATAATTTTGTTGTATACATAAATGACAATGCTTCAACGCCGACAATCGAAGTAGCTGCTGAATTATGTTTATTTCAGACACAAGTTCTAATAACTTTATATGCAAACTATCTTCAGAAGTGGGGTTTGGCCATAACGCTGCAAATACAGTAAAGAAATTTATCAACACATTAACAATTACTAAAGAAAAATACACAGCCATAGTAAAAGCATTATATTCTTTGTCGACGACCTTCAGAATACAGTAAACAAATGTACAAATCGCAATAACAATTGAAAAAACAAACTGCCACAGTAACAATAACAGTCCTCAAAAACCTGTCTAACATACACCAATACACATGTACACCAAAAAAGTAACAGCTTCCGCTTTCCTGTCAGAAAACATTTTAAAGTTGATAAGTATAGACCATTATAATACAAGATAATTGTGGCAATTTTATTTTATTGTTGCAACCTACGCCCCTAACGTAGATTTGGCTTTCGGCTCGAACAGAATACCAAATTATGATACCAATTTGTTAAACAAGATCGTTTGCTGAAATAAGTCAAAATTAACAGACCCTGGAATTTTTAATTGTACAACAACCCAAAATAACTCCCATAAGAAACAAGAAAGTTGATGATGATCGGTAAAGACCAAACGTTTTTTAACAATGTATCATAGATTCCTGTAATCAGAAAAAGTAGGTGTATCAGACTCTACAAGAACCCGCAATGGCTTACATAAGAAATAAGAAAATTGATGATGGTCAATTATGAACATAATATTTTTTAACAATGTAACAATGTAATCAGAAAAAATTGTTAATCAAAACTACTAAGTATATGTCGCATGTGTTCAAAATAAAGTGACAATTCATTTTCTAGTATGAATAATATTCAAGGAGTGCAATTCAATAATAAGTTGGAGGTGGTTTCCAAGTTGCTGGAAAAGCAAATGACGTTTTTTTAATATATCATCAGAAGATATTGGTGTACCACTGAAAACCATTTTTTATTAATTTTTTATCTTTTCAGATAAGAGAGATATTGCATGTAAACGAAACCTTGAGACACCCTGCATAAGTCTAGAAACTTAAAATAATTGATAGTTCAGGCTATCAACATTCATGCTGTAATTACATTATTTAGGACCTAAAAGTAAACTTTCGGCGGCTTTTCACATACTGAACAATAAAAACATAATAATGTACGAGTATATTCCAATAATAAATGTTACGCTTACATTTCATAATTATGAGCTATTCCCCTCAAATGTTCAATTTTCTTTTTATTTGCATAATATTTTACTAAATTAGTATTCTTGCATCTGCGTCAAGATATTTTTTTTACTTCGTATAGGGATTTTGACCTGCACAAGCTGTTCGTATTATAAATCCCTACCATGCTGTACTTGAAGGGAATCTATAAACTTCTATATAGTAGTATTAACCATATCTAGATCAGTTTGCAATAGTCGGTGAGCAGCTTCGGTGTAGTTGTTCGCTCGATCAGCTCCGTTTGGTTTACGCTGGTATACATTCCACATTCCATGGGGAATAAAGGAGAACGGCGGCCGTTTCCACGCCTGTTCCTTCGCCCGAGATAGTTGTCCTCTAACCATTAAAGTATCACTTCTAGTTCATCGGGTAAAGTTTGTGACAATGACTGAATTGCTTCATCCAAATCAGGTATTGGAACAAATGCCAAAGCAGTAATAATTCTTGCATCATTGTTATAATTATTAATTAGGCCCACTGAACATAGATGTTTTCTCATATTGGAAACCAAATGAAAGAAACATCCGTGCAATTGAACATCAGCATGGTGAAGAGATAAACTTTGAATTACTGCAGTCTCAAAATCATATGCTACAGTATCCGGCTGTAATTCCGGGTCCAAATCCCGTACTATACCAAACAGTAGGTCATATGTGGCTCTTTGTTTACTTGATGTGCGCTCCCTTATTTTTAATTGAGAAAATCACGTACACTTGTGAAAATAACATAGGAACTATTTTGAATATCCCATTCACAAACCGAAACTTTGCAATTTTGAAACACTTGAAGATTCCTGTCTCTATAAGTATTCTATTTGGTCCTGGACCACTGTCAGAAAGCAAAAAATTTTCTTGTGCGCTTCTTCTGCTTTCAAAAATTTTGTAACGTTCCGGAATTACTAATGACAACAAATCTGTTGGATCTACTGGTGTGTCAGTAAAGGCTCTTCTTTTCCGCCGTGTGTTTTTTTTTCAATGCTGCTTGATTTGGAAGTGGTCCCTGACATGCTTCCGATACATTGTTAACAGACACATTAATAACCCGATACGTAGTTTCTAATGTTCCTTCGAATCGGTGTTTTATTCTGATAATTACCTTGTTCCCTTCAATTTTAGCAGCATTTGCACCATGAAAATGGAGATTGTTTGCTCATTAGCAACTTAAGTCCTAGATTTGCACTGACCTCTTCTTTCACAATGCCAAAATTGTATCAAACCATGTGATGATGTTTTATCATATATATATATAAAAACTCATCATGTATGTATTTTGCTTTACCTCGTTGAGGCACAATGTCTGCTTCCATATTTCGACAGAAAACTGTAGCTGTTTGGTTATTTTCAAACTAAATCCTTATATATTTTTACAGAAGTATTGTAGCAGGACAAGTTTGAAAGATTTGTTTTCCTCAGAAGTAAAAATTTACAAGATTTAGACTGACTACACTTTCTAAATAACAAAATAATTTCTTTCTCGTCTTCGTACAGTTAGGCAATTACAGTAAAACACTCAGTTAAATAATTCATTTACTCTTATTTATGTTATAAATATCACTTCTGAAGACCACCTATGGCTACAGTTTTCAATGCGTTAATAAGTAAGATTGACAGATTCTTATTTTCCAAGTAGGATTACTATTTCTGTTGGTGCTTTTATTGTTTTGTATGAACAGAGCATAATTCTGAGTATTTTAATTTGGTAAAAAATAATATAACAAATTTTACTAACAAAGAATTGACCGCTTAAAGAAATAAAAGCTTTAAAATATAGATATTTCCAAAAACTCAAAACTTCAGAGCAAATTGTAGAGCAAGCACAAAGCGATGCCGTAGCATAAATGTAAATTAATGCGTTTTATTGAAAAATACTACAATGTTAATATTTCCATTCATTTATATAAATAATATAGTATTTCCTAATTTATAGTTTTGGTTTAATTTCATACTCAAAACCAACATTCTTATATAATTATTACCATCCTAACAATTCGCAATAATTAGTAACCGCTTGATTTGTTGTTCCTTAAAATTTCAGCAAATAATTTCATTTTTAAATGGCACGGCGGCGATTTGGTACGGTGGCGAATCGGCTGTGGCGAGTCGACCGCGGCGAGTCGGCCGCGGTGAGCAGGCCTCGGTGATTTGTCATACACCCGGTTTAGTGCGATCCACAGCAGACGGATCTGGCTCATAGTTCTTTTGCATCCGCATCAATAGCGAAACACAAAAGGGCCGCTTACCATTGATCTATCCGTCCAGCGGTTTGCATACCGTGTCGCATGAGACGCAAAACATTTACTAAAGATCACAATGACTATTTTACTTATAAAATGATGTGGGAGAGAGTTGTACAAAAGACAGATTATGGACATTAGACAACAACAAACACCTAAGATCACAAACAAACCACTTTTACCAATGACCAATGAAAAAAGGGATAGTTCCTAACAGGAATATCACCATAACACTATACATGACATATAGAATGAACACTGCGTGTGCATCAAAGTGACCACTTATAGTGACGACGAGCTACTTCCAATACAGACACGAACCGATAGCATACCTATAGCACGCAGACATTATTTTTCGTACGCACAACCATCCACCAACCATCCTGTCAGCCGATGTCAACGCCAAACCCCCACTGTGGCATTGCGACGACACAGATAACAGGGTCGAGAAAGTCGAACAGCTTCTACATCAATAACAGCTAGAAATTATTGACCAAACTAATAACCCGCCAACTTTCGAAAAGGGCCGGGGTGAAAAAGCAACAAATAGTACGGTGGGAAATTGCATATATCCAACTGGAAGGTTCACAGCAGAACATCAATAAGTGATTGCAATCTGATCACTTTCGATTTTAACAGACAACCCGAAACCTCACTCTCCAGAGACAATACACCAACGACAGGTACGAAATACAAAATCAGAAAGGCCAACTGGAAAAATCTCAAAGAAAATTTCCATCCGATACCTATAAAACAACAAGAAGGAAACGTCCAAGAATACGCTAAGCAACTCACTAACACCATACACCAAGCTATGAATCGGTCGATACCACAAGCAACCCAATGTTGAGAACCCTGGCCAATCCCACGATCCGAGAAGTTTTCGACATTGAGAAAACAAACAAGAAAATCCAGGAAAACATCAGCAATTTCTTACGGAAATCGAAACGAGATACCATCTGGTCAGGTATCGAGAAACAAAAGCTGTATACGAAACGTAGCTACAAACATTCAAGCGAGAATCCTGGGACAAATTTGTAGAGTAACACCTGAGGCGTGACACATGAGGAGTGCCATATCGGATAGTTAGAGATAAGATCAGACCACGAACCATCTACTCCGCCCTATAGATGGATGACGGAAACACCCTAGCTGGAACGATTCGGCAAATGCACTAATAAGAGAAGCTGATACCTAATAACAATACCGAGCAAGACTCGGACAGTCAAGAGGATCTACGGAACAGCATGATTCGCCAAGACGGCAATGGCAACAGGCTTTGGAATCGACATGAAGAAAACCTTCACCTCTTCACGGAGGGTGAGGTACCGGAATATTCACTATTTTTTTAAGGTATGTCACTGTTTTCTGAATCAATTTTTAACACACTTTTTCCAAAACTCCATGTATCGGTTTGAGAATTATACTTTACTCCATAAACTGATTTGTCAATATTTTCGTCTTGATCTTCGGTCAAGATATCTGTATAATGAGGATGTATTGGTTCTTCGAAAATTGTTTGCTTAATTTTCTTTAAAGGTGGCTCCACGTTTCCATCTTTAACTTTTCTCACTGGTTTCGGAATTTTTCGGATAATGTCTTGTAAATGAGACACTGTCTCTTGCAACGGTTTAATCAATTGATTATGTGCTTTTATAAATTCTTGCAGGGAACTAATATAACCCTTTCTAATACAATATTCTTAAATGATGCAAGCACGTAGTGAACGTTACACTAAAGGGTCTTTGACAAAAGTCGTAAATGAAATTTTACATGACGCGTCAAGTTTCTACACTGCTAGTAAAAATCCTATTATACATAGAACGCGCTATCACGTCAAAAGAATACAGAACGCGAAGAAATTATGTATTAACGAAATTGTTCTTTTACAAGAGAATGGTAGCGATATGGATGTTGATAAGCAAGATCTTACAACACCAATACAGAACATTGACGCATTTTTGGCATTTTCAACCAGCAATTGGGTAAACGTGGACCTTTGTTCTCGTCTAACCGACGAGCTATATTTGCTGAACCATCAAACTGTGACATTCTAGACCCCAAGTACTCCAAGTATATTGCTTCACAAAGTTCAAACAAAACTTCGGCTATTGCAAAGATCTTTGCAACACGCGTTTTAATAGAGTAAAGTTTGTTAAAGTCTATGAACTATGGGATTTTTTACTTTTTCTTCGTCATATTATTGTTATTTTAAACTAAGCTTTCAATTTTGATCCTAAATGTTCTTTACACGTCTTCAAACTTAAACATAGCCACAAAACTATGACTTGCCAAATTAAAATTCATTATACTAGTATATTTCAGATATCTAATAATTTGATCTCTTCATACGTAGGTCTTCGTTTGTTATCAAAGCAAAATTTATAAATATACAGTATTGTCAACTACGTATCGGATAATTAAGTTTGTATTATCCGATAGTTTTAATTTACTAAATCGCTTTTGGATTCAATGGGCATAAGTATTTTGAATTAGGTAGGTAATAGCAAGCCAGGTAACCAAAGGTTAAATCAACCTGAAATGCATACGTTTTATTGTATTCGAATTGTTGTGCATAATTGCACTAATTAAACGTTGTTTGATACAAGTTGGCTTAATTCATGTTTTGTATTATATCTAGACTGCAGTAACTTTAAAGCACTGGTGGAAATGAAGTTACTTCAATATTGAAATTAGATTGCTTCTTACTTTGAAATTACAGTCGTAGTTTAAAATAAAAAAATTTAACTAGTTATAAATGTTGAATATGTAGATATATAGATGTTTCTTTATAAGTGTGTATACGAGAGATCGTCGTTTATAATACGATTATGCAGAAATACGAATACAATTTTGTATAACACGGAGATGCAGAGAAGCTTAAAATAAAAACGGAGATAGAAAAGTATTTTAAAGAGAATTGTATGTTGCGCATCAAAAGCAGTCTTCAACTTAAGGCGATTTGCGTTGATTTAAAACTAGATATGCAGGTACAAACTTTATAAAAAAAATTGTTATCCCTTAGAAATGAAATGCTTTTGGTTCTTTCTAGAAGCAACCATCCGGATGTAAACAAGATTGCATTACTGGATCATCTGTCATACATTGAAAGGTTAGTGATGTGATTATACCAACGAAACCCTAGCTGTGGTTCGAGCACAAGTAGCTTATTATATTCTTTCCACATCTCTTATGAATTTCGCGATCCATCATTTCTGGTAGCCTTCCCTCGTTGGCAAATCGTCAAATCGAGCGCTGAGGGTCACGTAATCTGATCTTAGACTTCCGGCCGAGAATCAGAACGTCCGTTCTATCACTTTGATTGAATTCCTCATCATTCGTATTTCCAATATAATACTTTCCGTCCTACAATATGGTTTTGTTGCTTTGTTGTGGATATATGTCTGGTTTGTAAAACGCTTGAGCCTTTAACCTATTCCAAACACGACAGGAAACACAAACCTTCCAGGATCTTATATTATCTTACATTACTGAAAAATTATAGTTATGCGTTGGCGGAAACACTGAAATGTAATTTTACATGGAGATTTCGAACAATTTGGAACGTCCAATTGAGGTATGGTTAAAATAATGTATTAAGTGTTCTTTTCTTGTAATTCCTGAAAATTCTATAGAAATTACTACAATATGCGGCGCTGAATATTATAGTGGTTGTAAAATTACACCAATTGTATAATTCCTGTTGAATACATGATCAGACCTTTTTAATAACAGCTCAGTCATGCGTACAGCAGGGTTTTTGCTTTGAAAGGTATTAGTGATATGATTTATGGAAATATCCTTAAAGCATATTCTAGGAATTTACTTTTTCAAACAGTCGGGAAACCTGATTTCACAAATTTTATTCGGTTAGTGCTTGTGATGTTCATATGCATAGGTACCAAGGAATATTTTTTGATATATAAGATTGCGAATTCAATGACTTGGACACAAGCAAATGAGATGTGTTGTTAATACTAAGTTCGCTTTGAGGTGCGACTGCTAAATTATTATAATCGCTTAGAATGATTACACATAGTTGGCACGATGAACTCCTTTAGTATCAAAGAGCAGCAGAAACGATCTGACATGCGTCAAACAAAATTTTTAGCTTTTTGACAGAAATTGACAATCAGGAAATAATTTATTGTTTCTAACCCATTAAATCAGCTTCTTTATTTGCCATTTTAAAATTTTTTGATAAGGTTTCAATTGCGAACACGTCCTTCATGGTATTTATTTGTTTTTATTTATTTATTTGTTGCAACGTTTCAGTAGTCTGCTACCTGAAATTTAAGCAGACCTGGCTTCCCCACAGAAAGTAACCGTCATGTGTTATGTGTGCGTATGTGTGTGTGTGGGGGGGGGGGTGATATTGTGTATGTGTGTTATGTGTGTGATGTTGGTCCGTGTTACGTTCCCCCTCTAGGACCAGGACCATCGGCAACCGGATATCACAGTCGTCAAGGAAGAACGCACAACGGATATTGCCTTGTCAGTCCGGACCATCGGCAGCCGGAAATCCAGATGTTGAAAAAGCAATGTAAGTGTGTGTGTGTGTGTGTGTGTGTGTGTATGTGTGTGTGAGAAGTGTGTTTGATATGTTACTTTGTGTTTATGTTTGCCCAGGTTACCAAAAGGTTGGATTGAATTAGTATAATTTTGTACATGTTTGAACTTATACTATTACATAAAAAAATTAGGTTCTTTCAGAGGAAAGGATTTGTTTGCTGTATTATTTGCCTCAGATATGTGTAAGTTTGGTTTTTAAAATTTATGGTATACTTCTTATAATACGCTTACTTTGAGTTCAGTAATCATTTGACAATTGTTTGGATTTTTTTTATTTACCACGAATTCATAAAGGGCTATATGTAGTGCTATGTAAAACGCCATACAATTTATGTATTTTGAAAAGCAAGCTTTATTAATTGCAGTAACATAGATAAGTTTTACACACTAACTTCGCGCGAGCGCCGCTCACTCTCTCTCTCTCTCTCTTTCTTTCTCTTTCTCTCACTATCGCTATCTCTACCACAACCCCCTCACACTCTTGCATAAATGTTTAAGTTATTATTTCATTTTATTAACTTATCAACTTACCGGGTCGTAAGATAAATGTGTTACGTTTTTTCTTTCGTGGCAGCCACGTTAGGCGCCAAAAATTTATGCTACGTTGGCTCGTAGCCGTGCGTAACACAAAGATATCAAGAAATGACCGGGTTCAATCGGAGATTAGGGGGGGTTGTAGAAAGCAGACCAACATATAACGTACGGGGCTGTAAGGAATTAGTAACAATACCTGCAATAAAAAAAAGCATATCAGCAATGAAAAGTCTAAGTTATTCAGCACTTTGTAGAATGTAAATAAAACTGTTTAGATAAACTATATAATATAATCACGATAAAAGCATTATAAAAATTTTTATTACAAAGTGAGGTAATACTGGGGAGTAGCAGAAACGTTTCCTCACACACCAATTAAACATAAATCAGACAAAATGTTAACAAAAGATAAATAAGTAAGACACAATAGATATGAGTAATTCAGTAGGATAGATTTCTTTTTTTTTCTTTCCTTTTTTTTCTTTTCTTATGTTTTAAAATATCATGCAAGTCTTTTGTAAAAGGTATCAGTACGACAAAGATATGGTAAAGCAACGGATAGATATTTAAAATAATAACAAGTAGGAAATAGTTCAACTTACAAAAGTCCTTCAGCAACGCTTCCTTGCAACGGAAGTGTGAGATTCACGGTGTCCTGCACTAACAAAGCACTTCACCCTTGACTGTGAGGGTGTTGATGGAATTTCTTACACTTTACAGTAATCACACCTATGTATTTCACTGGCGTTAGCAGCAGACATTATCATGCTGATGGAACTATGTAGCATTGATAAATTCTTGTTAACTCTATTTCCCGAGACAATAATGTCGAAATCTTTTGTAACACAAATCGTAAAAAAAAGGTAATAAAAATTTAGAATCACGCTTTCAAGGCACAATGTAATGCATTAAACTAACAGTAACGCGAGGTTTTATTTGCTACCTATGGTAACAAAGAACAATCTAATGCTTTTGAATAACGAAAATTTGCTCAAACAACGATCTATTTTAGATTCGTTGGGGTTAGAAAATTCAGAAACTACAGTATCAACTGTCTTTACATGTGAATGAGATACCTGTTTATAAGAAGCAACCTTTTTCCTACTAAACCTGCTACAACTGTATCATCATTTGTTTTTGAAGCACTCAAGCTTAAAACTGTATTTGGATAACCCAAAGTATGCACTACTCTGATAACAAAAGGACCACGAAAACTAGATCGCACACACAGTTCAAATATAAAAAGACAAATCAACAAAAAAACACAATTAGTAAAACAACGCGTATCACTAAGTCAATGTTCCGTAAAACGCACGACAAGTTCTATCATTTTTATTTACAACAGAAAAGCAACCAAAAAATCCAATTAGTAGAGCAACGCGCATCACGAAAACCGTCCGTCAATGACCTTACCACAACACTTGTGGTCAACCAAACACGTTACATATACAGCATACTTCCTTCAAAAAGGAATTAGAACTACACACTGCTACAGTTAGTATTTCACAAGAAAGATAACTAAAAATCGTGCCGCACTTGTTCAGGAACAATCCGAAAATTAATCGCGCATTAATTCTCACTATTGTCAAAAGCAGAAAGAAACAGTATTTTTAACATACTTAATATATCGTAACCAAGAACGAACTCCGACTCATCGCCTGTTTATTCAATTCGTCGCTCTTACAACCGCTTATCGTCTCTTATCTAGCCTTGTATATTCACATAAGGAACAAAATTTATATTTACGGCAAGACAAGGACGATGCAATCCACTCATTATAATACGATGCACTCGCCTAAGGAGTTAATAAGTATCAAATATAAAAAAGTTATTTGTAGAAATTTATTTATGAATTGAGGATAGCGTAAAATGTTAAAATTACCAAAAATGCCCGTTACAAATGTAATTATTATTAACGTTGAGAAAACCAAACAATTCCACCATTAAATAGGAGTAAATCAAATATTTTACATAAAGTCAATAGCGAGCACACTGTATATAAATCATAACAAATTTAATTCATAAGAGAAGCTCATTTTTTAATAATTAGATACTATTTAGCAGAAATAATGTGTACGTTTCATAATACGTTCTAAGTTAAATAAACAAGTCCAGAATTGGAAAGAAACGAGTAAAAATAAGGTTTTGAACGCATCGAAATTTAACAAGGTAAACACGAAATCGGTGAAGATAAACAAACTGGCATACTAGCTATTTAATCAGATCATTAAAATATCAACGCATAAATAAGTAAACGTGTTCAAATACGTCATTATTAGAAATATGAATACGTGCCAAAAGACATTGTATTTCGATAAAATTCAACAAATTTGGAGTAACAAACAAAATAAATAACAGGCGATCCAAGTTTTGATAAAAATTGGACTATAGTCGACAGAAACATAAAGACGCGACCAAAAAGCAATAAAATTTGGATTTTCTACGAAATATGTTGCACGAAATTGAACGTCTACGTGTGAGATCAAGCGTCTGAACAAAAATCGAAAAAAAAGAATTTTTAGAAATACCGATTACTGCAGAGATAGGCGCAAAGTACAACGCGAGTTACGTTTCGGGCATTGGGAGCAGGGTTTTTAAAAACTACTTCCAATTCTTCGTATCAATATTTATTTACTT
This sequence comes from Platerodrilus igneus, assembly GCA_036346225.1. Classification (NCBI taxonomy): domain Eukaryota; kingdom Metazoa; phylum Arthropoda; class Insecta; order Coleoptera; family Lycidae; genus Platerodrilus; species Platerodrilus igneus. The sequence goes on from JARFIW010001345.1 coordinate 698,922, forward strand.
AAACAGACATTAATTATGGAATCTGACAAACTGTTGTAAATTTAACTTAGTCAAAATAAAATAATTAATTGAACTAATATTAGGGCTAGTAGCCTAGGTAAACAACAATGTTAAAGCTGAAATACTCACACTGACTGACTAGTCTTGGGGCTCCCGGGATATTTATGTTGTCTCTGCCCTCACAATTCTGTGGGAACTTGCAGAGCTCATGCCTGTTTATTCCTAATTCTATCCATTAATACATTGTAGCAATCTTACTTTCTAGGTAATCGCGGTATCTTAACCGTCTGTGACCTGCCACCTGCAGTATTACTATCGTCTGAAATACATTGTATTGCATCCATTCTCATGAACTGTTAATAACCTTTTTATATCTATCCTTGAGTTACATTGTTGTACTCGACTTAATAATTTCATAATGGTTTCTAATAATATCCTAATACTTCTATTTTATAATACATATATAAATTGGGGAATACATAACTCCTCCCGACGTAAATAAAAAAGTAAGGTTTTCCTCGCTTAATTTTTTAAAACTCATAATTTTCATTATTTAAAATTCATTATTTCTAAACTACACTTATTATTTCTTCATTTTTCTTTGTTTCCTTAAATCTAAAACCGCTTTCTTTATTCTTATATCTAAGATACATTTTGTAAAATACATATATGATAAATAAAATAGTTAAAATGATTAATACAATTGTCCAAACGCTAATGTTGTCGTAGTGTAACTTGGGTACTTTGAGTTCACTTAAGTGTTCTTTATAGTTTTTCATTAGTATCATGGCGTAGTTGAGGTCGTCTAAGTCTAGATGTTCTAGCTGCATGGGTTTCTTGATTATTTCTTCATCTTCTGGTTGTTCTATCCTGAATTGTAGTTCTGGTAAATTTGCGAGTTTAATGGTTGCTACGGGATCTTGGTAAACTTTGATTATTTCGGTCTTTAATTTTAAATAGCAGTCTTCCTTAAGAGTGATTAATTTACTTCCGGTTAGTGCTAGATTGTTTTCGCCTTGATTGCAATGGACGGTCGCTATTACTTCTGTTGGGAAAATGGCAATCCATTTGTTTTCTGTAACCTTTGGAATCTTTATGTTGGTGACCTGTATGGGCTTGGCTTCACAGTTTTCGTAATGATTTAAAAATTTTAATAACTGTACTTCGCAAGGGTTGTCTTCTTGAATGGTTGTTGTTGTTAATGATTGGCATAAATATCGATTTAGTGTTACTTCGGTACAATTTTCGTTTGTATAACCATATCTTAGTTTATTTAAGGATAGGAACTTGGTTTTGGGTATGATAACTTGATACATGCTAGTAATTTTAATTGGTAAACCAAATAAATGATAATAATTATATTTGTTACTCTCTACTATTGGGATTTCTATTAAAAATGTTATTTCATTATTCTTTACATAGTCTTTATCTATAGCCATTTTTTCAAATATAAGAATGTTTGATTCTACTACATCAAATGGTAATTTACTATTAGTTATAGATAATCTAATTCTTAATAATTCTTTTAATAAATCAGTTGATTCTATGATACTGGTGTGTAATGTATTCAATTTTGCAAATGTTACTGCGTTTTCTAAAGTGGCTAAAATTTGTTGAATTAAAGTAAGGGTTGATACTATTTGAGTGAATATTGTATTAAATTTAATTAAATCTCGCATTCCTAACATGGTAGTTTGCATGTTAGTTTCAAGGGTTTGTATTCTATTGGCTATACTATCTTGGTTTCTTACTAGCTTTGTTAATGTTTCGTTGAATTTTATTATAGTTGATTGGGTTATAGATATCTGGTTGCTAATAATGGTTTTTATATCGTTTTGATTTTCAATTAATTGCTGAATTGCGTTGTCATAACGTTCTGCGTCTTGACTATCTAAATAGCCCGTGATACCTTTTATTATGTTACCTAGTTCGTTAATTAAACCTCTATTTCGTCCTGCAGTTTGTTCTGTGGGTATTAATCTGTTAAATTTGTCTTCTGTTTCCTAAATGCTTTCTATTATACTGTTATAATTCATCATTTGTATGACGTGTTCCTTTCCGAATTTTGCTGTGTCCATTGATTGTTTTAATCGGTAATAATTATTTTTGATTGTTTGAAACTCTTGTTATAATTCTGTTAAATTGATTTTTGTGCGAATGTCCAACAGTCTATTGTATTTTGCATACTGCCTCATTTTATTGGTAGTATACCGGGGTTATTTTTTATATCTCCAATTACTATTTTGCTGTCCGTTCTACCCTACGCCCAAGGTCCCGGGTTCGAATCCCGACACGGTCCACTTGAAAAATGTTAGGCGAGCATTTTTCGCAAAAATACACCCTCGTTCGGATGAGAGGTAAAATGTTAGGTCCCGTGTGTGAGTGTTGTCACGCACGTTAAAGATCCCTACCTTGCTTGGAACAGCAAGGGTTCGGCAAAATTCCAAATTTTCCAGGTAAAAAAAAAACTCGCTTCCTGGCCAATGTAGTACCTTCGGGTGGAGCATTGGAAAATTAAATGTAATGTCCGTTCTACCTGGGCGAGGTTGACGGCGAGGGTGATGATTGTCTATCTGAAATTACAGGGTGTCTTAAAATATTCTAGTGAATGTATTTTGTTACCTTGCCGTTGTCTACTACGGCTATGTTTTTGTCGGATATTCTCTTAATTTTAAATGGGCCTAAATTTCTGGGTGCTGTTTTGTGTCGTTTACTTTGGAAATTCTTCTCGTATACGGTTTGTTCTTTGAAAATTTATTTGCGTCGGTATTCTTATTGCGGGTTGTAGTGATACGTTCTTTGTCGTCATCTAATTTATCATTTACTTAATCGTAGTTTCTCTTTATGATCTTTAGTGTATTGCTGATATACTTCTTTGTTATAATGTATGTCATAAGGGTTGCGGGAATCTGAATGACTTAACGTTCAATCTAGGGGTGTAAAATTGGTTGATGAGAGGATTGTGTTATTGTAGGCGATTAGTACGTATGACATTAAATTCGTGATGTGTTCTTTCTTGTACGTTAATTTTAATAATTTGACTTGTTCTAGGAGGGTTGAATGTAGTCTTTCAATTAGTCCGTTCGATTCAGTGTGGTTTTCAGTTATAATATGAATTTTCATTTTGTGAAGTTCTAAAGTGTTTTGTATCGTCTCATTTTTAAATTCGCTGCCGTTATCTATGGTATTGTTTCGGGTGTTCCATAAAATGTTAGGTATTGTATAATCCTTGTGTTACGTCAATGCTATTTTCAGAGGCGATGGGTATTGCTTGGCCTATTTTGGTGAATGCATCTCCAATCGTTAAAAAGTTTTGTGCTTCTACTACTAGACTGTCGGCATGTAATATTTTTAAAACATTTGTTAGTTGTTTTAGTTAACATTAAGGGTATTTTCGGGGGTTTTCTGTCGTATTTTGCCTTGTCGTATAATTCACATTGATTAATAAAGTCTGTAGTTAATTCTTTCATATCTTCAGAACTATATCGTCTTATAAGTTGTTTTATTGTTTCATTAATTCTACGATGGTTGGTTTTCCTTCGTGTTGTTTCCTAATTTCTTCATTTATTTCGTCAGGGTCGTCTAATGTTATTAATTTTCTTGTGTATCTGATAAGTTCAGGGCCAGAGTTATTGAATAATTTAACGTATAATTCTGAAAATCGTTTATATAAATGTTCGGTGTTAAAGTAAAAATAAAATTATTTTTTCTCGGGGGTGTATTCTTTTAGAATTATAATTATTTGTTTCTTCGTTGTCGTCTTTAGTTATTTGAATTTGGTATATTTTCTTGTTGTCTAGTTTTGTATATTTTACGGGATTGGGGTTAGTTAAAACTTCGGTAACTATAAATTGAGCGGGTTTTATATCGATGGCTTGGTTTAATATTTTAATCGCGGTTTATGGTTCTTCATTTTATGTCGTATGTATTGTGTCGATCTCTTCTGGGTCTCCCCTTATTTCTGTTTCGTCTACGTTTCCTACAATGGATTCCGCTTGTAGTGCGTTGAGTTCTATTTTACTTAGGGCGACTGCGTTGTTATTATAAATTCCCTTTTTGTATATAATTTCGTAGTCGTATTCTTCCAGTCTGATTCTCCATCGCTGTAATTTTGAATTTGGTTCTTTAAGTTTGCATAACCATACTAATGGTCTATGGTCGGTTTATATATAAAATTTTCCTTCGTAAAGGTATGGTCTAAAATATTTTGTTGTTAAATTATGGCTAATAATTCTTTTTCTATGGTGCTATATTTCTGTTCGGTTTCATTTAGGGTTCTGGATGCTTAACTGATGGGTTTATCGCTACCTACTGTGCCTTGGCTTAATACTGCGCGTAATGCTACATTTCATGCGTCTGTCGTTAATATGAATGGTTTTGAAAAGTCTGGGTATTCTAATACGGCGTGATACGTTAGTATATTTTTAATTTTGTTTACGGCTTTAATAAATTCCTGGGTGTGTTCAATTTTGTTCCTCTTTTTTAAACAATTTGTCAAGGGCTTGGTTATCTGAGCATAACCTTTAATGAATTTGCGGTAATAACCAGTAAGTCATAAAAATCCTTTAATTTCTTTGTTTGTTTTTGGTAGGGGGTAATTTAGTACTGCATTTGTTTTATCAGGATTTGACATTACTCCTTGAGGTGATATTATATGTCCTAAAAATGATACTTCTTTTTGTAAAAATTCGTTCTTATCCTTTAAAATATGCTTTTCTCGGTTTTTCAAATACTTCTCACAGTCTTTCTATGTGTTCTACTAATGATGTTGAATAAACTATGATGTCGTCTAGGTATACAAGAAATGTTTCGTTGTGTATTCCTCGTAAAACATTGTCCATGACTCGTTGAAAAGTAGCAGGTTCGTTCTTTAATACAAATGGCATTCGTTTATATTCATAATGTCCCCTAGGTGTGCTGAAGGCGGTTTTTGATGTATCTTTTTCATCCATTTCTACTTGATGATATCCTGAGGTGAGGTCTAAGGTTAAAAAATATTGACATTTACCTAGTTTGTCTAAAATTTCGGTTATATTGGGTAGTGGATATTTGTCATCTACCGTTTTTTCTGTAATCTATTCCCATTCGATATTTTCTCTTGCCTGAGGCGTCTAATTTCAAGGGTACTATTAATACTGGGCTGCTCTACGGTGAGTTGAAGTGTTGTATGATATCTTGTTCTAATAAGTCTGCTAGTTGCCCGTCAGCTTCTTCCTGGCTTGCCTGAGATAGTCTGTATGCTTTTGTGAAGATTGGTTTGTTATCCGTTAATTCGATATTACGTATAACTGCGTTCGTAAAGGTTAAGAATATTCCTTCATAATGGAATATGTCACGGTATTTAAAACATAAATTTTAATTGCTCTCTGCTCTTCTTGATTGATGTCGCTGTTAAAGCGAGTGTTACTTAAATTTTCTCTTAACATTTTGTCGTTTACCACTGGGTTGTAATCGTTTTCTAAATTTTCATTTATTTCCAATTCGTTAAAATTTTATTCTTCTACGTTAATTTGGTCTGTTAGTGATAGTTCTACGGGATAGTTATTTGAGTTTAAAATTGTTGCAGTGGCATAATTGTCTTTTATTTGTACTAATGCGGTTGGGGTTTCTACTCCTTGTTGAAATGTTATGTGATTTATGATTCCTACTTTGTTGTTAGAATTTACTGAGGTTTTTATTTTTTTTCTGTTCGGGATTCTAATGTGTATTTTTGCTCGATTTGGGTATTTTGAAATATAATGGGGATTTGTCCGTGTTTTGTTCTCAATAAACGGTTTTTTATGTCAATGTTGACTCCTAATTTTCTTAGAAGGTCCATTCCTATTAGTCCGTCATATTTATCGTTGAATTCAAAAATACAAAATTTGTGTTTCATTTTTACATTAAATGTTCTAGGTAAGGGTATAGTAGCTACGAATTAGTGTAATTTGGTTTGATGCACTGGTTTAATTTTAAATGGTTCTCTCTCTACATAATCTAAATAATGTTTTTTTTACGGTTCGGGGGCTAATTGATGTTTTTGAGGATTCGGAATCGATTAATAGTTTAAGTTTCGCATGGTTCGTCACGTTCGTAATTGTCCGAATGGTTTGATTCGTAGTTTGTACTGGGATGAATGTAATTATTCTGGTTATTGTCAAATTCTTCTACTTCTTGATGAAATAGTTCTTCCGATGTAAAGTTACGTTTTTGATTGTAAATTGGTCGGATGTGAGTTATTTTTGTATTTTGTCTGGTGTTACCAGATAAGGTAACCATAGGTGTTGGTATATAATAACTGTTAGGGTTGTTATTGTTTGTCATTGAGGTCTAATATGGTTCGCGCTGAATGCTGGTCTTTGTTGTTTCATGCTTTGGTTGGATCTTGGTTGAAATGCAGGTTTCGTAAAATTTGAGTTAAACGTTGGTCTCGGAAATTGTATGAACTTATTATTAAAATTCTTGTTGTGCGTTGTGCGTTAAATGGAGTGAATTTTTGTTGGTTGGTTGTTTGTCTTGCGGTTTGTATAGTTTTATTGGTGAATAGCTTTTATTCGCGTTGGGGTTGTATAGTCTGTTTCGGTAGTACATTACGTTTTCTTCTTCTATTATTATATTCATGGCTACTTCTAAATTTTGGGGACGGTGGTAGCTTATTTCATCTGGTAGTCGTTCTGGTAGTGCATTTATGTAGGTAACCAGTGCCATTTCGTCATACATTTTTGTCTTTAAAAGTCGGATATTTTGGTGGGGTTCTTCGATTTTTATTTTGTTAAAATTAAACTTTTTAGGTCTTGGCATTTGTTTCCGAATTGGTAGGGGGATTGGTTATTTTCCATTCTGAGGTTTATCAGGTCGCGTATAAGGCATTTAATAATGCTTTGATCGCCTAAATACGCGTTTAGTATTCGTTTAAAGTGTTCCCACTGTTTTAAGTCATCCCGGCTGGCTATTAGTGCTAGTGCCTCTCCGGTCAGTTTACTTATTATCAGATGTAGAAGTAATACATTTCTTTCGTTGTCTCCGGGTTTGTAGATAGTTTACAAAATATTTCACACACTGTAATGAAATTCACTAGCAAAGCTTGATCTCGGTTAAAGGTGGGGATGGTTTTGAGATAAATCTTCATATCTGGATTTATGATTGTTAAGGGTTGTTCTAATAATTAATAGTTACTTTCAATTTTAATTAATTTTAAATTTTTGTAAAAACTGAGATTTATTTCGCAGTTTGTATTGTTACTTTTCAATTTGGTTTGTTAATTTTCAGCTTGAAGTGTGTTCGGCTGTTTAAAGAATTGAGTTGCTTGTATTTGTACTTAGTTATAAGGTGCTGTAGTTTGAATTGTGGTATTTATGGTCGGTAATGTCTGGTTGATTGCTCTAGCCTTAAATTCGTTTATTTATATACTTCGCGAATGTTAATTTGTCACCGTTTTTAATTATTTAAAAAGTTTATATGGAATTAGTATTTTTGCAATAATTTGCGTTGTACTTTGTATGTTTTGTTGCGCCAGTTAATATTTTATTATGTCTCTATTTCTGTCCTGCCGATTAATTGGATCTGCTTTAACCATATCATCTCCGTAGGTGTTGTGTGTATAAAATGCTTTCTTTGTAATTTTATTGTCTAGTTATCTTAAGTCTTAAATATAGAATTGTAAGTTTTCAGTTTACGGTTTTTTACAGTAATTGCATCCAAAGTTTCCCTTATAATTTGTATAAGAAACTTTTTTAAATTACAACGTTTTAAGTCTACTTGAAGGTGTAATTTCAGTCTCTGTGAATAGTTTTTTCAACCAAACTTCGTTTGGTTAATGAGATGGTCTAGTCTGTCGGTCGGTCTGTCTGTCTGTCCGTTGCACGGTTCCCGTGATGTTACAAGACATATAATATATGATTCTTATCCAGTTTTTTACGCTGAATACGAATACGCTATTCACTTTTCGATATTTCAATTATTAATCAATATATTCGACTTTAAATACGAATTTTTACACATTACTATTTATTATTTAATTTTTTTATATATCGCGTACAATTAAATTTCAAATATTTAACACAAAGGTAAGTAATATTTGTTGAACTTAATGTCTAAGTTTGGTTGTGAGCCGTACATGCGGCTTAGTTTTAACTAATTTGCGTAATGCCTTTGTATAATTAGATGTCCTCGTAATGACATATGCAATTATACTTTATGAAGTTGTGAATGGTTTTTCTGATCGCGTCTTTTACAATTAATTGCCTCGTACTGAAATATTTAATCATAAAATGTCACGTTCAAGAATTGTTTTGCTCTAATTAGATATTTTTACACTGAAATAACTTTGTATTCAATGATGAGCGTTTCCGGTCGTAATTTTGTACGCTTTGTTTTAATTCGTAATGAGTTAATTTATTAAAAAATTGCAAAGTGCGTTTCTATAATTTATACACTAAAGTGTTTAATTTATAGAATGAAGATTACGTTTGAATAATTGTGTCTCTGATTAATTGCGTTTTATACAGTAGCTTTCGGTATTAAATTTTTCTGTACACAAAATTGTAAAAATAGTTACATTCTATTTTTGGTGTTTTAAAATCGTTTTGGTTTCGTTTCAATAATTCGTACGTCAGTTACGTTTTGGTTTGTTTTATAATTGTAATAAATGTACTAATAGTTGCGTAAAAAAATTTCTTGCTTTAAAAATAATCTTTCGTATTTGGAAACAATTTCCTTAATATATAAGTAAATTATTTTCATTAAATGGCATAATTTGCAATAATTAAAAATAAATAATTCTGTACATGCATAAAATAATAAAATAAAGAAAATTTATTACTAGCGAATATCAAGAAATTTGCCAAAAATTAATTGGTTTTAAGGAAAATGAACTTACATTAGTTTCGTCATCGCTTTCATGGACTGTTGATTTTGTACATCGTCCTCGTTGGTTTGGTTTGGATTCGATCAATACTTGTATCTCTTCCAAGATTTGTTTAGCTGAAATCGGTTGATGCTTGTACCTCTTCCAACCTTGTTTGGGTTCTTCCAGAATTGCGAATTGAAATTCTTGGTCACCAGTATTCTGATTTTTGCATTTGTCGTGCCCTTCTGGATCCTACTGGCTGCGCCAGTTACGTTTCGAGCCTTGGGAGCAGTGTTTTTAAAAACTACTTCCAAAAACTTTGTAACAATTTATTTATTCTGCAAACAGATATTAAATATGGAGTTTTGACAATCTTGATTGAAAAATAATTACTAATTACTAATTTAACTAATATTAGGTTGAGTAGCCTAAGCATACTGCAATGTTAAAGCTGAAATGCTTGAGACTGACTGACTGCTCTCGGGGCTCCCGGGGTATTTATGTTGTCCCTGCCACTCGCATGTCTATGGGAACTTGCAGAGTTCATGTGTGCTTATTTCTTAATTCTATTCATTATACAATGTAAGAATCTTACTTTCTAGGTAATTGCAGTATCTTAACCGTCTGTGACCTGCCACCTGCAGTTTCACTATCGCTTGGATTACATTGTATTGCATCCGTGTTCATGAACTGTTAATAACCTTTTTATATTTATCGTTGAATTACATTGTTGTACTTGACTTAATAATTTCTTAATTATTTCTAATAATTTCCTATTAGATTCTATTTTATAATACATATATAAATTGGGGGATATATATCTAGCTAAAATGAAATTAGTTTTAGTTTTAAAAAGGTGATATGAATGATAGTTCAAATATCAATTTGAATTTGTAGTTTTTCGGTACCAGTCCAGAATAATGTGTCTAAAAACGGTATCGATCTGTTTGTTTCCTCTTTAACTGAAAATTTGATGTGACTTATAAATATTAAATATGTCTAAGGTTTCATTAATTTTATTATCGGGAACAGATGTTACTAAATCGTCTACAAGCTTTTAAATAAATGGAATATTAAATGGCAATTGTGACACAATGGTATTTAATAATTCATCCATAATAATTTGTGCATAAATAGGTCTAAGGTTAGATCCCATTGGACACCCAAAGATTTGTGTATAGAACTTGTCGTTAAAAGAGAGATAAGAGTTATTAAAAAAGAATTCTACTCTTTCTAAGAACATTTCTTAACAAAATGGCAATTTGATTTAATTTTAGTCCATATTTTATTTATATTATTTATAACTAATGCTTCAGGAATATTAGTAAAAAGTGATATGACCTTTAAACTTATTAAAACAGAATTTTGTGGTAATTGAAAATTATTTAAGGATTCTGCAAATTTAAAAGAATCTTTTACATTATAATTATTATCTTCAATAGATTTTGGAAATATTTCGGAAATGAATTTTGAAAGTTTTTCAGTTGCGGAGTTATTTGTTGAAACAATAGGGGGAAATGGGTAATTATCTTTATGTATTCTTGGAAGGCCGTATAATTTAGGAATTGTACTGCTAAAATTGTTAAATGCTTTTGCTTCTGAATCGTTAATCATTTTTTTATTTTTTAGTTTTTTTTTAATATAGAACATTTGTTTTACATTCTTACAATAACTGAGATATCTACTGTGACACATAAAATCAAACACATTGTATAACGCATAACATTTCTAAGTTTGGCAGGGGCCTTAAAAATTGCCTTCTGTAATTACCTTATTGTCATATACCCATGAATTGTAGTATATTAGATAGCTTTATGAAGCTGTTCTAAGATCAACATTTCACATTATAATTCCGTTTTATACTCACTAAGAAAGGTATCCCAATATATGTCTGATATTTACAGTTTTAATAACCTTACTTTCTAATGTTCATAAATTAGGTTGCGACTTTTAAGTCGGAAAACCTAAATTTTTAGAAAAATATTCTCTATCAGAACTTAATCGTATTTAAAGTTTACATTCTGAACAAAACGAAAATTATAACGGCTTGTTTTATGATTTAGGTGTACTTTTAACAGAGGATGGAATGTCGATACAGAATCTCGCTACTCCATTTACACATCTCAAATGCCAAAAGGTATTCAACTTTATTTGATAGCTTAGAATTTTCGCGAAATGTTCTTTCGTACTATAGCTGTAAATTAAATTTGCAGCAAGAGCTTCCAATTGTTCTAGCCTTGATATTAAATATTTTCAGAAAAGAGCCATAGAATTGGAAGTTCAAATTTTATTAGCTGAATCTTTTGAAAAGTACCTCAATATACTTATTAATTAGATAAAATAAAGCTGCTTACAACATGGTATACAGGAAGCAGCAGCTGCTATTAATTTTATTGACAATCTTCAGCAGCATTTTATGGTATAGAAGAATTTATTTAAGAAGGGCCTGTACGTCATTTGACATGTGCGCAAACCTTGAAAGTCAGTGGCGTAGCGGATTTAATGATTTTTTTTTAAGTTTTGAAAATACTCCCATAGGGTAAATATTCTAAAATCAAGTTTTATTTGTTGGTGGTTTAATTTCACATGGCGAATACGCGAATAAGCAAGGCAAAATACACAAAGAAACAGAAAGAAAACTATGAAAGCATAAGAAATAAATATAGATTGTCAAAGTCACAAATATAAATTGACATTTAACAGCAAATTATCTACGCCGCTGAAATGAGGAACGAACTTACCTATTTATAAACAATGAACTAATCTGACACCGTTTTAGCCGTGTGCGCATGATGACGTACATGCTCTTCTTAAATAAATTCTACTCTAATAGCATAAAATATTTTTCTTGATCTTCTTTGGGAATTAAACCACTCAGAGTTTATAAAATCAGCAGAAATCCTTAACCTCTTGTAAGTTCGTGTTACATACTTATATTCTTGTTTTTGATTTATTTTCCCCACCTTTGCATACTAGAACTTTAGTTATAGATTTGTTAATTTTCATACCGTATCTCTCTGTTAGAACCGTTTCCATTTCATTAATAGCTGCTTCTAACTCTTCCTTGCTAGACGCTAATACCGCTATATTATCTGCAAATCTAAGCATATCAATTTTTTGTCCCTGCATAGTAATTCCAAATGTCTTCCTGCATTTGACAGTATTCATTGCCTCTTCTATGTACAAGTTAAAAATCAATGGAGATAGGGCACTTCCCTGTCTCACCCCTTTCCTAATGTTTACTTCACTACGTTCCTGCTCTAATTCTATTACTGCTGTTTGCTCTTTGTATAAGCTATGTACTAATCGTCTATCCCTATAATTCATTCCAATCTTTTTGAGTATTTCAAACATTTTTTCCATTTTCCATTGTCGAATGCTTTTTCTAGATCTAAAAACCCTATATACACGCTTTTCCCTTTTACTATTGTTTTCTCCACTGTCAGTCTCAGACCTAAAATAGCCTCCCGTGTTCCCCTGTTTCGCCTAAATCCAAATTGGTCTTCTCCTAGTATTTCTTCCGCCCGTTTTTCCATTCGTCTTTGCACAATTCTAGTTAATATCTTTGATACGTGTGCTGTCAAACTTATTGTTCGAAAATTTTCACATCTATCCACGCCTTTCTTTTTTGGTATAGGTACTATGATGTTACGTTTGAAATCTTTGGGTATCTCGCCTGTCTCATACATATAGCTTACTAGTTGGAAGAGACGTTCTGTTAGTGCTTGTCCAGCGGCTTTTAGAGTTTCTGCTTGCACCTTATCTGTATCCGGCGCCTTACCATTTTTCAGACTCTTTAATGCTAATTCAAACTCATCTCTAAGTATATGATATCCCAAGTCATCATTTTCAATGTCTGATTCCTGTTCTAATGCAGTTAGTTCCTCTCCTGCATATAAATCCCCTTTTATATTCTTGCCATCTACCCACTTTCTCTACGTTTTCTGTAATGACGTTTCCTTGTGCGTCCCTTATATTTTTGCTATACGGTTTTATATCCCTAAAATTCATTCTAATTAATTTGTATGCTTTGTCTGTCTTTCCTATTGTTCTTTAGCTTTCCTGCATTTTCAAAAAATCTTCCATTTTACGGTTTTGTATCACTGTTTTCCTGTTTCGTCTGATTTATTTTTGTATTTTCGTCTTTCTTCTATTAAATTCAGGATATCCTTTGTTATCCATGTTTTCTTATTTTCTTTTTGTGTATACCCCAGAATATCTCTGGCCGGCATGTCTAGGCTCGATTTAATGTTGTTCCATTCTGTTTCTACTTCCTTAGTATCAGATATTTTCCCGATATCTTTCAGCAATTCATTTGACTTTTTTTCGAATCTTTCTTGAATATCTTTATCTTTTAGTTTCTTTAAGTCCAACTGCCTCTTTTCCGTTTCATTTTTTTCACATTCTTAAATTTAAGTGCGGCCTTCATAATTACGATGTTGTGGTCAGTATCTATATCTGCTTCTGGGTAGCTTCTACAGTCTTTTACTTGATTCCTAAACCGTTGTCTAACAAGAATGTAATCTATTTGATATCTTCCTATATCTTCTGGCATCTTCCACGTATATTGTCTTCTAGCATGATGTTGAAATAATGTGTTTGTGATGATTAAATTGTTCTTGTCGTAAAATTCTACCAACCTATTTCCCCTGTCGTTTCTCGTGCCTAAACCAAATAAACCTACTACCGCTCCTTCCCTACCCTTACCTACCACGGCATTAAAACCCTTCGTAATTATTAAATTTTCATGTCTTTTTACGTATCTTAATATGTTATCGATATCTTTGTAGATGGCTTCTACTTCTTCGTCACTGTAGCTAGAGGTTGGCATGTATACTTGTTTTATTACTGTGTTTACCAGTTTAGATTCTAATCTAACCATGGGTTCTCTTTCGTTCTTTTATAAGTAATTTTCTACACAGTATCCTATCTTTTCCGCATTACTATCCCCACACCCAAATTTCCTTCCTCTGCTCCTGTATGAATTACCCTGAAGTCTCCACTCCAGAAATCACCCGCTTCTGGCCACCGAATTTCGCTCATCCCTACTATGTCTAGTGATAACCTATTCAATTCGATTTTTAGGTTCTCTAGCTTACCTACTTGCTTCTTGCTACTTACTTCTAACATTCTTCTAGCAGTCCCCTCCCGGAGATCCGAATGGGGGACTATTTTAACTCCGGAATCTTTTACCTCAGAGAATGCCATCATGTTTGTTACAATTTAAATGCGCTGTGTGTTCGGTCTCTTTGTCGTGTTTAATTTTAAGTCGTAAATGTGTAGTCGTAAATCTAATAGTAAAACTGTCATCCCTTGTTCCCTTATATCCTGCCATAAAAATTCCTTGTGCATGTGTGAATAAGTTGGACAGAGTGTGAACAAACACTTTCTTATGGATATCGAAGCAGAACAGTCGTCGGTTTTTTCGTTCGGTACCGTAAGTTAGTCAAGTGCCGCATACTTTATTTGTTAAACCCCTAAAAAACACAGTGCAAGTGCAACGTAACACAGATTCAATTTTGCATACAGTCCACTTGGTTGAAAGAATAGGAACTGGAGCTTAGAAAAACAAAACAACGCGGAGGTAAGTCGATATACAAATTTATAAGACCTCCGCGCAATAAACAAATTGGGCCTTCATCACCGGATTATTAATTAATTAATTAGTTCCTTTTCCTTTTTGCTCCTTACACTTTAATTTATAAAATTGTCGTAGTTTTTATTATGGTTAAACGTGTTACACAGAGAAGAACATCTTGCTTGCAAATTGAATGATAAAAACATCTGGTTATAACGGTAGATTTTACAATACATTCCTTATCCTTTGTGGCAAAGATTAGGGTCGATCGTCGGTGTCTTTTTATGTAAACTATTTATGAGGGTTATTGTATCCTAAATCTTTACCTTATCTGTCATTTCAAGTTGGAGCAACCATTCGGGTTCATGCAACTTGTATAACAAAGGGGTTGAAATTTATTTGAAACCTTAAAAGCTTTGTCGGGCGAGCACTGTAGTTAGTTGCATTTTTCTATTAATAATTTAATTTCGTAGATGAATTAGTAATTTAGCGTATTCGAGTCACGCATTGTTTTTACATTAATTTTTATTGTCGTTCATTAATCATTAATTAAATATGGTTATATCAATTGATAAAGCTATTCTTGAAGCTAAATTTGTAGTTAAAAAGTTGTATCATATATACAGTAAGATCAACCAACCGGAAAACGTATCGATTGCTTTAATTAGAGCGTCGATTAAAGGTGTCGAACAGATTGAAACGCATTTCAAATCCTTTTGCAAGGATATTTTTTTTGATGAAGAAAGTGAACAATTGGATGAATTCTCGACCCTTAGGGTGAAAATCGATGATTATCTATTAGATATTCGTATTATCGCTGAACAATGCGAATTAGATCGGGTAGAAAATAAGCCAAAGGTGGAAAATATGAATAATTCTTTTTCGTCAAATTGTGAAATTCGCTTGAAACATCTTTCAGTCCTCCGCTTCTCTGGACGCATTTCAGATTTTGAGAGTTACAATGCAATTTATAAGCGGTTGATTCATGATAATGTCAGTTTGTCACCCGTTGAAAAATTTTGCCATCTCGTTGATACATTAGATGAGTCGCCGCGTGGCTTAATAAAACACTTGCCATTAAATGATTATGCATACGGGGAAGCCTATATAATCATTACTAATCGTTTTCAGTCCAAGAGGTTATTACTTTCAACATATTTTAATGCTCTCGAAAAATGCCCTAAGGTCAGTTCCTCAGACTCGCATGCGGAACTCCGGCAATTAATTAGTTGTTTTGATGAAAATATATTCGCGTTAAGGCAGATGGAAATAGATTTATTAGATTTCATGTTGTTTAATCTGTTATCGAAAAAATTAGATTCAAACATTTTAAAGCGTTTCGAATTAGGAAATAATGACGAAATTCCCTCGTTCAAAGATTTAAGGTCGTACATTGAAAAACAATGTAAGGTGTTAGAAATAAATGACATTGCTTCAGGAACATGCTTAAAATCTCGAGATTTCGTTAAAGAAAGAGAAAAAGGAAGGTTTGTTAGCACTTCGGCTAAAACTTCTTTAGTTGGTACCACCAATGATTTTAAAAATTGTAGTTTCTGTCAAGCTGTGCATCATATTTATAGATGTAAGCAGTTTCTCGATAAAACCCCTCAAGAAAGATTTGAGGTGGTAAAGCTTAAAAATCTTTGTGTCAAATGCTTAAATACTTCACATTCGATGAAAAATTGTACGTTAGAGTGGTCGTGTAGAAAATGTCATCAGTCGCACAATTCGTTGCTTCACTTCGATAAACAAGAAAAATCGGTGTCGCCACGCCGACAAACCCATCGTCAAAGGTCAGCGTCTCCTCGGAGAGCGGCGCCTAGACTTACTTCTACTAGTAGGACAATCTGTCGTCGTCGGTTGTGCAGGAACAACCTGCCACTAGCTCGTTGATTTCGACATCATTAGAACACACAACCACGCTGTTAGCTACGGCAATGGTGTCGGTGCTTGATTATACAGGAACATTGCAATCTGTTCGTGTAATATTAGATAACGGATCCATGGAAAGTTTTATGACTGAAAGGTGCCGTCAGAAATTAGGTTTAAGGAAACGGAGAGCCAATGTCACTGTTCAAGGACTTGGCTTGAATTCGTCGTTGGTGTCTGGTGCACTATCGTGTGTAGTCAGCCCCTCGGGAGCACGGTCTCCAGCATATGGAATTGATTGTTATATTTTACCTAACATTTGTAATCAATTACCTTCGTCGTCGATAGGGGTCAAGGAATGGTCGCATACTCGAGGTTTGGCCTTAGCTAATCCTAATTTTAATGTTCCTGGTAAAATTGACATGCTACTCGGAGCGGAAATCTTTGCTCAGGTTTTGTTGAACGAGTCTCGTTGGGGTGTCGCTAACGAGCCAGTTGCTATTAAAACAACCTTTGGTTGGGTTTTAACGGGAAAGGTCGTTTCCCCGAATAGTTCTATTACGTCGTTGTGTGCTTTCGTTGAGCCCTTAGACCGCGACATTTGTCGATTTTGGGAATTAGAAAATATTCCTTTCAAGAAACACATTTCTCCGGAAGAAGAAAGGTGTGAAAATCAATTTGTGAAAAATTATAGACGTAACAAGGACGGTCGGTTTGTAGTGTCCTTGCCCTTTAAAATTTCGGAACCCTCATTCATGGGTATGAGATCAATTTGTATTAAAAGATTTTTGTCGTTAGAACGTAGTTTGTTAAAAAATCCTGAATTGTATTCAGATTATAAAAAATTTATGGAGGATTATTTGACAAGCGGTCACATGGTTCAAGTGAAATCGCCTGAAAATTCGTCGGGTTATGAAAAAATGTATTACATTCCCCATCATGGTGTGCATAAGCGGGATAGCACTACCACCAAATTGCGTGTGGTTTTCGATGCTTCGTGTCAGGATCAATCTGGAAAGTCGTTAAATGATAGCTTGGGTATTGGTCCTGCTTTGCAAAAGGACATTGCAGTTTTGTTATTGCACTTTCGTGTACATCCTATCGTAATTACGGCTGACATTAAACAAACGTATCGGCGGATTTTGGTTAAAGATACTCATCGTGATTATCAAAGTATCGTCTGGAGATTTTCTCCGTCAGATCCTATTATGGACTTTAAATTAAATACTGTAACTTATGGAGTTTCGTCGTCGCCTTTTTTGGCCTTGCGTACTGTTCAAGAATTGGCAAGGTTAGAGTCGATTAATTTTCCTTTCGCGTCATCGGTATTGGCGAGCGATACCTATGTTGATGACTTAGTCACTGGATGTAATTCGATTGAAGCTGCTAATCAATTAATTGGTGAATTGAATAGTACAGTATTGCCCGAAATAAACAGTAATGAAATTGTAATTGTTTTGTATATTTAAAAATACATATTATTGACACTTTATTATATGTTCTAAATGTGCACCTCCTCGTTCGAGACAGACTTCATAACGATGTTCTAAGTTTCTGGTCATGTTATTGAATAAGGGTTGTCTCAGGGCTGCGAAGAAGACTCTAACGGCATCCTTTAATTTATCGATGGTTTGTGGTGCCCGTTTGAAAACGGCATTTTTAGCCAAGCCCCAAATGTATGCGTCTGGAGGTGTGAGGTCTGGAGAATGTGAAGGATAAGGGAAGTCAGTAAATCGTGATATGAATTTGCTTGGAAAATGTTCTTGAAGAAATTGACGAATTGCGGCAGCAGTATGGCAAGTTGCCCCGTCCTGCTGAAAAATTGGTTTCGAAATGCCAAGTTACGTGCACGACAGAATTGACGTAGATCAGGGATAAATCGTGTTAAAATTTGTCTGTACCTCTGTTGATTAAGTGGGACTTGCCTACCATTCTCTTCGATAAAGTACGGACCAATGATTCCGTGTCCGGAAACAGCACACCAGACACTCACTTTTTCACTATGTAAAGGAACCTCTTGAACCTCATCGGGTCTGGTAAAGCCCAGAAATCGATTTGTGCGACGATTCACATAGCCTGACAAGTGAAAATGTGCTTCGTCTGAAAACCAAACATTTTTCAAAAATTCAGGATTTTCATACTGTAACGCGAGAATTCTGGCGCAATATTCCACTCTACTGCGATAATCCCAAGGATGTAGTTGTTGATGTACCTGAATCACATACGAAAATGTACCCAGCTCCTTCAGGATTCTTTGAAAGGAAGTTCTTTTAAATCAAGTTGTAACGATGTCCTTGCCTGGCTGACTTTCGGATTTTCTAAGATTTGCTCAAAAACACGTTCATGGTTATTGTTGTTGTTAACTGTCCTGGGACGCCCCGAGTTTCCTTTTCGTTGGCACAATACACTACCTGTATTTCTAAACTTTTCAATAACCTTCAAAATTACAGCATTACTTGGAGAACGTTTATTAAACCTTTGTGTGAATTGATCAGACACGTATAGCAAACTTGCACCATTACATCGGCCGATTCCGTATGAACGAAAATAATGCTCTACCAGAAACACTTTCTCCTCTGTACTTAACACCATTTTTAACAATTAGGCCCTACTAATTACTTGTTTGAGGTTTACTTGACAGGTCTATACTAGCTAACTTGAATGTGACAGCGCACGCATAAAAACACCGCCAACTTAGTTTCAGTACTGTTTATTTCGGGCAATACTGTATTTGCACTAGTGGTGGTTTTCAATTAAGAAAATGGAGTAGTAATTGCCCGGAAGTAATGTCCAACTTGAGGGAGTCCCTGTCCAGTTCGGACGCAATTACATTTCAAGATAAAAATAGTGGTTCAATAAAAATTTTGGGGCTTTCGTGGCGTGCTCTTACAGATGCATTTTTATACAACTTAGACGTTGAAGAGCGCACTTGCACTAAGCGTAATATTTTGTCGGCTATCGCAAAAATTTTTATCCTCTCGGGTTGATAGCACCTGTAGTACTGTTCGCCAAACGTTTAGTTCAAGATCTTTGGTTTTTAGGTTTCGAGTGGGACCAAGAGCCTCCATTGGAAGTCATACAAAAATGGAAACATTGTTTGGGTGAATTGCCAGCGGTTTCGAACATTGAGATTTCGCGTCGCATCGTATGTCATAATTTTAAAAGGGTGGAGTTGCATGGATTCTGTGATGCTTCTGAAGCCGGGTATGCAGCTGTCGTCTATTTCCGTTCGTTCGATCTAGAAGGTAATATTCCCATTTCATTAGTATGCGCAAAATCGAAGGTTGCTCCTACTAATCGCGTTTCATTGCCCCGTCTCGAATTGTGTGCTGCCGTACTCTTGGCAGATTTAGTAGATTTCGTCAAAAATACTTATACAGATATTTATTTAGTAATATTTTCGCGTGGTCAGATTCTACTGATGTTTTGTCTTGGATTCGGTCTTCCTCGCATAAGTGGAAGACATTCGTTAGCAATCGTATTTCGCATATTCAAGAACGTATTCCTCCATCTTCATGGTTTCATGTTAAGTCCCAGGATAACCCTGCGGATTGTGCCTCACGTGGACTTTTGGCTTCAGAGTTGGTTCATCATCCATTATGGTGGACAGGACCTTCCTGGTTAGTGCGTCGTAATGAAGAATGGCCAGTAACATCGCTGCCAAAACTTATCGACTCATCTCAGATGGACGTCGAATATCGTACTCTGTCGTTAACAGTCATTATGTCTGACAATTTCTTAGATATGTTGTTGGATAAATTTTCAAACCTGCAGAAAATTTGTAGGATTATTACATGTATTCGTCATTTCATTCGTAATGTTCAATGTCCAGATTTGCGTTCAAAATATTCTGATGGTTTGTCTCTAGCTCAACAGCAAGAGGCTATACATTTATTGATTAAAAGAGTTCAAACAAATGTTTTTGCCCAAGACATTTCTAATATTAAAACTGGAAAACTTGTTAGTAAACAACTTCGTAGCCTTAGTCCGTTTCTAGATAGTCGTGATTTGTTGAGGGTGGGCGGTCGCCTACGTAACTCAGAGTTGTCGCATGATGCAAAATTTCCAATTTTGCTTCCTCGGTCGCATCGGTTGACTGAACTTATTATATTAGATTGTCATGAAAGACATTTACATCCTGGAAATCGAACAACACAATTTTTACTAACTCAAAATTATTGGATCTTGTCCGCAAAGAGGCTCTTCGGCAATGTTTGAAATCCTGCATTCGTTGTTTTCGTGTAAACCCTGTGGCTTTATGCCCCCCTTTATGCCCCCCTATGGGGGATTTACCAGCTTCTAGGTTAACTCCAGGTAAAGCGTTTTTACATACGGGAGTCGACTTTGGTGGACCTTTCTCTGTCACGATGAATCCAACTTTCTAGTTGCCGGTTGAAGCGAGCGGACGGGTTTTTGCCGAGCTCCCGCTTCAGTAATAACAGTAAGTTTTTATCTAGGGTTTTTATTATTTATTGTAGTATTATTTTATTTGAAGCTTTGCTTTTTATTGTGTTTTATTTTTATAATTGTGTGCCATCAAATTTTAAATACAGGGCAGTAAATAAAAAATTTTAAAACAGAATTTAAACTAAATAAAAGCTAAATAAATCGCGTCTCTTTGTAAATTAAACCAAATCCGCGTTTTAAAATAAACTAAATAAATTTCGGGTTAATAAAACAAAATCTACTAAACTAATACTCAAAAATAATTTCGAAATAACTTAAAAGGCATTTTAATAATAAATTTGAAATAAAAACCGCGTAAATCGAGTAAAAACCGGGTAAAACAACCAAAAGTGTGTGGAATTTTTATAGTGCGCGTATAATCAAATAATAACCAAAAAACAAAAATCTAAGCCTTTTTAAATCAAATAAATATCTTAAAAACTGTAAATTTTAAAACAATTTTAATAGAAATTTTCCGTAATTTAAGTACACGCGTACTTAAAAGTTTCTTTAAGATCGATTTTGGTGTAATTATGCGGTGTAGCAGTTACAGTTACCAAGTGATTAAGTGAAAGGTCATTTCCGGTTACCACATTCCGATTGCGCTCGACCTTATTTTCTTAATTACACGTTTAAAAATAAAGTGTTGTTGTTTATAAATTAGATATTTTAATATTTTGAAGTAATTAGTTTATTTAAATTTGATTTGGCGGTTTTAAAATTTAAAATAAATAAATAGTGTTCTTCGCGGTACATTTTGAATCGAATTGCGTTAGGAATTTATTTGATTCTAGTTGTTATTTTGACGCTTAGTGCTTGTTGTATTTTGTTAAAAATTTAATATTTAATTGGGCGGTTCGAAGTTTAAATAAATACAAGGTTGCTTACGGTTCACCTTTAAACAAAACATTTTATTGAACCAACGTTTTGCGTTCTTCTAGCGTCGTTCTTTTAGCGTCGTAACGGTCAAGTGGTTTTGAGCTGCGTTTTAGGTGTCATTTTTGTCGTTTGTTTTGTCAGCATGGTGGTCCACCGCGACGAGGAACCATTGCCCAGGAAGAAGAGGGAGATAGGTCGGAGGCTGAGGGCGCTGTTGGGGGGAAACAGCTGAAGGTAGTATTAGAGGATGTAATGTTAGGGATTCAGGAGGAGGTACAGGAGGTAGAGGAGCCTGTGTCTGCGGCGGTCGTGTCGGTGGAGTCGGGGCCCCCTGGGGTGGCTGCGGCGTCTGAATCGCCCTCAACTTCGGGAGCCCAGCGAAAGATGTCGACTAGCAGCGACGTTAGCTTTGCTGTTGGCGACCTCGATGAGCTGGACCTCCTGAGATTGAGGGTGAGGAAGGCGCACTCGGTCATCTCCGCGAGGGTGCCGACGACCTCCGCCACTATCGTCGTGGAAGACAGAAAGAGGATTCGCTACGCCGTGGATGATTTCCTCGACGCGGCGAATCAACTTATAGGTATGGTTAGTGCGCTGCGGCTTGTGGCTAGTGATTCTGGGAGGGCTGATGTTGTCGGGGGAAGTCCAGCGGTGGTTACTCCTGTTGTAGGGCAGCAGTGTTCCAGGAGCCAGGAGTTACCGATGCCGCGGAAGGCGTCGTATGCTGCAGCTGCTGCAGGTGCGACGCCCACCTTTGCAGTTAGGGTCGACGCCAGACCAGGGGAGAAGGATGACGTCATGTCGACCCTAAAGAAGAAGGTCGATCCCGCTCGTGATGGTTTTGTTGTGGTCGGAGCTCGTAGAACTCGAAGGGGCGGTGTAGTTGTCGAGTGTGCAAACCGAGAAGATGCGAAGAAATTGCAGTCGAAGGTTGTCGGTGACTGTAAAGAGCTCGTGGCGAAGACCATCGAGAAGAAGCGCCCACGGGTCGTTCTTCCGGGGTCGAAGCGGGGATGAAGGCGGAAGAGCTGGTGCGGTTGATCGCGTGCCAGAATCCCCGCTTCGGCGATTTGAAAATTGAAGACCACCTAAGAGAGAAGTTTAAATTTTGCGGAAAGGGCCCTAGGGATCCCTTCGTCAACGTAATCTTCGAAGTGACCCCCACACTTCGGAGACGCATATTAGCTGACGCTATAAACCTTAGGTGGCGAAGAGTCTGGGCCCGGGACCACTTCTCGATGACGCAGTGCTACAGGTGCTACGAGTACGGCCATAGATCGATGGAGTGCAGGGAAAAGGTACAGTGGTGCGGTAACTGTGCCGAAGTCGGTCACGAGTTCAAGAATTGCCGGAGGGCAGTCCCCTGCTGTGTGGTTTTGCGCTAGGGCAAACGACAGAACTGGCAGTGGCGCGAAGGTCGATACGCGCCACGACGCCAAGTCGAGTAGATGCCCCACGATGCTGAGATTGAAGAACGCAATCACACGCAACATCGATTATGGACCGTGAAGAAAAAGATAGATTTAAAAGAAGCAAGAAGATTAAATTCGCGCAACTAAATCTCGGGAAAGGAAAAGGGGCTACAAATAACTTCGTAAAGTTATTCAGCGAAAATAATATCGACATCGGACTTATACAGGAACCGCACCTGTATAGCCACAAAATAACAGGTTTTGGGAAGGGGGTTACCGTTTTAAACGCAAACAGCGAACGACCGCGTAGCGGGATAATAATAAATAACGGGACGTGCGCCGGAATAATCCTAAACAATCTGTCGAATGAGTTCATAACCACCGCAGAAATAAAAACGGGATTGCATACGTTTTACGTGATAAGCACTTACCTTCCGCCGATCGATTCCCGGCGGGAGAATCCTCAAACAGAGGACTTAATAAATCAAATTGAAGGAATCCTTCGTAAAATCGGTAGAAATAGAAATTTAATTATCGCGGGAGACATTAATGCTAAGTCGCCATTATGGGGCAGCCCTATCGAAGACGATAGAGGCTCGCAGGTTGCTGATCTTTTTACGGGATGGGACCTTAGTGTGATAAACACTAACGATTCACCTACGTTTGAGACGCATAGAGGCAGCAGTTTTATAGATATTACTGCAGTCTCGCACGAAATGTTAGAAACGATTTGTAATTAGAAACTAAGGTCGGACGAGGAAACGCTCTCTGACCATAAATTAATAACATGGGACGTTGAAACCAAAACAAGCGCAAACGAGCAGCTAACTATATTTCCGCGGTTCTGTAATAAAAAAGCAAATTGGGAGCGGTTTAAAGAAAAATTTGGCGAAAGTATCCCTGCGCTCGAAAATGAGCTATTTAACTGCCGAGAGGCAGACGAAGTAGAAACACTCGCTAAAAAATTGAACGACGTGGTGGTAGACGCGTCGTCGTATTCCATGCCGCAAAAGAAAACATTTAAAGACAGCGTACCCTGATGGACCCGGGAACTAACCACCAAGCGGACAGAAACGCGTAACCAAAGGCGCCGCTATCAACGCGCCTCGGGAGATATAAGAGAACAACGGAGGATAGAATATAATCAAAGTTACCGCGAATATAAAATATTAATAGAAGAAACGCGAACGAATAAATTTAAAGAATTCTGCACGCAAAACTCAGAGAAAGAACACTGGGGAACCGCATACCGCGTAATTAGAGGAAAACAACAAAAAATCGCGCTCAGTAATATAAAGAAAACAAATGGCGAATATACGGAAGGTTTTAAAACCACAGCGGAATATTCACTAGAGAAATTTTTCCCATCGGATAATCCCGAGGGGATGAAGGGTCGCACGATTTAATACGTCGGAAGCTGCAAAGGCGCAAGGAACAGGTGCCGATAAGGCAATCCTAGTTCACGAGGTCGTCAGGGCTCTTAGGAGGATGAACCCTAAGAAGGCACCGGGGCATGATGGAATCACTTCAGACGCAGCTCTGCAGGCGTGCCTGTTAGCCCCGTGTGTCTTTGTTGGGTTGTTTAATCTTTGTTTAGAAAGGGGCGTTTTCCGCGTTGCTGGAAAATCCAGAATGTGAAATTTATACCCAAACCTAAAAAGGCGGATGCGTCAGATCCGGGCAGCTATCGTCCAATTAGCTTGCTACCGGTGCTGGGGAAAGTTTTAGATCGCGTTATGACTACGCGTGTTGAACACCTAGTGCGAGACAGCGGCGGTTTTAATAACCGACAGTTTGGTTTCGTGGAGGGCAAGTCGACTATCGACGCGTTAGAGTTCGTTGTCGGGAAATTAAGCAGGCAAGAGATGCCAAAGAGTACTGTGTCGTTGTTGCTTTGGACATTTCAGGAGCATTTGATACTGCCTGGTGGCCATTAATCGTTTGCGAGTTAGATCGTAGGGGTTGTCCGCGAAACTTGATGTCTTTGGTCAAGAGCTATTTCTCGGGGCGATTAGCACAGGTTGAAATTCCGGGTGAAGTTCTGTCGCGTGAGGTGGAAAGGGGATGCCCGCAAGGGTCATGTTCTGGTCCCACATTTTGGAAGTTGTTGTATGAGAGCATCTTTAGGGTCAAGTTGCCCGCAGGATGCTCAATCGTTGGGTTTGCAGATGACACACTTTCAATTGTAAGAGCGAGATTGTTAATGGATATGCGCACAAAACCGAACGAGGCGCTTAATAAATTACACGAATGGTCGCAGGCGGTAAAATTAAAATTTAACACGGCGAAGTCAGAGGCGCTTTATTTCGGCACGAAACCAGGACAGCGACCTCCTAGGTTAGAGCTAGGAGGGGAGAAAATCCCGTTTAAAGATTGTATTACCTACCTCGGCGTCAAGATCGACAATAAATTAAATTTGAAAGCGCACGTACAATACGTAAAAAGTAAGGGCGGCGAAATATCAAATAAAATGATGGCGGCGGCTAAAATAAAGTGGGGTTTCAGGGGCGAATCGCTGAAGACGGTTTATGCCGGAGCAATTGAGCCGGCAATACTGTACGCAGCTTCTGTATGGGCAGAAGGTTGTAAAGTCCGGGAGATGCGTCAATTGACGAGCGTACAACGCATAACCGCGGTAAAAGCGGCGAGGGCGTACAGGACCACCTCCACGGAGGCTGTCCTGGTGATCAGTAGGACTCTCCCTATCGAATATGTCGTTAGGGAGATTAGAGATAGACGATTAATAAATATAGGAAAAGGGCGCGAAATTATCGAAGATCTTAATCTTGGTAATAGGGAAATTGCAAGAAAGATTGTTGTATCTGAGTTAGGGCACCCGGCTGATATTAGAGGGATCGGGTTTTGTCGAAGGTGATGAGGACGCGATGGGTATCAGAATTTATACGGACGGTTCACGTATGGACGATGGGCAAGCAGGCGCGGCGTTTGTCGTGTATAAGCAGGAAAGGGAGGTGTTTCGGTTTCAAACCAAACTCGCGAACTGGTGCACTATCTTCCAGTGCGAATTGGTAGTCATACGAAAGGCTATCGATTACGTAATAAACTATACGGGCAGAGACGAGTATTATATAATCAGTGATAGTAAATCGGCGCTAACGGCTTTAACAAACATGAACACCTCGACAGATCTCCAAGCGGACGTCTGGAGGATATTGCGTACGGCGCTAGAGTTTCGACGTTTAAAGTTCTGTTGGGTCAGGTCGCACAATGGTAACGTAGGAAACGATAGGGCTGACGAATTAGCTAAAGAGGCCGCGACGGGCGACTTTCGAATATCACATTCGTCGATACCGAGGTCTTTAATCAAAAGAAAGCTGCGCGAAAAATCAATTCGACAATTGGAAGAGAGGTGGAACAACGCTGCCACGGGCAGGTTGACCCACAAATTCATACCGAGCATAGAAGCCAGAGGTAAGATCGAGGTTAAGCTCGATCACAAAATGGTGCAGTTGATAACAGGGCACGGCGCCCTGAAGGCGTATTTACAAAGGTTCGGTCTAACCAACTGTAACCTTCGGTTTTATTTTATAAATATGCATCAACTACCCTACATAATTTCATGCTAAAATTCATATTCTTATAATAGTATTTTAACGTAACATTTTAAAACCTGTTAAGACTTGGAAAATAGTTGATTGTAAGGCAGGTGGTCGCTTGGGTTTCCAAGAAAACACGCAGCACCTGCATGTTAGTTTTCATATAGTTTAGCATTGGCGATCTTCCTTCAATATAATAGTGGTATACTTTCGTCTCACTTACCGATAATTTGCGAAGATAGGGAAAGAAGGTATTCGTCGTCGTTTTAAGTTAGTTCACGTTGGGTACTCGAAGGGTTGCGAGATGTAATTGTAGAAAGCTCTTTTAGGCGCGAAGTGCAATAAACATTCACGTGCATAATTAATTGGTTTGGTCGTGTAAAAGTTAAATGGTTTCTTTTACGACATAGTTGCTCCGATTTCTTTTTAAGGAGGATTTTAAGCACGTTGAATAAACGGGTTATAAAACCGCACGTTACTAGTTGTTAGTAAGTAACGGAATATTTAAATTTCACCGGAGGCGTTTTGCATTGAGATTGTTTTTGGGACGAAATAAAACCCGGACCCAACGGACTCGCGTAGTTAGTTTTTACGTTAATTTAGGAAACTGTTATCGTCATAAGATTAATAATAAGTTTATTGCTTATCAGAGAAGTTAATGTGTGTTGAGTGATAATTATTAACCCGATAATTCACGGAACTGGACCAGCGAACCATAACGTATTTCATTCTTTGTTGGCTGTCCTAAAGGTTCTCGAACCAGTTTAATCCGGTAAATTTCGATATTTGCAGCTCATTATATCAACGAACACCTCACTGGATTCTTGGTGCTGCTTCGAAATTCATCTTCTTTCTAAGCCGTTAGTTGATGTACCGTCCTGGAGTACACCAGTGCTCGCAATCGATTAAGGTAAACTGAAGCCTGAAAACTGAATTCCTGCGGTAGTTTCACCATCTGTACTGTAAGTTATAATTGCCATATTATTTTATAAACTGAACTTGATTACAATTCTGTATTATGTTCAATTTCGTACGGATAAAACTATTTTAAAATGTTCATTTTACGTTGACTTATTTAGGAAATTTAATCATTGTTGATACAGCGATAGGAGGATCCATTAGGGTTGGTAGAAAGATTTAATGAAAACTAAATATACATGAATTGTTTGTTGCTCAACACATTAATATTGGTTATAATTAATAGAAACATGTTATGGAGGTTGTGTATAATTTAGAGGTGGGTATGTTGATTTGGTGTTCAGTTAAAGACTGCTATCTGGTTATATTAGAACAAATTCCGTCCTTCTAAAATTATAATTTTATGAGTTTAAGTAATACTGTGAACAGGGATTCAGATCAAATATATTTAATTTAAAGACTCCATCCCCCCTAGTTCAGAATATCTTAAGTGATAACTATATTACAGGTACAAGTAGTGTTAAACTTGCATTATTGTTATTGATCATTTTTAAACAGCCAGGAGGTGTACAACAACTTGGCTAATAACTTGAGATAGTGTCATTCCCATATTTTGTCATACGGGTTTCTTGTCCGAGAAGAATAAGCTTTCCCTCATTTTGCCGTTCTTCTATAAAAGACAAGGAATCCATGCCACTTTAGGCAGAACTCTACTAAAATAAGGGTGGTGCCCAGAATTCACCAGTTTAGTCAAGATAACTATTATTACTCTCCACTCCCCTCCCCATTTTACCCCGCCCGTCTCCACTGCAGCCAGCCGAGCCGCGGTTTAGTTCGTTCCTTTGAGCTTACCGTGTTTGTTCATGCCTCTTCCCCCCTAACATCATCGTAACGTCAATTTTGGCATCAGAATTTTGGTATCAGAATTTATACGGACGGTTCACGTATGGACGATGGGCAAGCAGGCGCGGCGTTTGTCGTGTATAAGCAGGAAAGGGAGGTGTTTCGGTTTCAAACCAAACTCGCGAACTGGTGCACTATCTTCCAGTGCGAATTGGTAGTCATACGAAAGGCTATCGATTACGTAATAAACCATACGGGCAGAGACGAGTATTATATAATCAGTGATAGTAAATCGGCGCTAACGGCTTTAACAAACATGAACACCTCGACAGATCTCCAAGCGGACGTCTGGAGGATTTTGCGTACGGCGCTAGAGTTTCGACGTTTAAAGTTCTGTTGGGTCAGGTCGCACAATGGTAACGTAGTAAACGATAGGGCTGACGAATTAGCTAAAGAGGCCGCGACGGGCGACTTTCGAATATCACATTCATCGATACCGAGGTCTTTAATCAAAAGAAAGCTGCGCGAAAAATCAATTCGACAATGGGAAGAGAGGTGGAACAACGCTGCCACGGGCAGGTTGACCCACAAATTCATACCGAGCATAGAAGCCAGAGGTAAGATCGAGGTTAAGCTCGATCACAAAATGGTGCAGTTGATAACAGGGCACGGCGCCCTGAAGGCGTATTTACAAAGGTTCGGTCTAACCAACAGCGACCGCTGCGAATGCGGTGAGGGCGCGGAATGCGCAGAGCACGTGCTCTCCGACTGCCCGCTTGAGGCGGGAAATCGAGGGTTGGCTGATAGCAAACTAGCTATCCTAGGTCTGGCATGGCCAAAGAGCCTAGAGGAAGTCGGGGAAGTGGTTAACCAGAAGGCGTTCTGGACAGCCTTAAAAGAATTCGCGGGAAAGGTCGCAAGATTAGACAATCAATGACGACCGCGTGTAAAAATTCGGTGGGGTTGGTGGGAGGATTGAAAAATTTTAGATTGACTTGGCGTGAGTAAGGATACGAGCATAACCAAAACCTGATATTAAATAAAAAAAAAAGATAATTATACCAAAATGTCCAATATGCACGAGAAACCCCCACTCCATTAATACAATCACTGCCTATCTTCATAATTATGTGCGGAAAATCGGGAATAAATAATACCAAATAAACAATAACAAATAAATCATAAACCCTCATTAAATTAAATCAATAAAGTAAACAAAGATAATAAAATAGAGTGAAACCGCGCAAACTCCCCAGGACTTGAAAGTGAAGTGATAGTGATAGTGATTGTGATCCCCCCAAGAACATTTAGTGCATACCCACCAGGACTTTAGCAGTGCACCCCGTCCCACCTTTAGAAGTAAGTTACAGACGACCAGATCTTCGGATGCTGGAGAATTTTATTATCGAGGTAAGACTTAAATTGTGGCGGCTGTACTCGCACAAGCATTGATTTACATTAATTAGTAGTTTTTGAAATAATTTAAGAAGCACGTTTGGTGTGTAAAGGCGCTAGCCGACATAATGCTTGTGCGAGTGCATCTGATAAATAGGGTGATGCTTTCGCTATTATGTGCACTGCTATATGGTTAACGCTTATTAAACATTTATTTATATATTTACATAATTATATTTATTTATATTTTATATTTATTTATATATAGCATGTATTATGTGGCTTATTTGTTTTGTTTGACGTTCTGTCGCCATTTTGGTTGCAGTATATATTTGGGAAGGACGAGCAGAATTGCGAAGATTGTAATCATAATGTAAATCAGTTAGGGAACGATAGGGAAAGCTAGGGATGGATTTAAATTAGTTAGCTAGATTTGGATAGTTTTAAGACGACCCTTCAGGTCGCACTGGTAAGCAGAACCGGCGTCTGCTATCCGGTATTACGGATCCCTCCCCCTCTCATTTTTGCTTGTTGATCGGGTACACTCAAAAGTCAGCGCTACGGATACCATTATTTACAACCCTGTTTTTAGTTTTTGTTTTGTTTTTGTTCCAGTTTTTGTCAGATTTTTAGGTTTGTTAGATTGTTAGAGTTTGTTAGGTTTGTTAGATTTTTAGGTTTGTTAGATTTTTATTTAGTTTTTATTTAGGGTGAATCAACTATGAAGTAAGAATAAATTAGGAGCACGACTATTTTTCGCGTTTAAACCCAATGTAGTACCTCCGGGTGGAGCATTGGGGACGTGGCCGCAAGTATAGCGGCCCTAATTCAAATTTTAATGTCACGATGAATCGATGTCGTGGGGCAAAATCATTGAAAGCGTACATTTGCTTATTTATTTGTTTCAGCACTAAAGCCATCCATGTGGAACTAGTGTCTAACTTGTCGACAGACGCTTTCTTGGGTGCTTTACGTCGATTTATTGCTCGAAGAGGCAAATCTATTCAAATCCATTGTGATAATGGTACTAATTTCGTTGGGGCCTCTCGTGAAATCTCTCAATTGATGCGCCATTCGGCAGGCGTTGAGGGAATCGAATTTGTGTTTAATCCTCCTGCTGCTCCTCATTTTGGTGGGTTGTGGGAGGCCGGGATTAAATCGGTAAAATCCCATTTAAAGAGAATTATCGGTGAACAAATTTTGTCGTTTGAAGAATTCTCGACGGTATTGATTCAAATCGAAGCGATTCTCAACTCACGTCCACTATGCGCACTGAGTTGCGAACCGCATGATTTCTCGTATTTGACCCCGGGTCATTTTCTTAATGTTGAACCAGTTTCGGTGTTACCAGATCCAGATTTGTTGTCCATAAACCCCTCTCGTTTGAATCGCTGGCAATTGTTGCAGCAAATGCAACAAGGGTTTTGGAAGAAATGGAGTGCTGAATACCTGCACACGTTGCAGCAGAAAGGTAAGTGGTTGAAGAATTCCGTTACCCTACCTATTGATTCGCTTGTCCTCTTAAAGGAAGAAAATAACCCTCCTCTACAGTGGCGTTTAGGAAGAGTAGTAGATGTTTACCCTGGCAGAGACGGTATCGTTCGGGTAGCTACAGTCAAGACATCCCAAGGGTTAGTTAAACGTCCCCTAGTGAAACTATGTTTACTGCCAGTTACTTGATATTTAATGGTATGTGCACATATATTCATTTATATAAGTTTGTCGGTTAGGTTTCTTAGTTAATAGTTCTAATTATTTTTAAATATAAAATAAGTTAGTTCATACTTATTTTGGTGGGCGGGATGTTCGGTCTCTTTGTCGCACGTTGCGTGGTTAATTTTAAGTTACTTCAAATTCGTAGTTGTAAATCTAATTGTAAAACTGTCACCCCTTGTTCCCGTATATCCTGCCATAAAAATTCCTTGTGCATGTGTGAATAAGTTAGACAGAGTAGTGAACAAACACTTTCTTATAGATATCGAAGCAGAACAGTCGTCGGTTTTTTCGTTCGGTACCGTAAGTTAGTCAAGTGCCGCAGACTTTATTTGTTAAACCCCTAAAAAACACAGTGCAAGTGCAACGTAACACAGACTCAATTTTGCATACAGTCCACTTGGTTGAAAGAATAGGAACTGCAGCTTAGAAAAACAAAACATCGCGGAGGTAAGTCGATGTATAAATTTATAAGACCCCCCGCGCGTGAACACTGTGTACTTGGGAGATAATGTGGTGGTTTCCCGTTGCCTTCCACATCGCGGTAGTGTGTCTTAGAATGCCATACCGACCCCTATCGTCTCTGCCAATCTAAGTACCGAATGAGCGGCTGCCCTCTTTCGGGGACCCGTCTTAGTCTGGTTCCTCACTAACGACCCTACTACTTTGGTTGGACCTGTAGTTTGGCTCTTTAGCTCATAAGAACACGCAATCCATTTCACCTGTTCTAGTAATTTAAAACTTCGGCAAAGTGCAGGTCCATTCGAAATGGGATTTGAATACATTAGGTGAAAATTTTAAAGCTTAGAAGAACGTCCTGAAGGCGGCTTTTTAAGGTAGCCAATACGCTTAACGTGAAATCAACTGAGTAATTTTTATATAGTTAAATTTCATATAAAGTCAATAACTTGAGAATTACAAAACAGCATAAACTGAAAACATTGTCTGACTAAACCAGTCTTTCAGTCATCATCAAACGTATTCATATCATATAATGATAATACTGAAACCATTATAAACACACAAATAATTACTTCTTTTCGTACGGACATGCTGCATGTAAGTCAGCTTACGTAACTGCTTACACAAAAATATCAGACAAGTCGTTTTATTTAATCGCGGTTAAACGCTTGCAGCAGCAAATTTTTTCAAGATTGTATAAATTGTACATTCGCGGACTATAAACAGCTCTGCTTCTTCACTCTCCAGGATAATCTGATCTTTCAACGCTACCAAACTAGGATTATTTTTCCTTCAGTATTTTTCGTACGAAAGAATATTTTTGAAATATTAATTTTGATAGTCTTTTTAGCTAGAATTAACTCTGTAGTCGGCAGTACTGGTATTAGAGCAATTTTGTTACAAAATATCAATAACTTGTGATTATTATATTTATTGT
The DNA here is from genome assembly GCA_036346225.1 of Platerodrilus igneus. Taxonomy (NCBI): domain Eukaryota; kingdom Metazoa; phylum Arthropoda; class Insecta; order Coleoptera; family Lycidae; genus Platerodrilus; species Platerodrilus igneus. The sequence continues at coordinate 731,758 of JARFIW010001345.1, forward strand.
AAAGCATTTTTGTTCCTTTTTTAGAACAACCGTTAAGTGCTCTCATCACAAGCGTCTCATGGCAATAATTCCGTGGCTGCAATGACAGGTTAGGTTACTGTTAGAAATAGATATTATTATTAAAAAGCACAAAACACAAGTCACTTAACACGTATATCAGAACAGTCTGCAACAGTTTTAGCAACAACTGTTCTGATATGCGTTTTAAGTGATTTGTGTTTTTTAATAATAATATCTATTTCTAACAGTAACCTAATCCATCATTGCAGCCACGGCATTACTGCCGCGAGACGCTCGTCTCTCATCGGGGATAGGCACTTATACAAAAGTCGCAAGTTTATAAAGCGACAGCAGTTAAAATCTTTTGACCTGCGGCACAAGCGCAACTGCCTACCATCAATAGTTTTTTAAGTTTATGTGTGTGTATGTCATCAACAACCTGACGATACTTTGTTTTTTCAAGGTTAAAGTAAGATTCGTGGTGCAGAAGTAGTTCAGAAACATCAGCCCTATGTGATTTCGCATTTAAGCAAATCTTTTAAGTTTTAAGATTTGAGTGAATGTGGGTAATGGTCATACACTATCTAAAAATTAGGACCCCTAACTTATTTGAAGTATGTTTCTACAACTTGATGAATATGTGTCTGAGTTGGGGGTAAGTAATAAATATAATGGTATGTGGCATTTCTACATATTAGTTATTTTTCACATACTGGGTAAATGGATAAATAAGTTTGATTTTCTAAAGGTAGAGATAGAATAATTATGTGAATTTATTATTTCAGTAACCAGTCTCGCCTTAAGATGTAATTCGCAGCAGAAATTCGAATGGTCTGTTGATACTAAATATTCTACTGATCCGATATGTATATTGGTTTCTATTTTGTTTTTAGTTTCGGTGCAAGAAGTATACACTATAAGCGTAATAATTGTGATGCATTTGCAATTTTGTAACATTCCATTGAAATGTTTATAATCATGTTTGTTTTAATAGTTTCTATATTGGTAACTCCTATTAATAAGGATAGGATGATTTCCTTAAAAAAATTTAGTTTACATCCATTCTTGACAAAAAAAAGAATTATTTGTGTAATCTCACATTGTTCATGTTCAAAGGTTGTTAAATACATTATGGTGGTATTAAGGTTAAAAATGATATCATCGTTACTGTGTATTCTAAATTAGTGAAATTTTATTATTTATTTGTTTTGATTAATAATGTATATGGTGGCGACCATGACATCATCATCATCTTGGAACAAAGAACGTTAGTATGCTAAATTATACCGATTCAAGAAATGGTAAAACCCTTCTTTTGGTGTAAGTTAAAGTTTCAGTAAGGTATTTTTACATATGTTAGATAAAGAAACGCAATGAAAGTAATTCCAACTTGCAGTCCTATTTATTTTTTTGAATTCTGCCTAAAATGATCTCCTCGTGTTATTGAGTAAAGGTATTTTTTGTTGAGCACTTCGTGAAGGCCATTGAAAGTTTGACTAGGCACAGTCAAACTCTGAATAACTAGGTATCGAACTAATTACTGATTGCATAATATACTTCAGTATTATTAGTCTACTGGGTTGGTGAATTTTGCTTTTAGGAAAAATGGTTTTCCTTAGGCGGATCGATTCATGTTGGAACAGGCATGTTAATTAGGAACATCTAACGTTTTAACCAAATTCCCGAAGTTCCAGTAGGATCTGTTTACAACGAATCGAATCCATGAGGTAAGTGGTTTTAGCTGTTTCCAAAGGTATCTACAGCCAAATTACTCATCAGATATGTATAATAGAACTACAGATACTATCGCCTACGATAACAGTAAATTAAGGAAATTTATTTTAACTGTATATACTTTTAAATGTACCCACAGTAGGTTCTTGTTATTAGTTTTAATAAAGTAAAAAGTAGTTATGTTGGGTGAAAACGTTTTCCACTGAGATGGGTATCTTTTGATAATTTGATATATTTGTATGTACCTGTGCTTAAAGCGTAATTGTGCAATAGAGTTAAGAATTTTATACACAGGTGTTTTCCCAACTAATGTAAAATTAGTTGTTCCCGCAAAGATATAATAAAACATATTCCAATTAAGATGCGTAATTAATACTTCAGGTAATTTAGAGTTTGATTTTAGGAACCCTTTTCTTTTAGTTAGCGGTTTTATACAGTTATACTAGTGTACTCATCGCTATGTTTGTTTCTTGTTTGTTTTAAATTTAGTGTACTCAACTATTCTTCGTTAAAATTCTAGGCCAGATTCACTTTCCTGGTATCGTACTTTGGTGTTCTCGTATTATTCCTTCTAAGGTTTTTTTCCTTAGGAACTCTCGTATTTCGAGATTAGGTGAAGTCCAATACAACTCCCGATTGAGACTGGTATTTCCCACACGATAGTATTCTGAAAACTTCTTTGAACACTCACATAACCCTTCCCACTAAGTAAACCGGCAACCATTTTTGTGGGTACGATCGAGGAATTCGGTACTTTATCAAAATGCAGAAATTAGCGAGTAGCTTCATTGAGTTTAGGGCGGCCGGAACAAAATGGGGAAATGGACAAAGTCAGTCAAGTAGTAATTTTTCTGGGTGTTCTCTGTCGGTTTTGCAATGTTACGAGAACATAAATTTATGCGATTTTAATAATTGTTATTCACGCTTGCACCGTGAGTAGTTTAGATAGTAAAAGCGTGTATCATTGGTCTCAGAGGTATTGAACGAAATTGTGCGAGTATTTCAAGGGTTTACGGTAGCTTCGGTAACTTCATTATAATTAATATAGTGTAGGTTACTAGTTGATAAAATTAAATGTATCGCCTTAGCGATAATTATGAAATTAGGAATGTCACTTTTAGTTTTATTTGTATTATAAATCCGATCACCTTTAATCTTTCTTTCATCGCGTACTCTCCCCAGCAGTTCAAAAAATTTTTCAACCACCACTTTATTAAAACCTGCAGCTCTTGTAGCCGAGGTGTTTTCTGGTTTTCTAACAAAAAGCTCAAAATGTCGTTTCAAAAACCCTAAGCACTAGTCTTTTCCGGCTTGTATATTAAATAAATGGATTTTTTATGTTAAACTGCTAATTGATATGCTAAGGAGAATAAATCGGTAGTTGTTAGTTCAAAAATCCCACACTCCATATTAATAATGTAATCTAGAATTTCAGTCTCCTTCTCCTTTGAAAACACTGTCGACTTTGGGCGTATAGGTACTTTCATGACCATCACGTTATCAAGTTCGTGGGCTGACCTCACCTTCATTTCTAAGGTAGTTTATGAAATTCCAAAAATTTTGCAGCTAAGGAGTAGCCTACTTCTTGTTTTAAGACAGATGTAACTGCTTTTTCCACGTCTCCTTCAGCTCACTTCCTTGTATCAGTTTCGCGGTTATAATTTCGCACCATTCTGAAAAGAAATGCCTATTTTAATTGAATATATTTCATCCACATTTTATGTCGTTGAATAAGACTGCACTTTTTGCTTACAGATACTTAAAAGCAGATTTGTTGCTTCTTGTTCACAGATTTTATAACCTGTTCTTGGTCATTTTCGGATATTGAAAAATGTGTTTATTTTCATAACAGTTTTCATATACTTGGCGCTCATATTAAATTAACAATATGTATCAAAACTAACAGAAATGTACGTTTCAGCTTTGACGTCGCCTCAGTAAAAATCAACAAAATGTATATAAGCTCACAGTTTATATCTATCTTTCTTTCTATATCTTTTCTATTCTGCATGCCTAGAAAAATCTATTTCTTAAATTCTGCTGTTTAATTTCCCATAGAATGATTTGCAAGAAACATGTTTAACTTCCTCTCCAATTTTTTGCTTTGTAGATACTACATTTCTGGCTAAAGACTGTTTTTTATGGTCTATATTAAATATTTGTGAAATCTACTATTATTTTATTAAATTTATCCATCGATGTGTATGTTTTCTGGAGTAGCTAAAATGTATCTCGGAGGTTTCTGGATAAAAGTGATGAATCTTGGTATAATATCTGTATGTATTTAGTACTCCATCCATATTTGCTGTATATATTACCGAAAAGTGACTCCTCCTTTTTACAAATAACCTACCGAGATCTGTATTTTAATAACGAAAATGCACAAAATCACCATTTCTTAAGTTACCATAAATATTTTTTCTTTTCTTACAGATTCTAAGCTACATGTTCCTTGTGTTTTTTTCCTAAGCAATAACGGATAGATATAGTGTACATACAGTGTGTATTAAACATACAAAATGAAACAGTATCGATTTTTATTTATTTGAAGCTTCCCAAAGGTATGAAAAAGGAAATTGCTATGCATCTGGCTATTATGTTTCTTATAACTTTCAATATAGCTTTTCTATGTTCTCTTCCTTTTGCGTTTCATTGAAAGAGTTTTAGTGACTACAGAATTAAAAATAATATCAACTATTTAATTTCACCACTTTGGCGTAAAAGCCAATGTCAGATAGTCCTAAGGGTTATAGTCTATTCTGTATAGTTTAGAAAATCTTGTCGGTTACTAGAAGATTCTTCTCATTTTCTCGTATGAGATCAAACCTGATTTAACTTGAATTTTAACTGCAACATATATACCAACTTTCTGTCGAAATTTATAAATCTTTCATGATTATGTTTGGACTACTGCGACGTAGACATAATTTGAATGGGTTTTCAACAAAATTCTTTTGCTGGAATACCCAGAATGGTAAAGAAATATAAGACTCTAGCCAAACTTTAAAGTAAAGTGAAATAGTATTTCGCTAAATATACAAAAATCAAAAGAAGCAGTTTAGATCCACCAAAGGTATGGGCGAATTAGAAAGTTCAAAGTATGTGCCTGGCGCCATTTACTCCGTAATCTTAATACAACTTACTGAATTACTTTAGTTGGGTTTTCTAAAATGAACTTCGTATTCTGAGGGTATCTGTTTTCAGTATTTCCCGAAGATGATACTAAGCGTACTATATAGCATTGCAAGGAGAGTGCTAACTAAATACCATTCCTTGTAAGCAATGTACTGAAGGGGTTCTCCTTACCCCTAGCCTAACGGCACTATTTGATTCTTTGTTTCAATATCTTTTTACTAATTGCTTTCTCCAGTTATCAGACGAGTTTGCATTTATTCTGCTAATCAAAATTGTACCTTACAATAATAACCGAATAACTGTACAAAGAATAGATTTTCTTGGAGTTAAAAGCCGTCGACCTCTAAAGTAATTTGCATTAGGGGTTTTTACAACTCAAGTAGCTAACGTTGTTAAAACGTCTAAGCAATACCAATTTCATGTGTCAGGGAAACGTCTAGTATAAACTACCTGAATAGATTACTGCCTGTGAACACTGGAGGAATTATTACGTCAATGAGATTGTCCACCAAAAGTAATTCAATAAAAGCAAACAAATGTGAATTAAATGTACAAGTTTAAAAAATGTAAAATTGTAAACATAGTTGACATGAAATATTGTGGTCGAGGAGCTGCTGAAGATCTTGGAAGTCACGGAAGAGGTATTGTTTTAGCCGATACAGACGACTTCTTGATTGTGGTGGAAGGGGACTTAAGAAAGACTCTCGAAGTCAAATAGACTTACGCACAATTCAAACTACACAAATGGACTGCTAACAATAAACTGACAATCGCAGACAAAACCACATACACAGTAATCAAGGGAACCTTTAAACTCAATCCACGAAATTTAATAGACAACAAACCAATCGCACCACCACTAACATGCAAATACTTGAGGGTGACGCTGGACGAAAAACTCAATCACAATCACCACAACACATAACACTGCGAAACATGCAATGCATACTATTGTCCGCTAAGCACAACGAGACTGCAAAATACCACAACACAGCGTGCGCCTGTACCTTAGCAGTGTACTGACAACTACGGTGTCGTACACTGCGAGTGTGTGGTCACACCGAATGACAATACTGAAACCAAGACAAGCAGTTAACAGAACGCAAAGACGCACACTAATACGACTGAATGGCGCCTACAGGACGACTGCCACTTATGCCCTATCCGTGGTTACCGGAATAATGCTACTCGACTTGATAATAAGGGAGAGAGCGGTAATGTTTCATTTTCGTGCTAGGGAAAGTAGAAGGAATACTGCGATCTCCAGCGAACACGAAGACAGGGGATAACGTATGCAGTGCTGTCCGAATGGCAAAGTAGATGGGACAATAACACAACTGGGCGACGAACACCCGCATGGATACCGGACGTAAAACACAAACTCAAGACCAAACACATACAAAAAATCCAGGGCCTTATTCGTTTTCTAACGGGCCACGGGCCATACGCGACACACACATACCGGATGCAGTTGACAAATGATGACTTGTGTGGATGTGGGGAGGTTGGATTACTAGAGCACAAGATCTTCGACTGTAATGGCTTCCCAAACATACACATCGAAAAAAAAGCACAATACTAAAGTTACCAATACAAGTACTATTTAATGAACACACATTTAAGCACCTGAAAACACTTGCCGACAAAATGACAAAGACTACTCACAAACGTTACCTCGAAAGACAAACACTATAGCGACGTCGACACAGACGAACACATCATATTCACAAACATTGACTGGATACACCAGGAGCACTCTACTCCTGATGACCGTCAAACCGAATAGTATTTAGAAGAGTTATAAATTAGTTTTAATATTGTAGCAGAATAGGATATTATACACTAACATAGAATTAACATAAAATAGGACAAGGGGCAGTGTTCAAAACATAAAACTTGAGTCCTAATTTTTTTTGACAATCTTTGCACTCTTTATGCGTAGCTTGAAAAGAGCTGTATAAAATAGTATAGTAAAAAATATTTGTTTTTCGATGATTTACTAAATGGCCTATATATTTAACTCAAAAAGAGCAACATAAAATCTATATGTTAGCGTTAAAGCGCGTTGTGCCGATAAACTTAAGTTTGTGCAGGCAAACCACCCATTGTCTTTCAGGCAAAGTCTGAAATTATTTTGTTTTGCGGACTTTGCCAGATACGTAACCCGGCAATCTTAGGTTTGTCAGATGTGTGTTAGGCAAAGTTCGAAATATGTTTATATAGGCGTTTAAAATTAGCGAAAAAGCCATTGATACTGGTTACAACTAGTTTCCACCCCTTCTACCTATCAGGAATAAACTGATGCAACGCATTCCTTGATTCCTTCGCTTCGCTATCAGTTCGTATTTTATAATCTGGCTGTGTTAGAGTAGCCGTTTATTTGCGTTAGTGCGTTGATGCATTAAAAATGAGTGAGAATGACGACACTGGTCTAGATAACGAAAGAACTAGTTATGATGAGATGAGAACTAAATTTATGAAGAAATTGGAAAGCGTTAAGAAGACAATAAATTCGTTTTATATTGAATCACGTAAACGGTATATGAAGAAATAATTAAAGAGGTAGAAGATGCCGAAAAAGCTGCTAAAAAATCGACGCTGCAATAGCGGCTTAAACGCTTAGATGTTTTGTGTGTCGGGGATATCAAGAAGTTAATAGTTCCACTTTCTGAACAAATGGCTGAAATAAAATACCTTGTTTCGAATGAAGAATTATTTGAGGAAATTCATAACATACACAAAGACTGTGGTCATTCTGGGAGAGATATTATGATCAAAGCATTAGAAGCCAAATATTCCAAAGTGACTCGTGCGAGTATAACATTTTACTTGGAACTTTGTGAATCCTCCCATAAGAAAAAGTAACAAAAAAGGGAATAACCGTGAAACTTTTATTATTCAAAGAAGTAAATCCTCGGGGACAAGTCGATCTTATTTATATGCAGACGTCCTGATCAAGACTTCAAAGATATCCTGAATTATCAGGATCATCTCTTCACGTATCTCATTCTGCGGCCGTTAAAACAAAAACGGCGGAAGAGGTGGCATACAACTTAATAGATATTTTTTGCATTCTGGAGTCTTCGTCGGTTTTGCAGTTTGATAATGGACGCTAATTTGCAAATCGAATTGTTGAAGAGTTAAAAGTGACGTGGCAAAGGTTATGCATAATCTATGGAAAGCCGAGACATTCCCAAAACCAGGGTAGCATCAAGCGGGCAAATCAGGACGTTGAAAACATGTTATTTTCATGGATGAAGGACAACAAAACCAAGCGGTGAAGTGAAGGTCTACGTTTTTGCCGGTTACACAAAAACAACGCTTATCAAAAAGGAATACGACAAACTCCGTTTGAAGCAATGTTTAGTAACGCTTCATGTACGTTTTATACAAATTAATTTGTTTATTTTTTTCTTTAGGAAAAAATGTCATATCGGACTTCAGTCTTTGCCAGATGAAATAAAAAAGGCATTTAAAACAGAAGAGCAGCTTGAAGAAGTATTTTTGGCAATGTGTTCTGACGAACTGGATTTGGCTTAGGAGTGGAAGATACCGAAATAGAAAATGATAGTCACTCAGTAGCTGAAACAACTTGTAGGAAGTTTTTGCCACTGTACATGTTGTCACTATGTACTGTTTCTTCAGTGTATACGAATGTTTTCAACTGTTGGCTATTATCTTTGCCGGGTGTTTCTGTTGCCAAATGTTACTATACAATATTCGAATATTTTGTACGTGCTTTCTATTTCAATAAAAATGTAAAGTGTTTTATTCTAAAAGCTTCTTTTTGCAAACCGATTTTATTCAGGTGCGTAGCAGTCCTATAAAGTTGATATTGCTGATTTTATACGCCTACATAACGGCATTTCGAAATTTGCCTAACACATATCTGCCAAACCCAAGAATGCCGGAATACGTATCAGGCAAAGTTCGTAATACGAAATAATTTCGTACTTTGCCTGAAGGACTCCCGCAAGGCGCTGTTTGCCTAGGCAAATTTAAGCTTACCGACACAACGGGCTTTACCGTTAACATATACATTAGTCGTGTTTGTTGGCAAGTTCTATGGAGACACCCACCAATGGAGCAATAACCGCATTCGCTGTTTTTGCAGCTGCTCGAATTATTTTATACTCTCCTCGCCAACCATTAACAAAACCGTGAAATGATAAACGTAAACCAAATTTAAAGGCAAAATGAAATATGGACACAGTGTCTCCTCCAAACTTTCCAATTTAAGTCGTGTTTATGTTTTCGCAACTTTGATGGAGTTTTGTGAAGAAAAAATAGAACAATCTGAGGAGCCACAGCAACAGCGAAGCTGGTCATTGGTTGTTCTTTCTTTACAATTGCTAACAAACAACAGTTATATAATTCATCTAAGTCTAAAAATGAACTACATGGATCCTCAATAATGTCAATAGCAGCATTGGTTGTTGAATTTAGCAAAGATTTCCAAAACTATATTTGATATTGTTTTATCACTAACGTCGATTCTAACAGCCATTGTGTATAATAAAATAGTATCCTCCTTCAATGACCATTGCAAGCAATTTCAAATTTCTCCAGAGGGTAATATGGTCGATGCGTATTTGAAAATTCTACTGAACAGGAGTAAAAACGATAAATCAATAAGGGTGTATATATATATATATATTGCTGTGATAAGAGGGTTGTTTAGGGGTATATTGTATCATAATGGTCACACAACACATGTAAATAGTACTAGATGTTAGAAAACTACATTTATTAATCATGAAAATTACGCAATTCGCATATTATGCAAAGAGCAAACATTTAACACCCTGTATAAGGATCATAAATAAGTTTAGTTAATGCCTGAAAGCATGTCCTTTAACAATAAAAACACATTCAGCAAGAGAAATAACTATACACGCAAAAAGCAATCTTAAATTGTAAACAGATACGCATGAAAAATACGGTAAAAGCTAGAAAATCATAACGCAATTTCTATTAAAATTAAACATGCGATAATGAAAGAAGATAGTAAAGTGTTCTGATAATAAATGCACCTTTCGAAGGAAATAAGTTTTGCAAACGTAGGAGGTAAACAGAAATATGTTAATTTACGTCATTTCTTCTACGCGATTTTCTGCATGAATTTTATACAATACCCAAAGAATTTTCTAGACAAACAAAAGCCATACGTTAAAATTGCGTGCCAAGGCGAATTAAAATTTCCTGTAATAACATCAAAACAAACGGTCAAGGATCAATACATAATAGAAATCCTAGCAGACTACGTCACCAAAAAATTATTCCCGGCGAGTTACTATCAGAAATATACATGTAAAAGCACAAAAAATTTCAAAACATCCTATAGTTCGTTGTAAACTTTGAACAAACAATACCGATAACCAATGAATTTTAGATAGGGAAGTGCTTATATAACAGGCGATTTTGATAAGCAGGCAGTACTCATTCAAACTTAAAACAGTTTACGTCGCTTACAGTACAAATGAGTAAAATTGAATAATTAAATATTTGTGAACGCGATGTTAAAAATTTGAAAGTTAAAATTAGTAAAAAATACATAATACAAGTTTGCCGTTTGCTGGAAAACGTGAGTAGAAGTTTATTAACTAATTAATATTAAATATTTGTAATGTAGAGCTCTAAGTGACTCAAAGGGACAAATCTAAGTAAATCTCAGCAAATCTAAGAAACTCTAAGAAACTCTATGCAAATCTAAGCAACTCTAAGAAATAAAGGGGTAAATCTAAGAAAATCTAAAAACACATTGGGTATATTGAAACTACTGAATAAACGGGATAAAATTTGGAAACGATATAAGTTGATAATATTGGAAAGAAGTCTGAATAAAATTATTGGTTTAAATCCACATGAAGGAGCACAAAACAGAGTATTGTTTTAAGAATTGAATGAAGCAACTCAATTAAAAGTAATCAAGGGATGCTGATCCACTGCACGCAGTAGCAGATCCAGGGAGAACAAAAAAAGACGCACCAGGAAAACTACAGGTCAAAGCTATCTAGCATAAGGCATTATTTTCTTTTTATTTTAAACATTGACTATATTTTATTATACCTGAATATTTTGTAAAGAGTCGACAAAAATCTTTTTATACGTAAAAATTTACTTAAAAATGGCAAGGTCTTGAACGTTCAGAGATTTTCCAGTAAGATATAGTGTCATTTTTGCTGGCTTTAACTTAAGGAAAGGGAGCCATAATTTTAGGGTATAAACAATTTAAATATTATGATTATTTGATTCATGTGCTGATTTTGTCATATAATACAACATATTAAGCTGTGAAGTGTATATAATATTTTCTTTCTCATTATACAAACGTTAGTTGATTTAGTTTTTCTCATTTAAAGTAGGAAAAGTATTAGAAAAAGAGGAGTAAATTATTTGTTTGTTATCGTAGCGTTGTGCACTCTGTGTGAATTAGACTGAGCTAGCCGTGGCATAATTAAAATTAGGTTATTAAAAGACATATATATATATATATATATATATATATATCAGAACATATTGATTGCTTATTTCAATGACACAGAAGAACAAGACTGCAACTAGTTAGGTATACGTGCCACAACGTCACGTACTTTCGCATTAATCTTCTGTGAGTTCCGTAAGGATCTTGATATATTACACAAATATTCCTATAAAAGCGACAAAAGCTTGCAAGAGTAATTACACGATTCATTAACCTTAAAGGGTTCTGAAACTAATGTCTCTTCTGAGTATGTACTTTCAGTATACGATGAAACAACACGAAAAGCAGGACACATAAATACTACAATAGCTGTCACTGTGTTTGATGATTACCATTATGGAAATCCCTGTATCTGAACATCCACCACACTATGAAATAATTATACTGCAGTTTTCTATCGAGCTCTAGTACGTGGAGTATATTTTTCAAAGAAAGACGGATATGTAACGTCAGAGCTTTGTTTCTGCATACCAACAATATGTCTCTTTGCAGAAAGCGACGCTAATAGACAGTGAGGAGTGTCATTTGTCAGCAAAATACCCTACAGTTGCCATTAGTGAGAAAGAGTTTTTCGTCGAATTACTAATTCAATAACGCTAGTTGTTAATGTTTTTCTTAAGTTACAAATAGAAATCCTGTGTCGGCTATAGGGTTCAACACAGTACTGAAATAACAATAGGTGCTGTCTTTTTATTTTGAACAAATCGGAAGTCAACTCCCTTTGAAAATTTCTAAATTTTATTCATAACGTTCATTACAAAAAAGCTTGGTTGGTATTACTTGAAAACAGGCCAACATTTGCATAACTTAATTAGATCCCAAAGCACAAAATTATTTTGCATTGTCATAGAACTCCGAAATAGATATGCGAATCTACGAGCTTTAGGATCCTTTGAAGTTATCTAGAATTAAATATTAGATTTATTCGCATCCAGATCCAAGCCGTGAAGTTTCTTAAACTTCAAACCAACTACCTAGTTTTTAGCAAAAATATATCAATAATATTGTAGCTTAAGTATGGGATGTATCTAAGATACTAAAAAAATTTTTAGCGTTATATAAAATGCGTAAAATATATACTTCTCAATGTTAAATAATTTAAATTCTTTGTTGGGTTAGTGAAGTTGAACCACGAAAATGTAGACTTCCCACAATTGTGTAATAAGAACATACGTATAATTAGTGAGATTAATTACAAATTGATAAAGGCTTAACTAACCTCTTCTTTAGCACCTGCTTGTGGATGATATAATTTTATCCATCGCTTTAAATTAATTAAGCTTTCAAAGTTGCAACTATTTCATGTATTTAAACCTTTTTTAGTACTTTCAATTTTTTCACGTCCCTCAACATTAATTCGTATGTAAAGGGTGACTGAGCAAACAACTTTTAACACGTGGATTTTTAAATAGTCTGTGAAAGAAGACGTTATTGTAAAGAATATGGTTTAGTTTTCTTCAATGGCCATAGAGTTCTATACTATTTAGTTACTATTCTTTTAAACTATGCATTTGTGTAGGATCAATAGCTGAATTTTGTCGTTGCCATTGCCTCCTGTGTCACACTTAGGGGTCCAAATATTTGTGACCAGTGATCTATTGTAGTACCTGCTTAAGCATCACACCATAAAACACCATTAATTTCCATATACTTTCCACTAGTATGTACTACTTCAATGATAGGAAACAATATCGGATAGTTTCGAGTCAATCCACAACGATTTCGCATGTATAACTTCTTAGAAGTTTCTAGGATAACATTTTGCTTGGTAAACGGTAATGGTCCTATCGATTTCGGTTTTAGTATCAATATGGGAATGAGCTGAGCATGCACCTTTAAATTTAACATCATCTGTATGGCAAGTTATATAGCGTCATTTATTGTGTAAACAAAATAAAGTATAAGTCTTAATATAAATTTAGTTAACCTTTGTAAACATTTGGAGCTGTGTGAAAGTTCACTTTTTATACCCACAAGTTATTTAAAAATTCAAATTCTATCCGCTATAATAAATATTATATTACTGTTGTTGTAATACAAACGCAATGTATTTGCAAAGTTGAATAATTTAAGGGACCCTATACGCACTCTGGAGGTTCAATGTTGACTGCTATTATGGGAAATAAGCTCTCTTTAACAATTGCCGGTTTAAAAAATGCTGAGATAGGCAAGTGCATGCTTGAAGATTAACGAGAAGGGAGGGATCGAGATGGCACGTGCCAAGCAACCAGATGTCCGTTTGTAAACCTTGTATTTTTCGTAAAAATTGCAGACATAAAGGAAGCTATCTAACTATTTGTACACTCATGTATCAATTACCTACGACGATAATAGTTTATACTATTATTTTTCGTCTCTGTTCAAGAATATCTGTACTACAACTGCAGATGGATAACCAGTGTTCAAGGAAGTTGCAACTTTGATCTTTGTGTATCTAAAGTTTGTTAAATATATTGCTGTGAATTTGTAGTTATATGCACCCAGTACGTTCGGCGCCAATAAAACGTGCTTTATAAAAAAATGATCACGTGTGAATTATTACCTAAAGATGCCCGTATTATATTGCTAGCTTGGATCTAAAAAATCAACAAAATTTCAACATCAAAATTATAATTACACAAATATATATTAACAAACAAAATAATAATAATAATAGCGCCATCCACAAACATCTTTTTGCAACACTCATTATACAAAAAATTACTTACACACAAGCATTAAAATCTGCGTATGCAATTTAAATTACAACTCTTAGTTGATCTTTAAACACATTCTCGGCTGGATCCTTTATAAACAGTGCATTAATGAGAGCATGACAAACCATTCGAGAATGACCTCGATGCAATTATATCCCCACCCCCACCCCCTAAACAGTGAAGAGATTGTTAGGTCATTAGCTACTCTACTTAATTATGGTTACTAAAAATGAATGTAAAGTCTTGCTTGTTATCACGGTTATCTTATCTAATTTATGATCTTTACAAGTTTAATCGCATTCTACGGCATGTTTTTATTCATACTGCTTTATAATAGAGATATCTCTCTGGCATCTGTGATTTATGGGTTTTATCATTACTACCGAATGAAACTATTAGATTTTACGTTTCTCATTAAAATAGTAAGAAATCTCCATAAAATAAATGCATCTTGCAGAAGTGAAGTTGTAAAATGACGTTTTTAGTAGAAGTTCTTTACTAGGCAACGCGTTATTAAATGGTATTTACTACTTTTGAAGACGGCAAATATTTACATATTAGAAGCGGATTTATTATCAGTGGATGATTTGTATTTTCGCCGAATTCTTACCTTACGTATTACATTATTTAAAGATTCCATTATGCTAAGTTTATCGTACTACAAAATAGTACACAGTGTATTTCTTCACAGAAATTAAGTATTCTATTTCATTTATAACTTTACTTGGACATTTAACAACAATTCTTTCTTTTTCTACATTTTCCTCTAATTCTCTTTTAAAATAATTCTTTTTTATACTCTTAACCCCTCATCCTCTTTCATTACACTAATTTCTTTCTTTTTCTTCCAATTGTTCCTTACATTCGCATATTTAAATGAATGTTTCAACAAACCAAAAGCCACTCCATATTTATGCATACGTCATTTCACATAATGATTTGATTGTCTAATCGCAATTATCCCAAACGAATTATTAAATTCTACTTTTTAAATTATTTCATCATTATTTAATATCTTACTACGTTTATTTATTTTATTGTTAAAAGCTGCATTCACAGAAAGTTTCTTGATTTCCTTTCAACATCTACAATTATACTATTTTCATCAGTTTCATATATTATCTTCATCTCTTCAACATCATTTTCTGTTTCCAATAATTCTGTCTTTTTCTCTAAAAACGATACAACTTATCTTCTAACTTCACCAGGACACTTAATACTTAAACTTATATCTCCTTAATCTTCCATCTCCTGCTCAAATTAATTCACATTCTTACAATCTTTTTGTACTTCTATATGGACATCTGCGTTCCATTTAATCCTCTTATCTCCCATAATTATCACTGTATTCTCGGTATCTATTATATCTTTCATCTTACTTATACAATCCATTCCCAGAATGGCATCAACTTCTAACCCTGGCACTATCAGAAACTCTTGCTCGACCTCCATCTTTCCCAACGTAACTTTCAGAATTATGATACTCTTGATAACTGCGAACTTCTTATTATTCGGCGATACTAAATTATTTCTTTTATTAGGGATAACTTTCTGCATTAGCTCCTCTGAATGATCTTTCATAAAACCTTCACTTACTAATGCTGCTTAGGTTCCTGTATCTACCAGTAATTTTATCTCTTTGCTCTTTACTTGCAATTTTATTATAGATAGTATATCATTTTTTCATTAACTTTTTCTTCATTTTCCAACTTGAGTGTTATAAATTCACGCGCATATTCATATTTATTACTTTTTAAATTTTCGTCGTTTCATTTGTCTGCCTACTTGACATTCCAGGCTGATTAACTATTTCTGCATATGTCCTTCTATTATTGTTGCTACTAACTATGTAATTTCTGTGTACGTATGCGTTATTTTCTCTTCCTTGGGTAAATGTTCTATTCTCAATGGTTCGGAATTAATTATTCTCCCTTCCCCCGTCCCTCCTAATGGCATTTCCTCTATTCCAATAATTTCCTTAGCATATTTCCTCTTACAAATGGCCTGCCTTGATATCTCTCCTATCCATTATTCCTCTGGAATCTACATGTATTCATGGGCTGGTTTCTTAGCCTGGTCTCCATTGTCTTTGGTTGACCCATATTATCGTATCGTTGAAGATATTCTAAAAACACACCTCTATCAACAATATTTTGTAAGACTATGCATTGCCTTACTTTTGTTTCGCAGTGAGATGCTAAATATTTTATAATTTGCTTGTCCTCTAAAGGAGGGTTGTTGTTTGGCAACGCTAAATTTCTTAATCGCATACAACTCTCTTGTCATGTCTGAATCGCTACTACCTTTGCGCATTAATAAATTTTCTTTCACTTTCAATTGCTGGTTGTTTTGAGCACTGTGAAAATAAAATAAGTCCCCGTTACTTTGTACAACATAACCTGGTTATCTTTAAATTAATTATCCTTTTCTACCTGAATAAATTTCAACTACATCTGAAGTCCCATAAAAATTTTCAGTTCACAAAATTTATAAAAATGTAAACACTCCAAGCACAAAAAGTTAAAAGAAACACCGCCAATAATAACCACAAAAATGTTTTTATAAAATTTGTTACCTGGTAACTATTCTCCAGCAGGCATCCGCAACCAGCCCTTGAAGATGATGTCGTCTGGAACAGCTCTATTCCATGAAACAGCTCTCCAGTTGAATCACCATCACTCTCTGCTGTTACCTCAACTTCTCTCTTAATTTGCAATAAACCAGAAGCATCCAGTTTCCAAAATTTCCATACCATACTCCCATTTATAACAAACTATTCAATAATTGCCGCCTTCACCATTAACTTCCAAGTTTTAACAGTTTCTATACATTCCAAAACCGAAATAGAATTCGCTTGTACTTACATACTTCATATATGCTTCGTTTAGAATTCTCGATTCATTCTCAAATTTTATCTAAGTTGACTTATCACTTCACACCAACTTGTGTGTAATTACTATTAATTATATATAAATCACTTAATACTTTCACTAGAAGTAACTGCGTAGGCAAGTGAAGAACGTAAGAATAAGAGAGCTTTACCCTCCGCCGAGGTGGTAATATATGGTCCATGTACCCCCCTGTTTTCCAGGTTTTAGAACGTAGAACTATAACGAACTACAATATTTCTCCGTAAAACACCAACCGTCCACTCGTTTCCCTTTATAACCGGCCAAACCATCGTTCATTCGCCAGAAAACTTCCAACGGCTCGCAGCTTTTCTTGAAATACACTGTACAAACATCTAGAATTACTTGGAACACCTTCGCAAATAGTCAACTGTCGAGGATTTTCATCGAAAACTAGTCTTAACGAACTCCAATTCTAATAACATTCACGCCCTCCAAACTAACAAAATACATTCCATCTTTCTTTCTCATATATATTGCCTGTTCTTACTTATGTTCCCTTCTTATAAAATCCCGACTTGTCCATCACTCTACCTAACTTTGAAACTGTTGCGTGTATATCTATAACGTCCAATCACAAAGCGTCATTTCTCTCAAAGTTTCCGATCAATACCAACATTGTTCGTGTTGCCCTAACTACAGGCTATAGAACTGTCTTTGTTCACGTGTTTATTATGCAGTCTAACTGATACTTACACTTGCATCTTCGTCTTACATATACTTTATTAACATCCTACTTTGTCTGCAATATTGATCCGTGTCTGCTTGTAACGTACATTTACATTCTGACAAGCTATTGATTTTCTTACCCCAACCAAACAAGCTCCTATTTAACATGCTATATTTAAAAACGTTTCAAGTTTGCCCTTCAAAATGTTGATCCAATACAAAGCTTTTACTATTTGTCTTACACTATCTGAAATTAAAATAAAAGCGGTATATACATCGTGTTATTTTCAACCTTAGTTTTGTACTCTATAAATACATGATGCTATCCCTAACTAAATAAAATGTAAAGCTGCTTACTAAATTAAAATTAACCAAAACTAAGTTACCTTACATTGCTACCTTAAGTTGAATATGTGCAATCTTAATTGCCTAAAATACCTGAATACCTTCACGTAGATTGTGACTATACACCTTAGCTTGACCTATAAGCTTATGTATTTACAATTGATCTACAAATTACACGATATTATACATTATATATATGTATTTAGATATATATATATATATATATATATATATATATATATATTTAGGTAGTTAATTACACAAAGTAGGTTGATAAATACTGTCGTATTACAGTGAATAAGATGAAATAATAATTTAGACTTTTATGCAAAGCCCAAATGATCATATATATTGCTATGATACTCTCTAAATTATCGTGCCCCTACGTTGTGCGCCTTATTAATTTTGCTATGAACTGCCGGATTTATCGAACCCCTATGTTGGGCTGTTATATTATTTGCTATGTACTCTAAATTATTCGCGCTCCATCATTTGGACGACCATTTTAATATTTACTATGAATAAACAAGATTGTAATTATCTCCTCCGACGTTGGTCCGTCTTATTAATGTTGCTATAAATTCCCTCCAGAAACTTAACTGAATTTTATCTTGAACCAACCTTGTCAACCAATAACAAAACTCGGTACGTTACCGCCTTACCTGTTATCAATTTCCTATTCAACTCGTAGCTCCTCCATGAACTATTTAAATCTTATGACCTCGGCTAGCATTTATTTGGAATTATGAAATTCAGTTAATTTCGATTTTATATAATGAAACCAATATATTATGTGCAGCTTTTGTAAATTATTTGAAATACACTTTTCAATTAGTTAATATTGTAAATTTCATTTATTAAACATCATATCCTATTTACTCAAAACCCAAAGTCACCAAAAAAAAAACCTATTATCCTTATCAACGAAGCGTAGAACGTTCTAAACCTGTTATCATCTTACTCACTTTATACTTATGCAACTTCTTTTGTTGACTTTTTCACATTCATATTATATTAAGCAAATTCAATATTCAAAATAAAAAATATCTAGAAAAATAAAATGTGTTATAACTAAAAATCTGACCTGGTCTATTTTCTTCAGATCGACGCTTCCATTTGAATAAAAATCATCTACCCCCAATTCAAGATTACATTTAAATTATTGCCATTACCCTATGTACTACCATTATTAATTTATGCACCCCAATTTATTGCCGTTTTATTTCAAACTTATTACTTCTTATCAATCAATTTCTTCAAACTTAGAATAGAATTCTTATTATCATTGTCCTCTGACTTGAAATCGTGGTTTATTTTCTTCTCTTACTCAAATTGTATTATTCTTCCCCCAGACTTAGAAATTGTGGTTTGTTTACCCCGGACATAGAAATCGTAGTCTATTTCCCCCAGACTTCGAAATTGTATTACTGTTCCCCCAGACTTCAAAATTGTATTACTGGTCCCCCAGACTTCAAAACCCTATTATTTTTATGTTTTAGTTTAAAATAAATTCATTAAAATGTACTTACGTTTAATCGGCAATTATAGTTTTCATCTTGGCACTTATTTTATCTTTCACTTTTAAAATTATTACGTATTACTTTATTTCATAGCGGCGCACTTCGGCCTTTGTTGAGTTCAAAACTGACCTCGTTATCATGTGCCTGCTAATATATTATTCCGTTCCCACTCCGTCAGTGGGTATGGTCTAGAGCTCGTCGCTTATTTATGACCAATCAAATAATTACATTCAAAGTAGTTTCTGATGTAATTCTCCACGATTCCTAATAATTGTAACCTGCTTCCAGCTGTCTTCGTTATCAACATGCTGTGCTTTGATACATCTAATCGCTTTTCCATAAACAACTGATGCAATTCGACTTTTAATTTTCATATTTACATGTTATTCACGCAATTTTTAATCTCCTTTCTTATCAAAAATGGTTAGCTATTTGCACGCATTTACCTATGCTACCTGAAGCTCTATTTCTATCTCCGTATTAATCTAATTGTTTAGTACTTTTTTGGATGCGTGTCTAATTACACTTTATCGTTTACTTATAAATATACGCGTGCTTCCACTGAAAAATATCATTACTTGCTTTACCTAAATTAACTTAACTTTATCTACAGGGTATTAAATATTTACTATCTACTTATTGCATGTATTTCTCATTCCTACCCCAACTATGCGTCTTCCTATGTTTATTTGCGTCGCCTAAAACTATTTATACTTTATATACAGGGTGTTGACTGCTTACTATTTACAAACTATCTCCATTTCTCAATTCTTCACTAAATAAATGCAGTTTTCTGCTGCCTATGGTAATTTCTCATTTCTAAATGACCTTTACTATAAAGTACACCCTTAAACAACCCCTTATCACAGCAATAAATATATATATATAAAGCGACGTTGATGGTAGTAATTTGTGGCATTGTCGTTCGTAACCATAGAACAACTATTGTGAAATAATTATTTATTGTAACATCTATGTTTCGACTTATATAAAGTCTTTATCAAAATCTAAAATTTTAAAAATTAAGAGTGAAAACAAAGTCATTAACATAATTAAAATACAGAGACGTACACACAATTTGATGTTAATACATGGACTGTTTGACAAATACACCGGGTGATAGATAGCAAACGGAAAACTTAATATACAACTATTACAAAGACATGAATGTGTTATGTGGATGTATTACAAATCCCTAAAACATGGTAAAATAAATTTAAAGACCCATTTAATTATAAAACCTAAGATACATGTTGGATCACATATATCTATTGAAACTATATAATAAAGCATAAGTAGTAAATAAATTATTAATGTCATGTTTGTTATTAATACAGTTGACTTGACGTTCAATATGGTAAGACTCTAGATAAAGTCTCCGTTTGTAACAATCTTCTTGTTCTAAAACTTCAACGTCATTGTATTTAAGAAAGTGGTAGGTTAGGTGGACGTGTGAGGTTAAAGCGCATCGCTACATTGTTGGGTTTGGCCAACATACGAGTTGTTACAACTACAAGTAATCCTGCAGACTACGTTACTGACTAAAGATTTTGGAGTTTTGTCTTTAAGAAAAGTAAACAATTTGTTAATAGATTTTTGATGCTGACAGACAATGGAAGTACCAGATATTTTTAAAATTTTTTTAAGTTGAGGAGTAAGGTGTTGAATATACGGAAGCGTTTTAAATATGACAGCATTCTGTCTGTCTTGGTTTGGACGATAAAAAGTACCATTAATGCACCTCAAAATTAATTGTTTTGGCTAGCCATTATTAAGTAACGTGGTAATTAGATCCATATAGTTCTTATTTTTAAATTCAGGTTCACATAACAAATCAATCTGTGTTTTAGTGTCAGAATGGTATTAACCTTTTGTTTAAAAGAATGGTCAGAAAAATAATTGATGTTCCTACCAGAGTAAGTGGGTTTCTTATAACAGTCGAATATTAACCGGTTATCATTATTTCTAATAACAATGGTATCAACAAACGGAATCTTTTTATTAATTTCTAACTCGACAGTGAATTGTAAACGAGGGTTGAAGTTATTGAAAACCATCAATACCTCATCAACTTTTCCCTCTGGAATAGAACAAATAATGTCGTCAACAAACTTGACCAAAAAAGAAAGTTGAAAAGACAAATTGGGGGTAATTACATCTAACAAATGATCCATGACCAACTGGGCGATAACAGGAGATAAAGGCGACCCCATCGGAGTACCAAAAAGTTAAAGGTAGTATTTTTCCCGAAAAATAAAGTAAGTACTTTTAAAAACAAGATTTAACATAGCCAAAAACATTTTTTTACTGATTTTGCAATTCTGAGAAATAATATTCGTTCCATTTCAATTCAGCGATATGAGTAACCAACTCTAAAGGAATGTTCGTGAAAAGTAAAGTCACATATAAAGAAATAAGTATGTGGTTCGGCGGTAACTGAAAGTTTCTATATGAATGAACAAACTGAAAACTATCAATGGTATTGCAACCTACCAAAGGGAAAGACCGTTGTAAAATTTTAGGTAGAAAGGACGCTATATTGTAGGTTGGTGTGTTTATTGACGATATGATAGGACGAAGCGGAACATTAGGTTTATGAATCTTAAGTAACCCATAATACTTGCCCGGGATTGAGTTGTCGCGAATTAGATACTTTTTTCTTCAGTTGTGATCATGTCACGGGTATGTAACACTTTGATATGATCGTTGATTTTCTTTTGGATGGTAAAAGTAAGATCCCTATTTAGAGTACTATAGGTGAGTTTATCTGATAACAAGTCAAAGAATTTATTTAAATAGTCTTGATGGTCCAGTAACACAGTTACGGAACGCTTGTCAGCTTTTGTCACTTAAACGTTTGGGTGATCTTTAAAAAACTTATTGACCTTGCAAAACATCATGTGTTCCTTGCTAGCAGTATTATAGTTGGAGGGAGTTTGAACGAAATTAGTGATAGCCTTCGTTACTCTAGCACGAAGTAAAAGTCAAGTTCAAACTTTATTGATGTTTATCGTGGATCACTAGTAGTGATTCCATTGTACATGCTAATTACAGCTGTCGTTGTCAGGTACAGTCCCTTCTAGCGGGAATCCCCATCGTGCGTCCTCAGTGTGTTTGTTTTAAAGACTTCGGCATAAGGGTTTTTACCTCTCTTCTTGTTCGCTGTTATATCTTTTTGTAGAGGTGTTAGAGGTGGTGGAGTCTTCCCTTCCCCACTCACATGCTTTCTATGAAAATAGAGGACAAACCAACGATAACTTTCGTGCCCACTGCACGGGACATGCGAGAGTTATCCGGTGGAAACGGTTATACTTTCTATCTAAAGCCGTTTTCCGTCTGTTACCTAGGTTTTTGTTGTGGTAAGTAATACGCCTTGACTTACCATGCAGGAGGTAGATAAAAGGAGTTTCAATTCCATCAATAATGTCCGCAATATTTAGGATTGTTACAGCTACACAAGAAAAAAATGAAAGTCTGCACAATAATTAAAGCACAAAAACTTCAATTAGATGGGCACCAGAAACAATTAAATAATAAGAGGGTTAAGGAGTACAAGAAATGGAATGTGATAATTAGATCAACTTTCCAGAAGTGATACACCTGAGCACACATAATCGAAATTGTAAATTTTGATAACTTTATTCTGTGTGACTATTACATATAAATGTAATCTTACAGCCCTAAAAACAAGAGGTAAAGACGTTGCAATAGTTTCCTCTTATACGAATAAATTCTTTGTAATACGACGTACCTGAATAGTTTTGACTACCAGAAAGTTGGTTTATAATTTGTATTGTGAGACTGCAACAGCATAAACTTTGTTGTATGTAGAGAGTAGGGATGATTCTTTAAAAGCGCAGAATAGTTTACCTCAACCCTTCGACTACAGTCTTTGAAATGAATGTTTCAGGTATTTGAAAATTGCCGTTTCTGTATTCAAACTAGTTAATGCAAACTGTTAATTTATTCAAAACTTGTGCAAAAATATGCTTGAAATGTCTTTTAACTGCAGTCCAACCTTGGATATCTATAAAATAAAATTGTTCTGCACCAAGCATTTCAAATTAAATTTTGCTAAAGTACACAAGCCACTGAAGTTTTAGTTAAAGTTTCATCTAGGTCTGTGATTATAGCAATTGTAGCATCTAAAATTCATTGTAGAATCTTCAAGCGAATATCTTGCGGCTACGGATCTTAATTTACTTTTGATGCTGACTAAAATCTAGTACGAAACGATTCGAGATGTTGTCGAGTAGCGGTAAGCAATTAAGCATAGATTGCTTCATCATCGATTTCAAAAGGATGAGGGTGTACGTAGTTGTCGTTCTCTTTTCTTTCCGGCCGGATCTAATATACGCTTGGAGTGTCAATGAAAACGGAAATCTATATCCTTCCATCCTTGTTTAGTCTTATTTGGTACTTAGACGCGCAGATTCACAACAAAATAGCTATAAATTTCGCGAACTCCTCTGCTATTAAATTTGCGATTCATACTTACAGACAATTTATAAAACACCAGACGCTACGCTCCATTGTCCTCCAGTTTATTTCTTACCCTTGCAATCACACTAGAAAGAAACATTATTGCATTTTCTTTACTTCCTTACTGTCCCAAAGCTACTGCAAATTCCAGAATTCACGCCGGAGCAAATTTTATGTTTAAGAGCACAAAGTATCGCATTTTTTGCGTATTTACTACTACTTTTGGCTGATTGTTAAGTATAAGTTAACCAAAGTAAAATTAATATTCAAAACGGATGCAAAAGAAATTTATTTACCAGCAAGGCAGTGTAGGGTACTCTTGCTTACTGAAAATTACGCGTACCTGATTTGCAATTCTGAATGGTTTTTTTATATCTTTAAATTTATTGCTACTAGGTATAAATCATAAATATTTTGCAGTTAACAAAAACGGGTTTGCATAAAAATTTTTTAGCTTCTTTAGTTTACACCTGAAGTACGGCCTCGTACTGGAATATACAATAATTCATTTTAAAGATACCGAAATCGTATAAACTTATACTGAATTGTAATATTTGGCCGTTGCAGAACTATAAATCTTAATAACGATTTGGAAGTAAGCTTTGTACTTTCGTGTACAATATTAAGTATTTAGTGATTTTTAGTGCACGATTCTATTGTATATGGCAATATATTCTGCGCATTTTGATATGATTTACCAAATATTTTATGTATTTCGCTATATGCACGTTGCGTTTCATACATTCTATTATTCGAATCATTCTTGTAAAATAATCCGCTGTACCCGCGATTCTCTAAAATTAGGCCCGGCGTTGCATTTTGTAAGGCCATGTGCGAAATAGAGGAAGGGCGCCAATATCACTTACAAAATATATAATTATTTTTAAAAATGGACATTTGTTTTTATTTTAGTATAAACATCTTACAAAAACAGAAACAGAAGATCAACATTTAAATTCAAAGTATGTCTTATAATTTAAGTTTCTTATTAAGGAAGTTGTTGCTAATATTATTTTGTATTCAATTACAGTAATTGTTAACCACGTCAAAGGTTCTTTGGTCATGGAGCACCGTAACTAGTTTTTAGCTATTTCTATTTTAGAGACTGATCTCTCCGCTGAAACATCCGTAACCGGATATGTCGATCAAACTTTTACGTAATAGTTACAACCGGGTAAGTAAAAAGTGTCCCATAATGGATTTCAGTCTTTAATATTCAGATACTGAGATGTAGAACCTGTTGGATGTACTGTATTAACAAATTTATGATTGTAAGATATGTGTATTTTAATGTTTAAACAAAATGTCCAAATTTTTACCGTTTCGTTTGTAGCACTCTTGCAATCTGAACCTTAAACTGACTAAGGCTAGTCGACACATATCCACAGGTAGGTTACGAACAGCGTTTCAAATTCGTGCTTTTAATATTGGCTAGAGAATAAGTGTATACAATACGTCCTAGGTATCCCCATAAAAAAAATTCAGGAGCGTATGATCAAGGGATTGTGGCAGAAAAAGAAACGCCTCTTGTTGCAATGGGAGTGTTTGGAATTAATTCTGTAACTGCGTCAACCGATATCGAAGCTGTATATGGAATTCGCTGAACTCCAGCAGAGATTCTACCCTACCTATAAGGGGGGCATCGTTAGCCTGAGAAGGTTAAACGAAACATATTAATAGGAGGATATTTCTCTGGCATTTGTAGGATTATACATAACTCATTGTAAAAATTTGTGTTGCGTTAACCCCTTTATTTAATTTGAAATATATTGATTTGTAATAATTGTTTATTACTTCTTCTGACATTTCGCATAGAATTTTAATGTTCTAAAGAAACAATTTTTCTAGATCTTCATATAGTTCAAAATGTTTTTTTATTGAAAGGACGGTCACACCAATTGTAAAAAAAATGTATTTTAAAATTTTCTCCGTTATCACTTACTTTTGATACGTCAGGAAAATCGTAATTAAAAAAGGTCTTCAGCAACGCACGCCAGTCCTTTTACTTTATTTCTATTTCTATTGTTTCCGGCAACTCTGTTGTGTTTGAAAGCACATTTCAAATTCAGAAATTCTAAATTTTTCAAAAATTGTAAATGATTCATAAGCTTTACGCTCCCACTAACGTGCTCTCATTATTTGGAATTCTTCACTATACCGCTGCGATGCTGAGTGTTCTTCAGTAACTATCAAGATCGATTGAGTTGGATTCGATGATGTTTTGCTTGTAAATTTTAAAAAGGAAATTCGGTGTCTTTCGTTGATTCTTCCTTCTCCTGTTTCATACAAATGGCAAGTACTATGCGCAACTACTTTTACAAATCGAAATGGTGTAGTTTGAGGTTGTAAATTTTAAATTATTTACCTGTCAAAGTAAGTAGTGACAAGATGTCGTAGTTTTGGGACTTCTAGTCCATAATAATTAATATAAATTCATATTTTTATAAACCTAATTGTAAACACAAATAATTGAATGGTAAGTTGAACACAAATTAACTAGTCAGGTTTATGTAAAAAAAAATACAAAACATAAACACCCCCTGATAAAATGTATAAAAATGTTTCGTTTTCAAATGGATGAAATTGGAGCCCATAAACGCCGTTGAAATGGCAGAGATTAGAAATAACGCTCCCTCAAGAATATTTCACTTAAGGGATGATCCATTCGAAACCTTGTCGGATAAGCAATTTTGACGCACCTATCGTTTGACCAAAAACTTAGTAAAGGAGTTGATTACAACAGTGGAGTCCTATCTGCCCGAGCATTCAAGAAAATCTGCTCTTGTTGTACAAACAAAGGTGGGCCTATTTAATTACCAAAAGTCACTATATATAGTACACAAATAAGTTAATAGTGTGGTGTTGTAGGTTCTGGCGACCCTTAATTTACTAGGACATGGAAGCTACCAATTTAATATAGCGCAGAACATTAACGTTGCTGTAAGTCAACCATCAATCAGTAAAGCAGTAGCCGAAGTGACTGACACCTTGGCCATCCCTCAAATTATGAATAGTGACGTTTATTTTCCCAGAAACTTACAAGAAACTCGCACAAGGCAAGTTAGTCAACTTACGGAAATAAATTACAACTGAAGGTGACACTTTTCAGTTTTACAATCGTCGACAATTTCCTGGAGGTGCTGGCTGCATTGGTTGCACCCATGTTGCTATTTACCCGCCACTAAAAAATGATCCAACATTCCCGAAACATATTTCTGTAAATAGAAAAGGGTATCATTCAATAAATACACAACTAGTAAGTATTGATTACTTTTTGCAAGAAATAATCAATAATTTTCAGATTTTTATTCCGATTTAGCAATTTTAAATGTGAATGCAAGATTTCCTGGTAATACGTATGACAGCTACATCTGGAGAAATAGCAGTGTATTACAGTTTATGGAACACTTACATCCACATGGCCATAGATCGTTTTATTTATTAGGTAAGGTTTCGTATGTTTTCATCCAAATAGCATGAAACCAATTTGCAGGTGATTCTGAATATCCGCTATGGCCGTACTTAATGACACCTATTCAAAATGCCGAAAGTAATACTCCTGGTGCCCTATACAATGATCGACACCATAGTACAAGATCATATATAGATCAGTGTAATGGTGTTTTGAAGTTGAGATTTCGGTGTTTGTTGAAGCATAGAGTACTTCATTATTTCAAAGTGGTGTCTACGTCTCAGAAACCACACCTATATATTTTATAAACATCCTTTAAAAATAACTCATATTTGTGGTATTTTCGAGCTTTCCAAAAAATTAGTCAGATACTCCAGGAATAATTAAATTTTAATTTGCAGATATCGGAATGCTAAATTCCTTCCGGATCTAAAATCACAAATATCTAGCTCTAAAGATTACTCTTTTAAAAATTATTTGAGTTGGCAGAGAAGTAAAAGTTCTACTTTTTTATCCATATGTGTATTTATCTTAGGCACTAAATTGTGTTAATAAAAGATAAATAACCTAAAAATTGCTTGAAACAAAAAACGTTTAAAGGTGATGATAGTTGGGCAATTTGACTTTTCCGGTGTAATATGTTATGTAGATGCATGTTCAAGCAATACTGAGATACTTTTTCGAACTGCTGTTAAATCTAAGTTAATTGAAACCTGTTTCTTATTCTTATTGCTAAAATGTAGCTCAATATTAATGTAAAGATTACAGTATCTATGATCCACCCAATAGCGCCATCTGCTACATAAATTGTAACAACAGTTCGCTATCTAAGTAAACAGTACGTAGTAAAAGGGAATTTATTAATTTCAATTAATTGAATGAGTCTTAGGACAAAAATACCCGAAACAATTATAGAAGCTTTGGCAGTTTACTTTAATACGTGACTATTGCAGTATAATTTTAAAATAAGACAAGGGAATAAACATAGAAACACCTAATATGTATTAAATACAAGCAGTAGTAGAGACCTTATTTTATATTAGATACCAATATATTTCGGTAAATCACAAGCCTACAAATCGATCATAAACCACCACGTCGCTTCTAAAATGGTGATAACCAGATGGTTGTGGACTTAAACAGAAGGACCTTGAACTCGACAACAGTACAGCTTTAGAAGCACTATCCGCGTGTTCGAAAAAAATTAGGTAATCCACAGGAATATTATAACTTATAAATACCGACAGACCGGAGGGGGGCGTTTAAGCTTCTTATCTTTAGTTATTCGATTGACAGGCAACCATCGCCGAGCGGGTTAAAGATTGAGTAATTCAAGTGACAGTAGTTAAAACTCTGGATTGTTAATGAAACATGTTCCCAAACGCATACTTTAACCCGGACTAAAAAATTTTCGTTACAAGTGAAAGTGTTCCTGCAGTGGATGCTTCCCGGCAACACGAAGCTGGATTATTGGATTACCTAGAACTCTGTTATACTGAACAACAAGGTCGCTCGAACTTTGTGCAATAATAACAAATCTGTAAGTCATTGCATACTTGTTTCCACCTGATACATATTTCATAATGATGTATATTTAATAATTGGTTGTGTAGAATTTATTTCTATAAAAAGGACTTTTATGGGGTGCACGCTTAGGCAGAAACGTAAAGTAACAGGAAAGAAGTTCTAATATAAACAGGCTACTCTACTGTATTCGCATACATTTATATGTATCAGTCAAATTGGCCGGATAACTCATCATCATTAGGTCTTCAGTGCTGGAACTGGTTAGACACGTACCCTCATTGTTTCCTATTCTGAACTAACCTTAACATTTCCCTGAAATTTACGCAGTCTGAATCTATCACTATCTGCATGCGAAAGTCTGATCTCGGTCTACCTCTACCTCTTTTTCCTATCTATGCTTGTAATATATTCCGTACTATTCCTTAAGAATGCCTTAGAACGTATCCTACCCTACTATATCTTCTAATTTTTTTTGTTGTACACAGAAATTTTTATTCCTCTACTATTTGTATAACCTATTTGTTACGATATTAACTTCGTCTGTCCATGCTGCCATCCTCATATATCTGAAGCACAACACTCCAGAAGACTTCTATCCTTTTCTTTCTGCTTTTTTTTCCGTCTCTATTTCATAGACGTACTGTGCTGTGCTCGACAAATATGCTTTGAACAATTTTCTTCTAGTTTCTATGTTTGTTGTCTTTGAATATCGCTGCTGTACTTTTTTGTTTGATGAGTTCGGTCACCTTCTATTGTTTTACAGCTATATACCCTATTTACCCGATATTCAGTGGTATGTGATGTGGTACGCCCAAGGTCCTGGGTTTGAATCCCGACACGGTCCGCTTGAAAAATGTTAGGCGAGCATTTTTCACAAAAATACACCCTCGTTCGGACAAGAGGTAAAATGGAGGTCCCGTGTGTGAGTGTTGTCGCGCACGTTAAAGATCCCTACCTTGGTTGGAACAGCAAGGGTTTGGCAAAATTCTAAATTTTCCATGTAAAAAAGAACTCGTTTCTTGGCCAATGTAGTACCTTCGGATGGAGCATTGGTAAATCACATGTAAAGTATGTGAAAGGGGGTAAACAGCCTTTGGCTACCAAGTTTACCAATCTAATTAATAGTTCTTCCAATATATCCTTTCGCACAATCAACATTAGTTGAAAATATTTCACAACCATCACCTGTAATAATCATCAGATTTAAGTGCACTTATTTTTTTGTCATTAGGTTGTCCGTCTTGAAACTGGTTAGACACATACCTTAACTTATTTTATGTTTTGAGCTAGCCTGCACAGTTCCCTGACATTTACACAACAGCCTATAAACAGCTTGGTCCCTTTCTCTTGTTTTCTAATTATATGCCCTATATTACCGAGATTCAGTGGTATGTGGATGGGGTTAAGCAGCCTGTGGCTGCCAAGGATCCCCCAATACCTAGACATTTGCCGAATTAATAGTTTTCCAGTAATTCCTTTCGCGCAATTAACATTAGTTGAGAATATTGCAAGACCAATACCTGTAGTTGTTTATAATAATGATCATATTTAAGTACAGTTCTTTTTTTCGTCATTAATTTTTCCGTTTTTTTACTGGTTGAATTGATTTCTATTCTAAGCTAGCCTACACTTTTTTCTTAAATTCTCACATACTACAACTTTCTCTGCTTTTAATATATTTTGCACTATTGTCTCGTGTCTTAGTAGGTGACTTATCATCATATCTCTCCTATTTTTTACCGCTTTTCACATATTTCCTTCTTCCCTTACCATTTCTAGTACCTCTTTGTTCTTAACTTTTGTCTGAGCTTGATATCTTCATCATACGTCTGCAGCACCACATTTCAAAGACATCAACCTTTTTTTTTGGACGCTTCCCCTACTGTCCAGGATTCACAGCCCTACAGTGCAGTTCTCCACACATATGTTTTAAGCAATCTTTTCCTTGTTTATTTGATTGTTGTCTTTGAACACAGTAGTTGCTTTTTCTTGTTAAATGTAGCACGATCTTGTGCTAATATTTGTTTTGTACCTTTTGTGCTTTTGCAGCTTGCGCTATTTGGCTTTATAGGTAGCAGAAATCCTTAACCTCTTGTAAGTTCTCGATATCTATTTGTATTCTTATTTTTGAATTATTTTCCCCTCTTTTGCAGACTAGAACTTTAGTTTTATTTTTATTAATTTTCATACCGTATCTCACTGTTAGGACTGTTTCCATTTCATTAACAGCAGCTTCTAACTTTTCTTTGCTAGATGCTAATATCGCTATATCATCTGCAAATCTCAGCATATCAATCTTTTGTCCCTGCATAGTAATTCCAAATGTCTTCCTGCATTTGACAGTATTCATAGCCTCTTCAATGTACAAGTTAAAAATTAATGGGGATAAGGTACATCTCTGTCTCACACCTTTCCTAGTATTTACTTCTCTACTTTCCTGATCTAATTCCGTCACCGCTGTTTGCTCTTTGTATAAGTTATGTACTATCCGTCTATTCCTAGAACTCATTCCAATCTTTTTGAGTATTTTGAAGAGTTGTTTTCCATTTTACATTGTCAAATGCTTTTTCCAGATCTACAAACCCCAGATACACGCTTTCTCCCTTTTCTATTGTTTTTCCATTATCCCCCTAAGAGCTAAAGTAGCCTCTCGTGTTTCCCTGTTTTCGCCTAAACCTAAATTAATCGTCTCCTATTATTTCTTCAGCTCGTTCTTCCATTCGACTTTGTACAATTCTAGTCAATATTTTTGACACGTGTGCTGTCAAACTTATTGTTCGAAAATTTTCACATCTATCCGCGCCTCATTTTTTGGTATAGTTACTATGGTGTCATGCTTGAATTTTTGGGTATGTTGTCTGTCTCATGCATATAGCTTACAAGTTGAAAGAAATGTCCTGTTACTGCTTGTCCAGCGGCTTTTGGAGTTTCTGCTTGCACCTTATCTGTACCAAGCGTCATACCATTTTTCAGACCCTTAAATGCTAATTCAAACTCATCTCTTAGTATAGGATATCCCAAGTCATCATTTTCAATATACAAGTTCTGTTCCAATGCTGTTAGTTCCTCTCCTGCATATGAATTACCTATATAGCCTTGCTATCTAATCACTTTCTGTACATTTTCTATAATGACGTTTCCTCCTGCGCCCATTATATCTTTGGTATATGGTTTTATCCCTTAAATTAATTCTAATTAGTTTGTATGCTTCGTCTGCCTTTCCTATTTCCATCTTAGTTTGTACCTCTTTGCACTTTTCATCAATCCATTGTTCTTTAGTTTTCCTGGATTCGCAAATAGTTTCCCATTTTACGGCTTTATATCCTTGTTTCCCGCTTCGTCTGATCTATTTTTGTATTTTCGTGTGTCTTCTAATAAACTCAGGATATCATTTGTTATCCATGGTTTCTTATTTCCTTTTTGTGTATACCCCAGAAAATCTCTGGCCGCCATGTAAAAGCTGGATTTAATGTTATTCCATTCAGTTTCTACTTCCTTAGTATCAGAAATGTTCCCGATATCTTTCAGCAATTCATTTGACTTTTTTTCAAATCTTTCGTGTATATCTTTATCTTTTAGCTTCTCAAAGTCAGAGTGCTTTTTTCCGTTTTTTTTTCAAATTTTAAAATTTAATACGATGTTGTAGTCAGTGTCTAAATCTGCTTCTGTATAGCTTCTACGGTCTTTTACTTGATTCCTAAACCATTGTCTAACAAGAATGTAATCTATTTGAAATCTTCCTATACCTCCTGGCATCTTCCACGTGTATCGTCTTCTAGCATGATATTGAAATAATGTGTTTGTGATGGTTTAATTGTTCTTGTTGCAAAATTCTACCAGCCTATTTCCCCTGACATTTCTCGTGCCTTAACAAAACAAACCTACTACAGCCCCTGCCTAACCCTCACCTACTACTGCATTAAAATCTCCCGTAATATTAAATTTTCATGACCTTTTACGTATCTTAGTATGTCTTCGATATCTTTGTAGATCGCATCTACTTCTTTCTCACTGTAGCTAGAGGTGGGCATGTATACGTATATTATTACTGTATTTACCAGTTTAGATTCTAATCTAACCATGAGTACTCTTTCGTTCTTTTGTAAGTAGTTTTCTACACGTTGTCCTATCTTTTTTCGCATAACTATTCCCACACTCGAATTTCGTTCTTCTGATCCTGTATGAATTACCCTGAAGTCTCCACTCCAAAAATCCTCCGTCTCTGGCCAACGAACTTTGCTGATCTCTACTATGTTTAGTGCTAACCTATCCATTTTTCTGGTTCTCTAACTTACCTACTTGCTCCATATTTTTGACATTCTACCCTCCGATTCGCTAAATGTTCACGAATCTTTTTTATACTTATTATCACTTCCCCAAAGTAGTCCTCTCCCGGAGATTCGGATTGGGGCTATTTTACCTCCGAAATTTTTTATATCTGGGGATGCCATCATTATTAATAACAATTTCTGTACGCAGTGTACGTAGGAGGTAATGTGGTGGTTATACGTTGACTTCCACATTGCAATAGTGTGTCTTAGAATGCCATACCAACCCGAATGGTCTCTGCCACTCTAAGTACCAAAAAAGCGGCTGTCCTCTTTCAGGAACCTGTCTTAGTCTGGCTCCTCACTAAAGACCTCACTAATTTGGTTAAACTTATAGTTAGGCTCTTTAGCTCACTGAAACACGCAAGCCATTCTACCCGCTATTGTATTTTAGAACTTCTTCAAGGTGCAGGTCCGTTCAGAATGGGTCGGATAACTATACTTGAATACATTTATGATGTGTTTTTTCTTTTAGATACAAGCATACTTGGCCAATTAGCGATAAAAATTCGTTTATTTGTTGCTTGTACTTCTTAAATTCTGTGATGCTCATGTTTTGATAGTATAGGTTAGGTAAATGTTTTGCAGTATTGTTATTGTTTGTGCTTAGTTCAAACTAGTAGGTGAGAAAGAATGTGTACACAAAGCTCCATCTACCCATCAACTTGTGTGACAGAAAGAAATTACCATTTAGTCGCCGATTCGACCATTCATTGTCTATTGAGACCGGATGCAAATGGGTAGGGACTCAACTACTTTTGTTGGGCAGAAGGTTCAAATATCTTTTCTGGTGGGTGTAAGTGAAAGTGTTAAAGTTTTAATACCCCTAAAGGATTTGCATTTGCTTTTATGGAACTTATCTCTAGACTCTTTAAACTAGCTGGTGCAGTATTTACCGTTACATCTCTTTTGTAGAGTAAGATTTAATTTAGGTAACTTGCATCAATTTAGCACGTAACAACTGCCGCCTACTCAAGCCCACTAGTAGATCAAGGAAACCTTGGTCGAAAAGCCAGTTCAGGAGTCCTTTGTTTCAATTGAGCCGTGGCCATTATATTTTCTGTATTATTTATCGTTTCAGGCATTGCAAAATCCGCATCTGTGAAGAAGTTTGGTATAACGGCCCAAATTCCTGAAGCGCTAAAGGAATTTACAGCAATTGTTTTACTACTGCAGCAATAAACGTCTGTACAACCAATCTAACAGTCTGAAATTGGGTAGCCATTCGTCCTGGGTGCGCTTGCAGCCATTTCTTCACTTGATTACTGTAGTAGGTGATGGAGGGCTTCATAAAACTAACATCCAGGGACCGAAGACGGTGTGTGCAGTATGATCAAATCAATAAATTCAACACTTTTAACATGAGTAGCGGGTCAATCAAGCAACAACATTACCGAGTTTCTTTTTTTTTCGCGAGACCATTCTATAAACCTTTTTAACAATTAGACGAAAAAAGACTTGGATTCCATACAGGTTCACGACATTCTTTCCAAGAACCTTCTATCGGTTTTACAGCTAGTAATTCAGGCTTTATTCGCTTTTGCGGAAATATGAACAGCAGCACTGAAGAAAACAATCGTCGTAATCAATTTGCCTCTTTCTGCAAATATTAGAGTTCCAACCTAGCGTTTAACAGTTAGGCTAAAATTTTGGAATGACTTTTGGGAATTGTCGTTACGCCAGCTTCGTCAACGTTGTAAGTGCGCTGCAGAGTAATCTTATATTTAGCAATGGATTCTTCAAGTAGATTAAAAATGTTACCAACTGCAATTTTGTTAAAACTCCCATGGCACTAGTCGCTGACTTTGTTTTCGGTTTTCTAAAAATAATATGCGGATCTTTTTTTTAGAAAAAAACCAGCTCCTGCCATTTTATCTATGTGCTCGAAGTTCAGTAGCCATTAGACCGTAAATTCGAGCCTCCAATGATTTTATATATTTTACTAATTCAGTCTCATGCTGATCGAATACGGTCATGTAATGGTTTAATTTCTTTGTTATGGTCGTTTTATCGGGATTGCCTTTGTACTTTAAGGCGTACTGTGCAAGCGTGGTTTGTGCAGCATTGTATTCCTGCTTTGTTTTTTGCATCCCATTTCCACGGATTCAGATATAAGAAGGCGGTCTTCTTCATTGAATGCTTTTCTGTTTAATGTTTATACGTCCAAACTAAAGAAAGTGCGCTTATGAACAAAAAACTATATAATGAATATGGGACATTGAGAGGCACCTATTAAATGTTGCCCAATTTGCCCCTGTCGACTAGCCTGCTTTGCCACACATTAGGTAACTAAACAAACATTACCGTGACTCTTACCTTTTATTCGGTCGAGCTAACTAAAACACACTCCATATCCGCTGTGACTCTGCGGTAGTGATGTTAGGCGTCAAGTTATTGTGGGGCGTCAAGTTATGACATTCCGTAACAATAATAATACTACTGCTTTTATTTTACATTCGACATACAGTGAGTAGTTACATTTCAAGTGTCCACAAGCTAATCAAGAGCCGTTGGGCGTGGGTCTCTCGGAGTTAGAGTGTTAATGGAAACAATATATTACTGGGCGCCAGGGTGATTACCCCCTTGAAACGCAACTAAACCGTTGGCTTTCAAGCACCCAATTAAACCAACTAATGTCTTGTTATGTTTACTCGTGTAAAACTTCTTTCGATTTATTTATAACTCGCATACGAATAAATTATAGGAACACATCAGTCCTGCACCAGAATTTTATATATTATCAATAATTAAATAGTTCAATGCATCTATGTGCAAGTTCAGAATCCCAAAATGTGGTCATACAACCCGCTCATATTTCAAGCAAAATATATTATAAGAACACAATACTTTAGGAATTACCTGTTCACTAAAGACTGAAGACAGAACGGTCTGACTTTCCGTTTCTGGAGTTTGCCTGAGAAGCAAAAAAAAATTACAACAAAATAATATATCGTAAGTTTCCAGTACGTGCACAATGGATAACTAATATTTGCAACGTTCGTATATCCTCGACTCAGCAATTAATTAATATTTGACTTCAGTCACAAGGCTTACAAATATTTTAATAATTAATTTGATTTTAATTTAATGCACCAGGAAAATATAATTATGCAAGTTCGACTATTGTCGTTTAATGGTTTATGTTTCACCCTTGTATATCTTAATGACAGTACCATAGGTTTAATACTGCCTTCTAAACCGCCTCCAGAACCGTACTCTATATCTCCTCGGTGTTGATCCTCCACCTGATATAATTAAACCACACCTATGATCAAGAATGTAAGATAGAAAAATCCTTCGTATAACAACCCTATTGAGGAACCCTAAAATAAACTTTGAACACACTTTAAATCTCCCAGTTTAACTCACCGTGCTGCCACGGGTTAAAAAAGAAATTTATAAATAATTCTGAATCAGTACGTAACCAGTTTTCTTCAATTTTCTTACTACTCAACTATCTCGAAACAATCTCCCACAGACAATGAATCTGTAACTACTTCTTCGACACCTGTCGACCAGAGTTACTATAAGTGCAACACTGCTTACAACCACCTCCAGAAATAATTTATTCTAGTTACCAAAATCCCGAGTACTTCGGATAAAGTATACACTTCTATAAATGTATTTTAGGCACCAGCCAACT
The DNA here is from genome assembly GCA_036346225.1 of Platerodrilus igneus. Classification (NCBI taxonomy): domain Eukaryota; kingdom Metazoa; phylum Arthropoda; class Insecta; order Coleoptera; family Lycidae; genus Platerodrilus; species Platerodrilus igneus. The sequence goes on from JARFIW010001345.1 coordinate 768,642, forward strand.
TTTTGCGTAAACTAGAATTTGCGTAGTCTTTTGCAGACCCAATTGCTGTTTTCCTCAGCTCACCACAAAATAAAAATTTTATATTAAGAAGATATCACATCTGTGTGTAAGGTTAACACATTTATTCTTATCACCACATGAACAACTTTTACGATATCCTATTCCACTATTAATTACAAAATGGACCAAGTACGAAAATGCAATACTTGATACGGCTTTGTACAACCAAAGATAGTAGAAAACAATGTTCTAAAAAATTCTACAGACCTGTCGAATATAACAATAACAAAATAGTGGCTCAAGCCACGCTAACGGACATTAAGTATGTACAAATTTTGTAACGTCACGAAGTGGCCGTTACACCGCAGGAAAGTTGTTGAAATTGAGATACAAATACTTTACACGTAGCGTTAGTGCGAATTTTTACTCAATAAGTTTTCAGCTACATTTTGAAACAACAAATCCCGGCGATCTAGCGCGTTTACCTCTCACGCAGGTCAATTGGCAACTAGAAACCGAAGAGCACCGAAAAATAAAATAGAAGATCATTTTATCGTTGTATATAAGTTATGACACAATTAGGAAAACATGCCTACAGGATTACAACATGTCTTAAACAGATCTTCAATATTGAAGTTTACCAAAAGATAACGATAAAAAATGTAGCTGACACCAATTATTGCAAGTAGATCATAGCAACATGTTCTCTGTGATAAAAGCAAAGACAAACGCTTCGTTTAAGATTTTATCAAAGCAAGTCACGTCGAGGGCTAAATTAGCTTCGATAACTAAGAAGCTACACATCATTGTATAAATCAACAATATATATGCAAATTATATGCACAATATGATCTAAAAGACTGTTCAGAAAGCGGGCACTGACTACCTCACATTTATCTAGATACAGTATCTAATATTTCCTCAGCTGCAGTGGAAAGTACAAACACTCACTAGCGAAATTGTACGTTTATGAAATCCGTAACTGAAACATTTAAAAACACGCCTCAAAACAAGATTTAGAATAATAGTTGCTATAGGAGCATAAATCGTATCTTCCTTTTGTAGCTATGTTTAAAGTTATATAAGCTATCTTTGTGCTAAACTTTTCAACCCGATTCTACGGGCTCGAATTTCACATCTGAAAGTTTTCCGTTTACAAGTACATAGGTTTGATGTTTAATAATTGAGTTAGTAATATACGTTATTTTACTATAACTTTACAACCACAAGCTCGCGAAGTTTGTAAGCATTACCGTTAGAGTCATGTAGTCTTGAATTTGATTTCCTAAAGTTTAATGAATGCGAATTAGAAAATTGATGTACTTCACTCACAATGATTTTGCTGAAACAATTGCGTGTCGACCTAAACTAGTCTTGTTCTGTGAAATTGACAGCATGAGTTGTGTTTTCAAAAGCGAAAACTCCAATAAAAAGATATTGAAAAATGAACAAGTTTTAAAAATCAAATACAACTGTAATACAACTAAATGCAGTAGAGAAAATTATAATATTCAGCAATGATTGGTGAATCTTTTACTGTCAACTGTCGTTTTTATACATTTATTATCGATGTTAAAGTAAAGTACGGAAGGCGATAGGACGGCTACTTTTGAATTTGGCCTAAGTGACTTAAGGGAAACATAATAGTTATATAAAAACATGATGCGGAAAATTTCAACCTACCATAAATATGCACTGTTCTTGTTTGATTAACTAGGATTTTAATAATATTAACTCCTCCTTAGTTAAGCTGCAAAATACGGGTACTGCTACTTTCGAAGTTAAAGTTGTACTTTTCTTAAGTCTTGGTTTAACAATTTTAACATAAATTACTTTGGAAATCAATGCTTAAAAATAAAATTATCAAGAATGATTGCTTGATCCAGAAAACTGAAATTTTTACAGAATCTTCAAGATTTATATTTTGGAAATTTGCTGCCATTAATTTTACATTTACTATCTTCTCACTAACGATTTCTTGTAACTGAAGTGGGCGGTGATTTACTTGCATTTCTTTAAACGTTGTATTGAATTTAGGTATTGATAGATAAATTCTAGGTGTATGGTGTTTTCAGGGAAGAAAGTGTTTGCATTCAGTTTCATAGGACATTTTCCTGTTGATACAACACTAGGTGTTTTGATTTTTAAGAGTCCTTTATCACACTGTGATTGTATAATGATGGGTTTTGCTGGGTTCACTGGAATGCCTTCAGCGTTTATTTGTGTTATTGTGTAATGTACTTTTTACCTAGCATACATTTACTCGAATTTCTATATAAACTCTTTGTTAATATGATATTACTTTATATTTCATTTAGTCTTTTTAAAATTGTCTTTAAATTTCAAAGTCCTTATTTGAATTTGCACTGTTTCGCAGTGTAAATCTGCCTATAATTAAGTTTACAAGTGTTCTTGTTATTAAAATGAATTGTTGGAAGGGCATGCGTGATTTCTAATGCACGAGCGAGGAATTTCCCAATTGGTGGTTCGTGATAATTTATAATGTTAGTATGTAGTCAGGTATGCTTTTTCTGATTTGCGAATTAAAAGCTGTAGGCTATTTAGAACATATTAGAATGTCTCTAATGCCATCAGCTTGTCAATTTCGTGTTGATATTGAATCCAGTTAGGATTGGTGGCATATTGTTACGTTATAAATTTTCGCAACGACATTCCTATTAATTTCGATTTCATTACCTACCTTTTACGACGCCTCTGATTTGTTAGTTGCGTTATTAATAGCCTTTTATTTAAAATTAATTCGTAAAATTCATATGGTTAACGAAAATCCGTGATTGTAGTATCCTTCTACAACGCTAATCGAGTGGAATTCTGATTCTGTTATCTTCAGTGTAATAATTGAATGTTGGTTTCAAGTAAAGCGACCTGATTTTAATACTTTGCGTTTAAAAAGATCCAGTTAACTTGTATAGACGTATTGTTGTCTGCTCTAAATTTTTAGTATTTGGGCTAACTTGGGTTTCGTTTGGGAAGAATGTTTGGTGAATATGGATTTAAGAAATTATTCTTCTCATATTCCGTGCAAGGGTTTTGTAATTGAAGCGAAGTTGTTGTCTTATCGTTCGGCGATCTTAAGAGCATAGATTGTTTTGTTCTGAATTAATAACCCGATTTATATCGGGTTGTTTGGTCCCGATTGATTGGTCCTGATTGTTTGGTCCTGATTGTTTGATCCTGATTGTTTGGTCCTGATTGTTTGATCCCGATTGTTTGTACCGAATGTTTGTTTCGGCGTTGTTACTGGTTATTCCTTTGTGCCTTCATCTTGTTCATATGGTTGTATTGTTATTGGTACAGTGTCCAGTGACGACTTATTGAGGACACGCATCCAGGCGAGATTCCTGTGTACGGACCCACCTGTCAGTTTAGGAGCCGTATATCGTAAAGAATCGGACATCTGGTAAGAAACTCATTTTTTTTTTGTTTGGCATTGCTATTAGTGTTTGGACAATTGCTATGAGCGACTAATTCCAACCTTGGTTTAATCGGGTTAATAAATTTAAAGTATATACAAGAGAAAGTTGTGAACTTGAGCCAACTGGTTTGAATTTCTCTTATCAAAATATAACTGCAAGTTGTGTGAAACGTTATTATATAAACATTGAGGTTAAAGGTATACCAAGCTCATGATATTTTTATATTTAATTAGTAGGTTGATTTGACCGTTAATGTTTATGTTGGTAAAACTACTGGAATTATTTAACCCTTATGATAGCGAATTCAGATAAAAATAGAATCAATATTATTCTTGATTTAATAGTAATGTGGATTAAATTTATGTTTTGCATTGTTTATTTTTCCTAGTGCTATTATGTATAAATGTTAAGATATGTAGATTGGAGTATCTTCTCGCAATTGAAGGACTTTCTAAGTTTGTTCCGAAGGAGCCTAGCTGCGTATTAGTTTAAACTTAGGTGGCGCCATATTTAAGGGTTATTATTAGGGCTGGGTCGGCGTATCGATATATCGATACGTATCGATACGACCCCCGTATCGACCCCCCCGATACAGCAAAAAATAAATATCGATATATCGATACTCGATATGTATCGATACGTATCGATATGTATCGATACGTATCGATATGTCTCGATACGCATCGATACGTATCGATACGCATCGATACGTATCGAAACGTATCGATACGTATCGATATAGAATATGTATCGATATTCGATACGCAAAATCCCGTATCGCCCACCCCTATATACATACTTATGTCACAAATATTAAACTTGAAACTTTAATTATTTTGATAACACACAATCTTAAGTGAAAGATCGAATTGTCAGTAAATACATTATTTTAAAACGATCTTGTGATTTTATTCCCAAAGAAAAAAGTAGAAAAATTTATAGATGCGTATCGATTCGTACCGATAGGTATCTCTACGTCTCGATATTTATACTTAATCTACACATCTAAACGTTCCGTTACGAATCACTATATATATCTATACGTACCGCTACGTATCTATACGTATAGATATGCATCGATACGAGTCGATACGTATCGATACACACCGATACGCATCGATACATATCGATACGCATCGATACGTATCGATACGCATCGATACGTATCGATACGTATCGATACGTATCGATACGTATCGATACGTATCGATATATATCGATATTCGATATATCGATACATATCGATATAGAATATGTATCGATATTCGATACGCAAAATCCCGTATCGCCCACCCCTAGTTATTATTATTATCGAATTGCAGGTTACCATCTCGGCAGGGGAGCGAATTGGAGTGAACCCACCCCATCGTCGTGACTGCGTTAGCTGTGGATTATGCTGCCTGGCTCCTGCTGCTTCATCGGCATATTTGTCTTGTCCTGTGTTGTACCGTTTTAAAGCAGCTTATGTTGCTACAAATTCCTGTGGTAACAATGTTTATAGCATTTCGGTAGAAGGAGTTTTCTTACCTTTGAGTTTAACATGGCTACAATGTGCATTTTCAAATTGACGATCCATATGATTGCTTGATTTCTGTAAGTATATTTTATACCAATGCTTATGTGTATTAATTTTAAGCGCAAACAAGTCTTAACTTTAATCGATGGAACAAAATAATTGTTCGAATGTTAATTTAGAAAAGCTTATCGTATTGATTGTAATTTTTCGTAAGTTGTTGGATGATTAAATGGCCTGGTTATTTTAAATCAACACCTGGACGTGGTGCCGACGTGATCATATGTTTTGTGAAGAACGTTTCGCTGTACAGTTATTCTTGGTCTCTGACCAACTATTGTATGTTTAAACAAAATGATTATACAAGAATATATTAATTTTTCATTACATTATTAAGGTGCATTACGTTCCTTTCTTGTTGTCCCTAGACAAAACTTAAAGCAATTAGTATATATTGGTGAGGTGTCTCAGGTTTTATGAAACCAAAGTTATGGTTAAGGCTAAAAAGGCGAAGCAGTATTTGTTTTCTGGTCTCGTAGAAAATTCAATTTATGATATTTAATTATTTTGATTTATAGAACACAAACGGTATTCTTAACATTCAGCTTAATTATATGTATCTTTATTTCAGAATTAATTCGATAGCACTTTTGTTTATCCACATTGTATTTCCATCCATGAGACATCCTGGTCGTTTGTTCTCTCTAGTGCTTTGAGGTTATGCGTTTCCGTATGGTTTCTATTGTAGCTTGCCTATCGCTAAATACAGTAGCGCTTGTTTCCTTAATTAAAAGTAACAAAACAAACCCATGTCCGTTTCCATGCTCACCGCTTGAAGTAATTTCCAAGTTAGTCGCACGTTGAACTCTGGGACATTATTTTTGAAGATCCCACGTCCACCGCAATTTTACCATCTAAGAATTTAATCGGAGTACTTTGGCATGTATTTCTTTAAGTTCTTATTAAATATGCGATGCATGGTTGATGTTTGTGCAGATTATATTGCTGACAATAGTAAAAGGTTTCTATCTCTGGACATTCCTCAGTAGTGGTCACGTAATATTCGTTGTCAATTAACTAGTAAGGCTGTTCAGGATTTATCATTGGATTGGAAGAAAGTATTGGATATACTTGAATGTATTTAAATTGTGGGGATATCATTAAAGTATAAATTTTAACTAATATCAAGTTATCACGAATTAATACTTGTGTAAAAAATAAAAACTTAAATACGCTAAAATTGTGTACGAACGGTAATTGATCACTATTGTATATTTTATTTAATTTAGAAATAACTCCATTTAGTTGATTCGGTTCGATTTGAAACGTTTTCAAAAAAAAAAACTCATTATTATTATACAGTTGTTTATTGAATAAACACATGTAGGGTTTGATAATTTGCACTGTATCACGCTTCAACATTATCAGCCATAGTTCTTGCAACCATACCTCTCTTGTGGTTGGTTCGCCGAGGCAATTATCTAACTAATTTAGTGGTTTTCAGTTACCGTAGCAAGCAGAATGGCATTTTCATTCCTGAAGCACGACATTCGTGTTGCCTTGAATTAGTGGAAGATGGGAATGTATATCCTATATAAAATTTAATTTTCTATTCTAACCAATTGTTCGTATAAAATAAGTACAAAACAATGAATAAGATAATTAAGAATAACGTAATCATGAATTTACATTATTAAAGTTTTATATAAATAAATAATTAACTAAACAATGGGTTTATTTACGTGAGCTTCATGCAATTCGTGGCAATTACGGTTGTTATTTTGTATAGCAGCAACCATCTGTTTTCAATTTGGAAATTATAGAGAAGCGTAAGATTATTTTGTTCTGTTACTTTGTATTGTTGTAAAGCAGGCCATCAATTACAAGACTTAAGATCTTAAGTCTTTTTCTAACGAGGTTCACCTTAAATCCCTTATGTTGATGGCACAGGCACATCGCAACTTTGTTTCCGGTTTGATAGAAAGTTTGTAAGTCAAATTTGTTACCTGTTATTTATTTGTCGGATTGGAAACATCTGCTTGATGTTTAGTAATCACAAGAAGTTATTGATTGGACACGTGTGCTCAAGGATCTTATAAATATTGTTATTACACATTTGTTTAGAATCTTCTAGAACCCAAACACTCCTAGAAACTATGTTAAATGAACGAACTTTTACTAAATGTTTCTGAAGAGTAACTATATCACACCTAGTAACTTTTGATTTCTTATGTTGCTAATTTGGTTCTGAATTGTAAACATTAGAATATATTCCTATGGATGTTGTAGGCAATTTTTATATTAGTTAGGTATACTTTTACACAAGAACGTATCTCCGTAAATTAAATTCGAAGTAATTGTTCCAAAAATTCACATGTGAACTTGTAAAGAAAGCAAATCTAAGTTTTATATTTGAATTGCTGTGAATTCGATTAATAACTTAAAAACCTAAGATTTGATCATGGTTTAAAGATGATTACTAAGTATTTTGTCCTTAACCAAGAAATGTTGTAAAAGATAACTTTTGTTTATTACACTAAACTTTCAACATATCAGGTTTATAGAATTTAGTCTTCGTAATTGTTGGTTTAACATAGAGCGAAACTAGAATTAAAATAGTTTAGTAATATTAAAAAGTAATTATTTAAAACATTAAACAATAAGATTTCCTTATGTACATATAATTAGACATGTTTACTATTTTGGCCTTTTTATTGTTCACTGGTGAAAATTTTTTATCAGTTAATATATGTTTCTTATGGGAGTACACATCTTTTATTGTGGTGATGTGGATGAGTGGTTGTGGTATAAACAATCGCCGGATTTTCAAGATCCAGATGAAAGGAGCGTATTTCAGTATTTATAGAGTATTGTCAAAATCCTGAATTCAAGAACAAACAGTAAAATCTTGAAACCCTCAGAGGTTTAAGTAAATGTTCCTAGTTATTTAATTATTACTTTAAGGCCGAAACTGGGGTCTCCTGTTGTATTTCACTAAATTACTTCTATTTCGAGCATACACAGTTCGTAGTCAATCTTTCTGTTAATAGGCATACTTATGTTAAGGTTCCCACATCATCTTTAGGATCATAACATCTAGTGTTTATACAGGTGTCAGGTGTAGAGGAACCTAACTCTTATTTTTTTACATCTTAGTTTTACAGTGAATCGCCCTGCTCATCGCTGTAAAGCTGAAGTGAAATCCAGAGCTACTAGTTGCACTTTTCAAATTTGCCTAGGGCATTTGTAGTGGGACATTTTGTTTCATTGGCGCTTCACAATCTTAGCCGCGGGTAAAAATGTTTGAAATTATTGAAATGTAAAAAATATTAAGACGTATAAATGACACTCCTATCATCATCATTAGGTCTTCAGTCCTGGAACTGGTTTGACGCGTACCCCCATTGTTTCTTATTCTGTGCTAACCTACACATTTCCCTGAAGTTTCTACAGTTAGCATCTTACACTATCTGTGTGCAACAGTCCGATTTAGGTCCACCTCTTTTTCCCTATCTCTGCTTGTAATATATCCCGTACTATACAACAAAAATGCTTTAGAACGTATCTCACCCTCTATTTCTCTTATTTTTGGTTTTCCTCAGATATATTTATTCCCCTACTATTTCTATAACCTCTTCGTTATTAACTTTGTCTGTCCATGCAATCATCCTCATACATCTGAATCACAACATTTCAAAAGGCTTCAAATGTATTTCTGTTTGCTTTTCCTACTATCTCTATTTCGTAAAAGTACTGTGCTGTGCTCCACACATATGCATTCAATAATCGTCTCCTTGTTTCTATGTTAGTTACATAGCCGCTGCTCTTACTTGTTAGATGCAGTTTGGTTCCCCTTCTATTGTTTAGAAATACATACTCTATTTCCCCGATATTCAGTGGTATATGAGGGGGGGAGGCAGCTCCGTGACGTAGTAGTATGTGTGTGACTACTACGACCAAGGTCTCGGGTTCGAATTCCGAGACGGTCCGCTTGAAAAATGTTAGGCGAGCATTTTTCACAAAAATACGTCCTCGTTTGGATGAGAGATAAAATGGAGGTCCCGTGTGTGAGTGTTGTCACGCACGTTAAAGATCCCTACCTTGCTTGGAACAGCAAGGGTTCGGAAAATTCAACATTTTTCAGGTAAAAAAACTCGCTTCCTGGCCAATGTAATATTTTCGGGTGGAGTATTGGAAAATCACATGAAGGGTATATAAAGGGGGTTAGCAGTCTGCGACTATCAAGATCCCCCAATACTTGAACAATTACCGAATTAATAGTTTGCCAATATATCCCTTCGCACATTCAACATTGGTTGACAATATTCGAAACCAACACCTGTAGTTGCTTATAATAATCATAAGCTTTAAGTGCAGTTAATTTTTTCGTTATTAAATTTTCCGTATTGGAATTGGTTGGACACGTAACTCAATTAATTTGTATTCTGAGCTAGCCGACACATTCCTCTGAAATTCCCACAGCCTACATCTTTCACTATCTGTGTGTAATAGTCTAAAATAGGTCTACCTCTACCTCTCTTTTTTCCTAGCCCTACTTCTAATATATTCTGCACTATTTGCTCATGCCTTAGTATATGGCCTGTCTCCTAGTTTTTACTGTTTTCCACATACTTCTTTCTTCCCCTAACATTTCGAGTACTTCTTTGTTCCTAACTTTGTCTGTCCATGATATCCTCATCATATGTCTGTAGCACCACATTTCAAAGGCTTCTATCTCTTTTCTTTCCGCTTCTTCTACTGTCCAGGTTTCACAGATGTACAGTGCTAGGTTCCACACATATGTTTTAAGCAATATTTTCTTTACTTCTACGTTTATTGTCTTTGAACACAGTAATTGCTTTATCCTGTTAAATGTAGCACGACCTTGTGCTAATCTTCGTTTTATTTGTTTTGTGATCTTCCAATGTTGCGTTATTTGTCTTCCTAGGTAGCAGAAATTCTTAACCTCTCGTAGGTTCTCATTACCTATTTATATTCTGGTTTTTAGTTTATTTTGCCCTTCTTTGCATACTAGTACTTTAGTTTTATTTTTGTTAATTTTCATACCGTATCTTTCCGTTAGAACTGTTTCCATTTCATTAACAGCAGCTTCCAACTCTTCCTTGCTAGATGCTAATGCCGCTATAACATCTGCAAATCTAAGCATATCAATCTGTCGTACCTGCATAATAATTACAAACGTATTCTTGTATTTAACAGTAGTCATTGACTCTTCGATGTACAAGTTAAAAAGTAATGGGGAATAAAGCACATTCCTGGCTCACCCTTTCCTAATATTTACTTTTCTACGTTCCTGCTATAATTCCATTACCGCTGTTTACTCTTTGTATAAGCTATGCACTATCCGTCTATCTCTAAAACTCATTCCACTTTTTTGGGTATTTCAAACATTTTTTTTTTAATTTTATATTGCTGAATGCTTTTTTCAGTACTACAAACCCTGTCAACACGCTCTCCCATTTTTCTATTGTTTTCTCTATTATCACTCTCAGAGTTAAAATAGCCTTCCGTGTTCCCCTGTTTAGCCTAAACCTAAACTCCTAGTACTTCTTCAGCTCATATTTTCATTCGTCTTTGTACAATTCTAGTTAATATTTTTGACACATGTGCTGTCAAACTTATTGTTCGAAGATTTTCACATCTATCCGATCCTCCCTTTTTTGATATAGTGACTATGATGTTACGTTTGAAATTTTTCGGCATCTCGCCTGTCTCATATTTATAGCCTACAAGTAGGAAAAGACGTTCTGTTACTGTTTGTCAAGCGGCTTTTAGAGTTTCTGCTTGCACCTTGTCTGTACCCGGTGCCTTACCATTTTCCAGGCCCTTTAATGCTAATTCAAACTCTTCTCTACGTATAGGATACCGCAAGTTATCCTTTTCAATATCCAATTCTTGTTCTAATGCTGTAAGTCCTCTCCTGCATATAAATTCCCTATATATTCTTGCTCTCTACATTTTCTATATTGACGTTTCCTCCCGCGTCCTTTATTTTTTTGCTATATGGTTTTATATCCCTAAAATTCATTCTAATTAGTGTATATGCTTCCTCTGTCTTTCCTATTTGCATCTTAGTTTCTACCTCTTTGCATTTTTCATCAATCTTGTGTTCGTTAGCGTTCCTGCATTTGCGAATAATTTTCCATTTTATGGCTTTGCATCTCTGTTTTTCTGTTTCATCTGATCTATTTTTGTATTTTCGTGTTTCTTCTGTTAGATTCAAAATATCCTGTGTTAACCAAGGTTTCTTATTTTTGTTTTGTGTATATTCCAGAATATCTCTGGCTGCCATGTCTAAGCTGGATTTAATGTTATTCCATTCTGTTTCTACTTCCTTAGTATTAGAAATTTTTCTGATATATTTCAGCAATTTATTTGACTATTTTTTTAAATCTTTTGTGGATATCTTTATCTTTTAGTTTCGCAAAGGCAAAGTGCCTTTGTGGTCAGTGTCTATATCAGCTTCTGGGTAGTTTATACAGTCTTTTACTTGATTCCTAAACCGTTGTCTAACGAGACTGTAACTTATTTCAAATCTTCCGATATCTCCTGGCATCTTCCACGTGTATCGTTTTCTAGCATGATGTTGAAATAATGTGTTTGTGATAGTTAAATTGTACTTGTCGCAAAATTCTATCAGCCTATTTATCCTGTCTTTTCTCGTACTTAAACCAAATAAATCTACTACCGTTCCTTCTCTATCCTCACCTACCACTGCATTAAAATCCCCCGTAATTATTAAATTTTCATGTCCTTTTACGTGTCTTAGTATGTATTTGATATCTTTGTAGATCGCCTCTGCCTCCTTCTCACTTTAGCTAGAGGTAGGAATGTATACTTGTATTTTTACTGTATTTACCTGTTTAGATTCTAATGTAAGATTGAGTACACTTTCGTTCTTGTGTAAGTAGTTTTCTACACGTTGTCCCATCTTTTTTATCATAATTGACCCACGCCCAAGTTTCCTTCCTCTGATCGTGTTTGAATTATTTTAAAGTCTCCACTCCAAAAATTACCCGCTTCTGGTAAGCGAACTTCGCTGATTCCTACTATGTTTAGTGCTACTCTATACATTTGAATTTGCAAGTGCTCTAGCTTACCTACTTGCTTCGCACTTCTGACATTCCACGCTCCGCTTCGCAGAATGTTCACGACTCTTTTTTATACTTTCCTATCACATCCCCCAAAGTAGTTCCCTCTCGGAGATCCGAATGGGGTACTGTTTTAACTTCGGAATTTTTTACCCCAGAGGATGCCATCATCTTTAATAACAATTTAAGTACGCTGTGTACTTAGGAGACAATGTGGGGGGTTTCCGTTGCTTTCCACATCGCAGTAATGTGTCTTAGAATGCCATACCGACCCTTATGGTCTCTGCCACTCTAAGTACGAAAAAAACTGCTGCCCTCTTTCGGGGACCTGTCTTAGTCTGATTTCTCATTATAGGGACTAGTACTTTGGTTGAACCTGTAGTTTGACTCTTTAGATCACTGGAACGCGGAAGTCATTCCACCCGTTCTAGTAATATAGAACTTCTTCAAGGTGCAGTTCCATTCGGAACGGGACAGTCCTAGCTGTAAATTATTTACCACATTTTGTATTAATTGTAATGGTCGCTATCCAATCAATAATACTTGAAAGAGTAAATACTTTTTCCAAAACAATGACTTCAGTAAACCCTCATATTAGATTATGGAATTGATTTCGCAGTAGAACCTAATTTTTATGCAAGGTATTAAAATTGAGTTCATAGGTATTTGCAATCTCTTGTAGTAATGTTTCCTGTGAATTTAATTCGTTGTGTACTTTTTTGCATTACTTATTAGTAAATCAAAATAAAAATTCATGTGTTGTTTAACTTTGCAATCTAACATATCAAACAGCCATTTTAATAGCTTTCCCATACCCTTTATTGGTCCTCTTTATAAGGAATTGCCCTGATAAAGTGTATTGAATAATTCTGAATCTAGTTAGGATAGTTTGAATTTGCTATTTTCTACGAAAATTAATGATTTTATTTAGGTTGTTACAG
>JARFIW010001346.1:600000-771569 GCA_036346225.1 Platerodrilus igneus
AAATATTATTATCTGCAACAAATAATTCGTGTCACTCACAATAAATAGCTATGTAATGTTAGGGAACCTATCGTTCTAGATAGGCCCCACTAGCTACTAATGTTAAAACTCAGATTACAAATCTGTCTTGTATAACAACTTGTTATTGTTGATCAGGCATTACTAAAATAAATAAATACGCCCATCTCCTAATTAAATTTCCGACTCCATATACATGTTTTTCCCTTCTTTTAAAAATAATTTACCAATAAATGCTTTTGAAAATCCAAGTCGTATTTCATTTGTATTTAAATTTCTAATATTATACAGCAATTTACTTCATTAACTCCATTAAAGCAACTTCATTATTTTACTTCCAATCTGAGTTGTTTATATTTTAATAAAAATTACTTTGGATGTCGAGCGTTATACTTCATAACTTTAAAACATATTGTTCTTAAATATTTTAATGTGAACTTATACTTTATTCATTGAAAAAAGTTTTTGTAATTGACCTAAAGAAAGACAGTCGGTAGCTAATCGACAAACAGACAATTGGTAACTGATCCCCTTCTTGATTATTTTTTGGTTTATATAATATCAACGTTTTGATGTCATAAACTCTGGAACATTCGATAATTTTCTGGTTGATGTCAACTTAAAATAAGAAGATTTTTAATTATGAGGAGTGTTTTGTGGATTCTGCAAGTATTATTTTTATATTTATTTGTAACTGATATTAGAGTATTTGTATCTAGTTTAAGATAATTTTTTTAGTGTAAAGGATTTTTACCACGAGTTTGTGTTCAGAGTTTGAAATACTCTGACATTTTAATAGATTATCTGTCAAGGATTTTTTTGGCCAAACAAACCTTACAAGCGTGGAAATAAGTTACAACCAGGTAAATCATCCTCAATAGAAGAAGTTTAATTCTGTAAATATAAAATAAAGTAAGGAACATTTAATTTATACGTCTTAAAGATTATTTTATGTTTGAAAGAAACGATGTTCCAAATGCTTCTGTATGAGAGAAAATATTTTATACTGTATAAATACTTTGTGATATTGCTGTCCTTTATTTCATTTTGAAAACTCCGTTAATTCCGCTGAGCTAGCCGGGCAAAGTTAAAAAAAAAAGAAGGTAAGTGAACAATTTCAAGTTTACAAATTGCTGTATCTGTATCATAGCACTTTTTCAGTAACGCCTCAAAGCGAGGCCTTGTCACAGCACTCTTTCAGTGGCTCCACAACGTGTGGCCTTTTTGTTATCACCCTTTTAGTAATGCACCAAAACGAGGCGTTGTCATATTAATATATATATATATATATATATATATATATAAACTAATCTCATACACGCTCTTTTAAACGCGGGCGGGCTTGCATAATAATTTTTCACTCGCGTCCACCAAACACTTTTCAATCACTGTCCTATTGAAGTTACGTTGAACGCTTAAAAATAATATCCATACACCATGCTAGGTCTAGTTATTACTTGGCATACAAAATTTAAACATATCATAAGCTTATCTTAGTTGTTGTGGAAGATTTTAATTTATGCGGCGTGTCTATAAATTGCGATTATAATAATTATTGTACTGATAATGTATACTTTTATCTACCTATGATTTCTTGTGTGCCAATACACTCTAAAATATTGAATGATCTAGAATGAATGTCCACTGTTAATACACTAGCATAAGGTGCCGATCTCAGAAGTTACCAAATATATGATGAATTGCTGCGACTAATACGCTACACTGTTGCCAAGTCTCGGATGCAATAAGGTGCAGAATAATGTTTGAAATCGATTCAAATATACGCTTGTGTATATGCCCGCACTGCCTCTTATGGAGAATCGATTGAACTACAAGTATACATATTTTCCATGAAGCTACCAATGTTACATTCCGAGAAAATAACGGTTGCTACTCTTATGAGAAGAGTTAGGAAAAAACCGACATTACCAAATAATAGAATTCGTTCACCCTCAGCTATAGAATTTTTATCATTTACGAAAATTGGCAGAAAATCAAAATAACATAGGATTTCATTATTGCATTCGGTATATGGATGCAATAATTCGATGAATGCAACAACCAATGTAATTTGCAAATTGATGGCTGCAATAATGATAGACAAATGGATATATATATATATATATATATATATATATATATATATATATAGAAAGATTTTGTTTTGGTTCTTGGGATAAAGTCGCTCATAAATTAAACACAAAACATTAAATGTGTATCATTTGTATTAAATCGTACGTTTCGGTGATAATTTACACTTAATCATCGATCTACATGAAAAAGTATATAAATAGGTAATTCATATAACAGGTAATATATGTTTAACTTACTTATTACTTGATAAAATTATTTTATGTATTCACCCATAATAAAAGTAACAGAAGGAAGCTTGTCATATTACTGATTAAAATTAAAATTAATTTTGAATGAAATGTCAGTTCACTTATTTGACAAAATGTAGGATCAAGGATGACATCAAACAACAAATTATGACACTATTTGATTATATTTTTTATTTAAATAGTAGTGTGGTTTATTTGTAAAAATTTTTGTATGGTGGGTTGCATAAAAATAGTTAGATTTTAAAATCATATATTTTACAGGTGTAGTAAACAGGTTGACTTTTGACTTAAAAATTTTTTAGATAAAAGTAGAATTACTGTTGTAAATATATTCATTATAGTTAGTAATTATTTTCTGAATTAAAAGTGTATAAGGTATTTGATTGTAAATTCTGTATAAATTATTGATGTTTCATTGTATTGATGGAATTTTGTTTTGGTATTAATAAATGATTCTAAGAAAAGTCTTTTTGTAATTGCTTTCTATATCTAAAATTTGTCACATTATCATAATTGATTTGTGTTTTGTATTGTATAAATGTATAGAAAGATGCACAAAGTTTTTAATTTTGCATCATTTTGTGTTGTGTTCATGGATTTATGAATGTTTGGTTTAAGGCTGTTAGAAGTCTTTATTATTGAATTTTATATACTAAATTTGCTAAATATATAGCTTTATTTGTGATTTTTGTTTATGTTATAGTAAAAAGTTTATTTCTTTCCATATGGACTTAGTATTTGAATTTATTATGTTAAAGTTTTTAGTTTTTTCATTTATGTGAATTTAATATACAGTAAGTTTTTGTACAATGATTAGATGATTTATTTTGATTTTAAATATGATTGTTTAGTATATTTTATAGGTATTATACCATTCCATATATAGATGACAACAAAGACAATTAACATCATATTTAGGACTGAAACATATTCGGATTGTTAATGTCTTCATCATGATGAACCCAAATTTAAGGAAAAATATCTGAAAGAACTAATATCAATCTTAATCAACAACGGTTACCCTAAACCACTTTTATCAAAACTACTACATACTAACACAATCATATTTCCACCTCAAAATAAACATACTGATATCATTTACAAAAACTTTATATATTACTAATCTTTCACCACTAATAAAAAATTACTAAACAACCTTTGTAACTATAATAAATTCAAATACTAAGTCCATTGGAAACTTTTTACTAAACTAAAAGAAAACAAATAAAGCTTTATGTAGCAATTTAGTGTATAAAATTCAATGTGAATGCAAAGCTTCCACGTAGGCCAAACCAAACAGTGGCTCTGAAATCGCATGACACAACACAAAAGTGATGCAAAATTAGAAAACTTCTTGTGCTCTTTCTATACATTTATACAATACAAAACACAAAGTCAATTATGATAATGTGAAAATTTTAGATATAGAAAGCAATTACAAAAAGACTTTTCTTAGAATCATTTCATATAAACCAAGAACAAAATTCCATCAATCACAAAGAAGACATCAATAATTTACATACAGTTTACTCATACCTATACACTTTTAATTCAAAAAAATATACTAACTATAATGATATTGCTTACACAGAATTCTATTTAATTTAAGTCAAAAGTCAACCTGTTTACTACACCTGTAAAATATATGATTTTAAAATCTAACTATTTTTATGCAACCCACCATACAAAAAATTTTTACAAATAAACCACATACTACTATTTAAATAAAAATATAATCAAATAGTGTCATAATTTGTTGTTTGATGTCATCCTTGATCCTACATTTTGTCAAATAAGTGAACTGACATTTCATTCAAAATTAATTAATTTAATCAGTAATATGACAAGCTTCCTTCTGTTACTTTATTATGGGTGAATACATAAAATAATTTTATCAAGTAATAAGTAGTTAAACATATATTACCTGTTATATGAATTACCTATTTATATACTTTTTCATGTAGATCGATGATTAAAAATTATACAAACAACATTTAATACAAATGATACACATTTAATGTTTTGTGTTTAATTTATGAGCGACTTATCCCAGAACCAAAAACAAAATCTTTTCTAATTTAACTACGCTCAAGAATTATCAAGAACCTATATTATATATATATATATATATATATATATATATATATATATACAGTGCTTCCCAAAAGTAACGGATAAATTCGATTAAATGATTATTGGCAATTTCTGAGTAAAAGCTCTGACACGTCGATTTTATTTTTAAATTGTCATTTAATTATATAATTTTAACCCCCACCCTTCAACCCCTAAGCGCTAGCATCCCTACTTAAAAATTTTAAATGGCAATGTACCCTTGTGATACCTCAATTAATAGCATTTTCATGCAGAAATAAAATTTTACAAAAATTCTAAATCGGTTGATAAATAACTGTTTTATTCAATAAAAACTTATTCGCTTAAAGTGCCAATTATCGGGTATGCCTTGACAAACAAAATGTTTGTAAAGTGTCAAATAAGTTTAGTGAAAGTACGTTAGTTAAGTGCGTGTTGTTTGTTTAATAATAAGTCAGTTTTATTCAATAAACAAAACTTGAATAACAAACAAAAACAAACCCAATTTAAATTAAATGTTCAAACTGCTGTCCGTTAGTCGCTAGGCAGTATCTTAATCTAGAGACAAACTCTTGTTGAACTTTGTTTACTGTCTGAGGGGAAATTAAGCAAATTTCATTCCGGATTCTCTGCTTTAACTCGTTTATGTTTTGAGGCCTATTCAGATACACTTTAGGTTTTAAATAACCCCAGAGGAAATAATCCAAACGGGTTAAGTCGGGAGACCTAGCGGTCCATTCAATTTGTCCTCGTCTACCAATCCACCTCATAGGAAATACCTGGTCAAAATATTCCCGTACAGGACGTGCATAGTAGGGAGGCGCACCATCTTGCTGTAGACAAATACTGGGATGAGGTAAATCAGGATCTTCTACATTGGGATGTAGTACCGCTAAAGCCCGAATTAATTCAAATTGGAGAAAATTTAGATACTGTTCTCCATTGAGTGTTCTCTCAAAAAAGTATGGTCCAATAACTTTATTACCCACTATTCCCGCCCAAACATTAATCTTTTGTGGAAATTGTGTATTTGCTTCCATCATCCAATGCGGATTTTCATTAGCTCAATAACAGCAATTCTGCTTATTAACGGTGCCATATAAATAAAATGTTGCTTCACCAGAAAACGTATTTCCTTCAAATCCAGGATTATCATTGCAAAGTTCCATCGTTGTCTCACAAAATTGCGCTCGCCTATCAAAATCATCATCTGATAACTCTTGCGGTGAAACTTTTGCTTACAGAGAAAACTATGACTGCACTTTTTGATGCATTTAACTGTGAAGCGACTCCCGCAACGCTTGAATGTGGATTTTTCTGCACAAATAGCAAGTCATCCATTTCTGAATCTTCATCTAAAGCTGATGGACGTCCATTTTTAGATTTATCTCGTACGCGTCCAATATTCCGAAATTTATTTTCAATTAGGCTTATTGTTGATTGCGAGATTAGGGGGAGATCGGGATGAATTACATTGAATAAAATTCGAACTTCTTTGTGCGTTCGAATTCTATCTCCAAAGCCAATCATCATTAAAATTTCAATCCTTTCGGCTTCGTTAAGTCTCATTTTTGCTGACTTATTATTAAACAAGCAGCACGCACTTAACTAACGTACTTTCACTAAACTTATTTGACACTTTACAAACATTTTGTTTGTCAAAGCCTACCCGATAATTGGCACTTTAAGTAAATAAGTTTTTATTGAATAAAGCAGTTGTTTATCAACGGATTTAGAATTTTTTGTAAAATTCTATTTCTGCATGAAAAATGCTATTAATTGAGGTATCACAAGGGTACATTGCTATTTAAAATTTTTAAATAGGGATGCTAGCGCTTAGGGGTTGAAGGGTGGTGGGTTAAAACTACATAATTAAATGACAATTTAAAATAAAATCGACGTGTCAGAGCTTTTTACTCAGAAATTGTCAATAATCATTTAATCGAATATATCCGTTACTTTCGGGACTCACTGTATATATATATATATATATATATATATATATATATATATATTGCCGTGGACTCAGGAACGAAGCTTTAACATCGAGCCTTCACCTAAATCATTTGAACCCCGCGAATTGGTCGTCATAAAATTGCTGTGGACTCATCAAAATTCGGGAACTAAGGTTTTCGAATCGAGCCCCAGCGTTGGGTCGTCATACAATTTCCGTGGAACTTACAAAAATTCGGAACTCAGGAACGAAACTATAACATCGATTCTTCACCTGGGTCAACATACAAGTTTTCGGAAAAAAAAAATAAAAATTTTAAAAATTTCTTACCCCTCTTAATGAGACCGCCCTCGAATTCTTTCAGCTTTCCTGGCTAGCTCAGCTGTGCCTCTTCTCGAATACCTAATTTTACAGACTTACGTCTTTCCCACTCGCACACCATTCAATAAAACTTCCAAATAATACCACAACCATACAACCTTTTATTTATACCTATTAACAGATAAATTATATTCGCATGTGTTAAAACATTTTGATACACTAATTATAATTTAAAACTCAAATTATGGTATGTTTTTAAAGTCCTTGATTTTTCTAATGATTTTTAAACAAATTCAATGAGATATGAGTAGATGGGCGCCACATGTTACCCTAAATTGACTTCACACTGGAGTATGGTGAGCCCATTATAACCCAGTTCAGTTTGTATATGCCTTTTAAACATATACATTAAAACAAATGATCAAGATAAAAGATGCAGCTCTTAGTAAATATAACAGAACTAGGAGAGTTTCGGACCGTACTTATTTCAAAGAGCTGAGAAACTATGTCACACAAGCCGTTAGGAATGAAAAGAAGGCATTTTATATTTACATGATTTCACTATATAAAAATAACTCTAAACAGCTATGGAAGTTCTTTGAAAAAAGCCAACATACATCGGAAACCTAAAAATACAATTAATTTAAAAATGTAGATCCGGATTGTCTCAATCAACATTTTATAAATGATATTCCACTTACTCAAGTTGCAGAAAATACAATTAGATACTTTTCATTGCAGAAATTTCCATTAAGAACAGAGGAACTAATATTTCACACAGTATCCTCGGATGATGTGATTAAAGCAGTTAATAAACAGTCATCGAATGCTACAGGCTTGGATGGGATCTCACTAAAAATGCTAAAATTGATTTTGCCGTTTTGCATTAATGTTTTTACACATATTATTAATTCCATCCTAATTAATTCAACGATGCCGGATCTATGGAAAAAATCTTTAATCACACCTATACCTAAGGTCAGTGTTGCGACATCTTATGAGGAACTTCGGCCAATAAACATTTTAGCAACCATCTCTAAGGTGGTTGAATACATAATATACATACAAATTACCAACTGCATTGATAATAATGAAATACTGCCACAAATCCAGTCGGGTTTTTGTGCTAAGCACAGTACTGCAACAGTCTTATGCAAAATTATGAATGACCTGGTTCTGAATATGGAAAACTCACAAACCACGTTAATGGTATACCTTGATTATAGCAAGGCTTTTGATGTAATAAATCATTGACTCTTAATTGCAAAGCTATCCTACTATGGTTGGAGCTCATCTGCACTGCAACTTATGACTAGCTATTTATCTGGAAGAACTCAACAAGTAAAACTAAACCGAGTGGTCTCAAGCGAGTTACATGTAAGACAAGGAGTTCCGCAGGGGAGTATCCTTGGTCCGCTGTTGTTTACTATTTTCACAGCAGATCTGCCTATTGTAATAATTGGGAACTGTAAAATCCATATGTATGCCGACGACACCCAACTATATATACCTGGAGACCCGTATAATGCGAACCAGGTTATTTTAGAGATGAACAATAACTTAGAGGCAGTACTCACCTGGACATCAAACAATGGTCTAACTTTGAACCCTAAAAAAACAATATGTCAGTGTATAGGATCTCCATATTTCTGTTCAGTGTTCAAAAACAACTTAAACTCGGAAATAGTATTAAACAAATGCGTTATAGCATTCAGCTACAAGGCGAAAAACCTACGCGTAATCTGTGATGGTAGTTTAAATTTCGAGAGTCACGTAAATAAGGTTCGCAGTATTACATACTTTAAACTGAAATCCATTTATAAATTCAAGATGATGCTTCCTTCGGAGATAAAGTGGAAATTGTGTCAAGCGCTTGTAATAAGCCACATTGGTTATTGTAGCACTGTCTATTTTAGTTACCTCTCTGAGAAACTGAGGAACAAGCTTCAAATCATCCAGAATTGCTGTCTGAGATTTGCTTATAATGTTCCCTATAGGGAGCATGTGACTCCAATCTATAATAGACTGGAAATCCTAAAATTAAAACCACACTGTGAGCTTTTGTTTGCAACTATGTTATTTAATATATAGAAATCAGGTCAACCAGCTTACCTATATAGTCTGCTAAATGTAAGAACTTCTGCACACACTTGCAACCTGCGCAACAATAATCAATTAACTATACCGTACTATAAGACATCTAAATTTAAGTGCTCATTTGAATTCAACAGTGCCTACATATTTAACAAATATGAACATCTCTTTCTATTAGTGGATTCTGTTCCTGTATTTAAAAAACTTTTATTTAAAAAACTTATGAACTCTCAAAAACAATTGTAGTGTGATGTGAATGTATTGTAATGTAATGGAAAGTAATGTAATGCAAATGGGATATGCGAACAACAGCTATGCTGACATGTTCCCATTTAAGTAGTTGTTGTAAGAGGTGGTTACAATTACTACTTAATAAATAATAATAATAATAAAAAAAAACAAAATTTTACAGACTCGTTTACCCTTTACAATTCAATTTTTATCCTGAATAAAATTTTGGATGTTTTAAATACACCCCTTTTCAATATTCAACATCAATAAATTGTCCAGTACATGTATCTTTTACAATAAGTTTTTACAACCAAAAATATGCCACCAAAAAAAAAGTCAACCACACAGCACAAAATTTCACAAATGTTTATAAAACAACAGAAATTTAAAATAAATTACCTGGAGAATTCTTCAGGCTTCCTTCCCGTCGAAGATGATTGCCAGAACACCCCTCTTAATGTCCCCATTTACTGTGTGGCTCAGCGGATCCACAGGCCTCTACCATCTGCTACCTCTGCAAGCTATGCGCCTTGTCTCACAGTACCATTGCATATATCATGCATACAAACTCGATTAGTTGTGGTGCTTACCCCCATATATCATGCTGCCATTTAATGATTTTTGTGTGTTGTAGTAGCTGGACCTTTATTAATTTAATACGCACTACTCGTACCTCACGTTAATAATTAAAGGTCTGCTACTACTGTTTTATACTTGCAACCACTATATTTACGGTAACGTAATCACATACATAAAATACTCACAGAAAGCTTTACTGTTATGGTGGTCTGAATCGGCATTCAGCACTTTATCGAAGTAAAGAAAAATAGAAGAGCAGAGAACCTTAATAACCTAGGTTGGGTATTTATATCCTTTTTTAAACCCCCCTAGTGGACGCGCTTCCTGCGAAAAGCCTATTTTTAAAACGAATTCTACAAATTTCGAATATAACCGTCTCTAAATTCGTAAAATTTGTTCCGTCCTATGTGCTGTATACCTCGAATTCGCTTTCAACTTTCGCACGTTCGTACGTTTGGAAAACTGTCTGCTTGCAACCAATGACAAAATTCTCTGTCGTCACAAACTCCACCTAAGTTCTATTTATCTCTGTTCTAAGCATGTTTGTTGTCTCGTTCAAAACCCCACTTGAGTTACAGAAAATCGATATTGTCGACATCCTATCTCAACTCCACTGTCTCTATCTGTTGTATATAACCGATTGTGCATTTCCCTCGCTCCTTAAGATGTTTGTTACCCTAGTTGTTTATACCAAACTGACGGTTGAAAATAATTTCTATGAAATCCTATTGTAACGTACATAAAAATTCTGTGAACGTAACCTTTAAAAAGCAGGTGTTTTGTTAATTATGGATCGTTTTGAACATAACAATTCCTAGACTTTCTATTTTTTCGTATCTGATAAAACTGACTGAATAAATCTTATTGAATCAAATAAAGCAATTCTAGAACACACAATATAATAATTGATAATATTTACAACACTCAAAATTTTCCTTTTTGTACAAAATATCTACATATACCAGATTTATGCTTTTCTGAAAGCCAGCAAAAATATCTTTTAATTATATTCAGGGACCTTATTTAAGTGACCTTTTTGATGACTCTTACAAATATACAATGCATAGCAAATATTAAATCGAAAACAGTCTTTCAATAATACAGTGTATTAAAAATTGCTAACCTGGAATGGGTTCTGGAGTTCCATCCTAGTCTATGATCTGCATCACCTTGCTTTATCCGCTTTGCTTATTGGTATGCCGGCCCCATATAAGAATTGCCTTCCATAAATCGCTTCCAATTAAAATCGTACCAAATTACAGTACATCCAAAATTAAACGTCCCAAATTAGAACATGTCCAAATTAAAATATGTTTAAATTAAAATATCCAACATCCCAAATTGGAATGTCTCCAAATTAGAATATCATCAAAATTAAACGTCCCAAATCGGAATATGTCCAGATTAAAATATCACCAAAATGAGAATATCACCAAAGTTAGAAGTCCCAAATTAAAGCCCTGTTTTGTAAATATTAGAAATGAATTTAATTAAGTTGTTTAACGCCTATCTATAGATCGGCTTATATTTTGTTGCACAAATTCTCGCACTTTTAAATCTCATTTGTTTTAATTTTTATTTCACTAATTGCGTGAGTTTTTAACACCTTCGAACATAGTTGTTGCTCAGCTAAATATAGACTAAAATGTCGTTTAGTTTCTATCGTATATATAAGCCCTTCCTACAATTGTTTTCATTGGCGTGTTTACAATCTAGGCTGATACTTTTGCCTTATCGGGCAGTACTCGGAATTTTTACAAATTACCTAGTTTACATCTTCGACGAATGCTCTATTTATCACGTCAGCATTCATCATATTACCGTATTGTCCTAGGATTTCCAACTTTTGGCTTTTCATTAACTCACGTATTCCATATTTGTTAATTTATTATATAATTGAACCGCCTGGTGTTTATTTGTTTTCCACAGAATATTGGTTTTTTGAACAAATGTGTTCTCGAGTCACGTAACGATTTTCTAATAATGAATTATTTGGTATGCGTTTACGTTGATATTTTTGACGCAATTGTTAAATCTTTGCAATGCCAATTTATCTATGCTTCCCGGTAATTTAATTTTGATGCAATTTATTGAATTTTAAAATCTTATCTTTACTTGTAAACTATACTTAGACATATTTATGTTCTCATACATTTAATTCCGTATATTTTATGTACAGTGTCCTCTTAAGTGACATTATGTAGAATGGCCGATTTACTCTTATAATTTCTGGAATTATTTGATTTTCTTAGAGTTAAAGTTGCTTATATTTATCCTGCGACCCCTATGACTTAATCTACCCTTAAACTACCCTATTATCATAGCATTATATATATATATATATATATATATATATATATATATAACGTAGAAAATTTTACAGTGGCAGATTTGAGAAAAATGTTACCAAAAGTGATAGGAATAAAACTGTTTGGTGATGATCCTATGTTTGAAGTTAAAAAATACTTCTTCCAGATGACAACTAAAAGAATAGTTTTAATGGTATTTAGCAGAATGTTACAAATTAAATTTTGAAACCGTATTTCACTATAAAGTAAATGAGTTTAAGATATTAGTTGCAGAGCACAGTTATTAGCTTCTATACGTTTTGTAGAGAATAAGGAAACAATGAACGAATTTCTTTGCTGTGGACAGCTTCCTAAACGCATAACCGACTAATATATTTTTAATTCAATCATGTCATATTTTGAAAATTTTAATATTTCTTGGAAGTTATACATAGGAATTTGAACTGTTGGTATATCATCAATGGCAGGCTCGATTGACGGTTCTGTGTCATTTGCAAAAAGAAAGTTTGAACATAATATCTATGTAATGTTTTATACACATAGAGTCTTTAGTTTCTAAAACATTACCAACAACATTAATATCTGTTTTAAATATTGTAAACTTTATCAAGTTTCATTCTTTAAAAGCACAAATTTTTAAAAATCTATGTATACCAATGGAATCTCCATATGAATTGTTATTATTGCATACTGAAGTAAAACAGTTATCCAGGGGGTAAAGTGCTAAATACAATTTTAAATCTAAAAATTGAGTTGATAGTATTTTCAAAAGTAAAAAATCCAATTCCTATTTAAAATATTTGAAATATTGCGATTGGTATGCTAAATTAGTGTACTGAACTGATATTTTTAATTATACAGATAGCATTTTGGATTTTTATACAAGAATATCCGACCATTTCAGAAATGGCAATTGCAGTTTTCTGCATCATATCTATGTGAAATAGAGTTCTCAACTTTAACCAGTATAAAAACCAAGAAACGTAAAAACAATAATATAGAAAATGAAATGAGGGTAGCTATATTGCACGTTAGACATGATATAAATGACATTTGTGCTGTCCGCAGTTTTTCATTAATTTAATTTAATGAATTTACTTGGAATTTTTATTTTTGTTTAAATTTTTAGAAATTAAAAATTTGTAATTATAAATCCTTAATGTTAATCTAATCTCAATCTAATATTTGTTTTGGCATTTCGAAATAATTATTAATACCGAAGTGTTCCGTTAACCCGAAAAAGGCCAAGAACCACTGGATTATTTGGGGGGAATGAGGTGATAAGATATGCTAATTATAGGGAAGGACCAATTGCTTTTTGTAGCAATAACGATAGCAGTGGAGCGGTTATGTAATAACTAAAAACAACTACAACAACTACTTAATGAAGGGTATAAATACCTTAAAGCCTGTGCCGCTGTGGGCAATAAAAGTTCACACACAAAAGCTTGCGTACAACCAAGAACACGCTCGTCCGGGTGATGGTGTCGCTTCCAAAAGCTCTCACACGACCGTCTTTTGTAACGGTTCGAGTACAACTGTGTTCACGCACTTCCACTGTCAGTATATAATGTTTCACTAAAAACTATAGGATACCCGCACTAAGTATTTATTGTCACCAATTCCAATAAATGTTCGATGATGACGTAACATACCGCCCACCAAATTCATAGAATTTTGAAAAGGAGGGAAGTAGGTTGGGTGAAGGAAATCACATGGGATTTGACCTTGCTAGGAAAACAGGTAACGAAAGATAGGGTGGTACACTACAGCGAGCGCCAACTATGCAAAAATAAAAATATATATATATAAATAAGCAAATATGTAAAAATAATATACTACTATACATGTAAGAAATGTGTATATACATCTAAACATAAAATAAAATTAAAATACCGGTAGCGGCGCTAGTTTGACCAAAGGTCGTTTTAATGTGCCATGTGCAGTTTTGACTTCCGCGACACGTATAATACCGTCCGCACCGGGAAAAGTATTAATAATACGACCAAACTTCCATTGAAGTGGAGAAAGCTGGTCGTCCTTGACGAGGACAATAGTGTCCTTTTCAACTTGTCGGACACCTACCTTAGAGTGCCATTTAACCTTTTGATTCAGAGTATGTAAGTACTCATGGCTCCAGCGAGCCCAAAAATCTTGATGGAGTTTTTGCAGGAGTTTCCACCTGCTCTTTAATGGTAAAACGTTGGTTGAATGGTCCTCATCTGGTGGTGCAGAAAGAGGCTCCATAGTTAGGAAATGACCGGGTGTTAAGCAACGCAAGCCATTTGGATCCGAACTCAAAGCGCAGAGTGGCCTTGAATTTAGAACAGATTCAATTTGAGTAAGAACTGTGTAAAGTTCCTCAAAGGTAAGTTTTTGTTCGCCGATTACGCGAGCTAGGTGTGTCTTTACCGACTTAACACCGCTTTCCCACAAGCCACCGAAGTGAGGGGCGCTAGGTGGATTAAACGACCACCTTATTTTTTCTGAGGTTACTACACTATGCAGATAACTCATTAGCTGACGATAGGCACCTACAAAATTAGTACCGCAATCGCTAAATATTTGAGAACAGCGTCCTCGACGTGCTATAAATCGTCGCAAAGCGGCAATAAACGCGTCTGCCGACAAATCCGAAACAAGTTCAATATGTGCGGCCTTACTGGCAAAACAAACAAAAATACAAATATAGGCCTTAAGAGTTTTAGAGCCTCGCAGGCGGTTAGCCTTTATTAAAAGAGGGCCAGCAAAATCAACACCAACAATACTGAACGGTTTGATTTGGGTAATACGTGCTGCCGGTAGGTCTCCTATAGGAGGAGTTACCAGGACCGGTTTGGTACGAAAACATCTATGACATGATGATAAATAATTTCTGATTGAATTTTTAATAGAAAGGATCCAGAAATTCTGTTGGATAAGATACGCTGTGGTATTAACACCGGGATGGCAATACCTTTCATGAGTTGACCGAATGATAAGTTCGGTTAATCGGTGCCGCTGAGGCAATAACGCAGGAAACTTTTCGAAATAGGAAAGCGAAGAATGTGTCAAGCGCCCACCTACTCTTAAGATATTTTGTGGATCAACAAATGGAGAAAGTTTTCGCAAGCTTTTAGGTAATTTACGGTTTGCCTTGATCGAAGCTATTTCCTTTAAAATGTAACATTTTGTACATGCCGAACGATAATCATGAGAGCATTGTGTAATTCAATGTCTGTTAAGGGACCCGTATGACGTTGAGCCATGGGTTTAGAAAATCTATAAATGTAAGCCACGATGCCTTGGATTTTATATAACGATGAAAAGCGACTTAGTAAAATGTCAATGACGTTTGGATCTGTTTGAGCGACAAATGTTAGGATCTTCTTTTCCGTAGTTACCTTAGCAATTGAGGTTGACAATGTTGGTTGAGGCGGCCACGAGTCACTAGGGTAGTGAAGCCATTCAGGCCCCGCCCACCATAGCGAACATGAAATAACCGCGCTTGGCATTAATCCCCGAGATGCAGGATCAGCCGGATTATGCGAAGATTTAATATAAAACCATCGGCTAGGTGCAATGATTTCTTGAATGTGGCTAACACGATTTGCCACAAAAGTTTTCCAACGAAAAGGTGGAGAACGTATCCAAGTGAGAGCGACCGTAGAATCACTCCACGCTGAAACATCGGAGATTTCAATCAAGCCTTGATAAGACCGAATGGTAAAAGAAAGTAAATCGGTTAATAAAACGGCGGCACATAATTCCAAACGTGCAATTGAAATGCGCTTAATTGGAGCTACTTTTGTTTTAGCGGTTACAAATTGTACAGTTATTTCTCCAGTAGTTTGATTTATGAACTGGAAATACACTACCGCTGCATACCCTACCTCGCTAGCATCGCAAAACCCATGCAAATGACAAGTAAAAGGATCCGAAGGGGGTAAACAACGTGGTAACTTTAATGACGATAATAACGGCAACTCTTCTTGGTATTGCTGCCATTGAGACGAAATGTCTGCTGGTGGGATGTCATCCCAATTTAAACCTAACATCCATAGATGCTGGATTAGGCGTTTTGCAAAAAGTGTTAGTGGGGCTAAAAATCCTAATGGATCATATATTCTGGCAACTTGTGAAAGTATGTTGCGCTTTGTACATATTGGGTTTAATGGTTTAACCCGAAATGAGAAAATATCTTCTGTAGGTGACCATTGAAGACCTAATATTTTTATTGATTCGTCAGAATCGAAATCGAGTGACGTATATTGGCAAAAATTTGACGGAATGCCTTCCAAAATAGAAACTGAATTAGAACTCCATTTTCGAAGTTCAAAACCAGCCAAATGTAAAAGTCGGATGAGTTGATCTATAATTTCGCGGGCCGATTGTATAGAATCTCCACCAGCAACGAAATCGTCAATATATAGATTTGACCGTATAGCCTCAGCGGCTAACGGAAACCTTTTGCCTTCGTCAATGGCTAATTGCTGAAGGGTCTTTAATGCTAGATAAGGCGATGACTTAATACCGTAGGTCACTGTATTAAGAGGATAAGTCTGAATGGGTTCTTCTGCGGAGAACCGCCACACAATTAATTGAAACTTTCGATGTTCTTCGGTAACCAAAATTTGTCGATACATTTGGCGAACATCACAAGTAAAAACGAAACGATGAGAGCGAAATTTAAGTAAGATTGACGAAATGTCATTTTGGAGACTAGGTCCAGCCAATTGAGTGTCATTAAGTGACACATTGTTTTTAGCCTTTGCAGAGGCGTCAAAAACCACACGAATTTTAGAAGTATGACCTTCTTCTTTAAACACAGGGTGATGGGGTAAAAAATAATTATCGTTCCCAACGGGCGGAGAATCGAGTAATGCCATATGACCCGCATCAAGATAGTCCTGCATGAAATTGTTGTATTGTGCGCGTAGCTCCGGTTGAGCATGCAATTTGCGCTCCAACGAAAATAGTCTTTTTTTAGCCATCTCAAAGCAATTATCAAAAACGGGCAAAGTATCGTTGAACGGTAACGCAACAATAAAACGACCGCTAGAGTCACGAGAAAACGTGTTTTCAAAAATCAAATCTGCTTTTTCTTCTTCTGGAGAAGTATAAGGCTTGGATAGCAACTCTTCTATCTCCCAAAACCGCCGTAGGGTCTGGTCGATAGGATCTTCTACAGAAGTAAAAAAATGCTTGGACAGTATCAGACTGCAAGCTTTTTGTGGGACCGATAATAGTGCAACCAAAAATTGTATTTATGGCGGCAGGCTGAAGAAATTTGCCATGTATAACACCGCCATTGATGATGAACGGATAAACATCTGCTCCAAGGAGCATGTCAATAGTTCCTGGAGAGTTCCAGGTCGGGTCTGCAAAGTGCAGGCCGCATAAGTGTTCCCAATTATTAGGAACTTCAACACTAGGTAATTTGCCAGATATTGACGAAAGCACAAAAGTTGTGACTTCTAGAGATTTTTCAGAGTCTAACATAGAGCGAATGGTGCAGCTGACGGCACCCCTATTGACTGCTGAAGTTGTCTGCCCAAGTCCATAAATCGGAACTTGAGAACGTATGCGTGGAAGCCAAAGTTTGCTCACGCAATCGTCTCGAATAAAGCTAGCTTGAGAGCCAGGGTCTAAGAGAACCCTGATCGGTTTGTATCTACCAGAACGATCTTGAACTTCCACAACAGCAGTGGAGAGTAAGACAGTAACCCCAGAATTTAAATTCGTCTGTGAAGACAGAACATTTGCCGGAATAGGAGAGGCTGACTGCGTCCTATTGACATTTTTATGCATAGGTGTAGCGATCGGTTCAGCTGAACGGCTAGAAGCAGGTTGCGCTTCAAAATGTAGCAAGGTATGATGCGGCTTGGCGCAAGTTCGACAGGAATTATAAGATTTGCATTGCATGGACGCATGGTCTGTTCGTAAGCAATTTAAACAAAGGCGTAAGCGTTTGAAAATGTCGAAACGTTCTGTCGGAGTTTTCTTTAGAAACGATTGACATCTGTAAATTAAGTGATTACCTTTGCAAGAAGGACAATGGTGCGAAAATGAATTATTTGAGTCACTGGAGCTACTTGGTGTGTCCAGTGAGACTACGTTAGAAGAAACTCTTGGTTTAAACTGAAACGCTGAGGATTTCTTAGGCACTGATGTGTGAGATGTATGGACAGTCGTCGAATAAGAAACAGGTGCGGTTGAAGAAAAAGTTTCCAACGCTGCACATTGTTGAGTTAAAAAATATCTCAAATCATCGAAATTGGGTATTTGCTTCGTATCCGATTGGAGTTCGAAGCGTTTTCTAGTGAACGGATCGAGTTTTTCTAAAAGACAATCGACCAGAATAAAGTTCCAATGTTCAGTGGGAAACTTTAAGTTAGTTAGAACAGCAAGGTTCTCTGAAAAACAATCAATAAGTGCCCTAAGTTTCTTAGGGTTTTCTGATTTTAAAGGTGGAAAGTCTTTATCGCTTTCCAATGCAAAGTTGCCAATAAACGCGGGTTGCTAAATCGCTCACGCAAAGCGTTATAGGAAATGATAAAATTATCTCCAGAAATGGGTACCGATTTAATGATTTTCAAAGACTCCCCGCTACAGCAACTGATAAGGTAATTTAACTTTTCGATATTGGACAGCGACGCGTTATTATAGACCAGACTGTCAAATAAATCGATGAAAGATGAAAATTCAGTTACCTCATTATTAAAATTTGGGAGCTTTAACGGTAACAATTTTGATACCGTGCTGCTTGGAGCATTTTTAATGATTTGTGGTGCTTTCATTTCTTGCATCGTTTCGAGATGCAGCAGTATGCAATAATAAGCGGAATCTACTTCCTTCCGTAAAGCGTTGTAATTTAATGATTCTGCCTCGTCACAGGAGGCTAAGACCTCAACTAAATTTTTATTGAAATTTCTGTAAAGGTCATTTACTCCCCTTGCTTGAATAAGGAACAACGTTTTTAAAGTTGGGTCACTTTGTATGGCGTTACCCAATTCCCACATTTCCATAATGCGTATTTTCAGTAATCCGAGCTCGGCTACCTGTATTTTCTTCGGAGCCATTCTGAAAGTTATTCTGAAAGGCTTACACTATAAAAATGCTGTAAAACGGTAACGCTAAGATGTGCACTGAGAAATATTAAATATTATGGGTTGTTAGTCAAGGCACGACAAATGTAAAATAGCCTATAAACCAATAAATCACGTTTTATGACTATTAGCCTGCAATGGGGTCTTAAGCCACGTAGAAAAACCTAACGGTTTGTCAAACAAAGCGTTTAGATAAGATGTACAGTTTACAACCCGGGCGGCTTTTACCATCAAAAGATCACAGGAACATGCGGCTTAACGTGTTTGCAAGATGGGTTCAGCTTTACAACTTTATTCCCTTTGCAGATGTATTCAATATTTTACGTTGTAAAACGACTGAAAGGGTTGTATGTGAAACTAAAAACGCGCAATGGCTTTTAGTGCAAATTAGCAAATTTTATATTAAGGATTTGTTTGTAATTAAACGCTGGTTTAATTACGGCGAAATCACTTAATTTAGTCTAACGAAAGTATGTAGCTAATATTGCACATATTTTAACCCGCTAAATATGGAGCTTGAACACAAATTTAAAGCTAAATCATTAATTAATTAAAAAGCTCGCTGGAATGCAAAGTTTAGGACATGCGTATACCATAGAACTGGTGAATTCGGATCGTTTGGACCAATGGATTATTTGGGGGGAATGAGGTGATAAGATATGCTAATTATAGGGAAGGACCAATTGCTTTTTGTAGCAATAACGATAGCAGTGGAGCGGTTATGTAATAACTAAAAACAACTACAACAACTACTTAATGAAGTGTATAAATATCTTAAAGCCTGTGCCGCTGTGGGCAATAAAAGTTCACACACAAAAGCTTGCGTACAACCAAGAACACGCTCGTCCGGGTGATGGTGTCGCTTCCAAAAGCTCTCACACGACCGTCTTTTGTAACGGTTCGAGTACAACTGTGTTCACGCACTTCCACTGTCAGTATATAATGTTTCACTAAAAACTATAGGATACCCGCACTAAGTATTTATTGTCACCAATTCCAATAAATGTTCGATGATGACGTAACAACCACTGTTGTTGTTTTATTGAAAAGTTTTCTAATTGAGAATAGTGACGAGAAGTTAGTAAGAACTTACAATCAGTGTTAGGAAATTTGGTTGTATTTTCATTTTTGCAAAACTGGAAATAATAGTTTAAAGAAAAATCACAAATATCATTCAGAAACGACAAACGAATTCAGACCAGGCAGACCAAGGAAAAGAAATTAAAATTCTAATGCAAACAATATAAACTTGGCTGCCTTTGATAGAAAATTAGATTTACTTCAGCTATGGCTGTATGAGAAAAATTAGTTTTGAGGGTGCTAAAAATAAAAATGTGAACACATGTTTCAAAATAATTAGTCAAAATTTAACTTACGGTTCTGCTATTGTTTATAAAGTTATTCCAGTAGCAAAATAGGAAATAAAATATTTTGGGGGTACTTCAGTATCCACATTTTTAGAACATGTTTAAAAATTAAAAATTACTAGAAATGTTAGATTTTCAACTTTTATCAGAAGTGAGAGGCTTTTTTGACAATATAGCACTAATACAGTTTTATACAAACAATTCTTAATAAATAGATGAACAGAATTAAAAGAGATATAACAAGACAAATTTTTATTTCCAAATTAGAGAACTTGAAAAAAGTGTGCTGCAAGGTTAATATTACTTTTAAAGTATTGTGTATTTTATAAGAAACTCTATGGAATTAAAACCAGAAAATTGCTTCAATAATGAAAGTAACAGTTGTGAATTTATTTATGAAGTTTTGATTAATGTGCACAACTGGAATATAGCAAAATCATTAACTAAACGCTTGTGACTGATACATTTAATATTTACCTTTATGAGTGACCTATACGATAAAGATAACCGTGTTTGTTATGTATTTTGATATTTCCTATTATAATTAAAGGACATTTGCATACAATTATTATACAGGAAAGTCCTACAAAACACAATTAATTGAGAGGTAGCATTATGGTTGATTCAAGCTTTAATTTTTGTGGTAAAAAGCGATGTATATTACATGTACTAAATGTTATGGTATATTTCGTAAAGGTTCTGTATTAGTAGATAAAGATCTTGCTTATCAAAAAACGACATGATTATTTGTAATCAATTCTTATTAACTGAACCTAGAAACGACAATTCCGGTATCCTAATAGGAAAAAGCATTTCTTTTAAAGGCTGACTTTACCAAACTAATAAAGATAATGAAGCAAAAGATAAGAAATCATGAAACCACCAAAAAGTCTTAACATGTTATTATTTAAAGCTACAGCTAATAAAGACCACTTCAATATCATACCAGAATCTTAAGATCAAATTGGAAAATTTGAGAAAACAATACATTACTACAGTAAACAACCAATACCGACTAATAGTACTATTTCTTTTTTTTCAACAGAAACGTAGACGTTATGAGAGACCAAATTACGTACTTACTAATATTTCTGTTTAACTGCATCGTGAAAAGAAAATTTTAACCTTAGGCTCAAGTTATAGCGAATGTACTTCAGTATTCTGATGGATAAAATGTTTCTAGGTTATACTATTTAAGTTTGAAATACAGAATTTAATTACAATACCCTGTGTCGTATTAAATGTTATAAATGGGCTCTTTATATGTATTGTAATGGTTGTATTTTGTTGCTTTTGTTTATGCAATTATAACATTATAAAGAATTATTTATTGAATTTTATTATATTTTGTTGTTTTAGGTATTTCAAACAAATATAAGTGCTGAATCTATTACATATTACATATATGTTTATCCTCAGAATGGATATCTCAGTATTGTGCCTGTTTTTGAAAGTACTAATAATATATCATTCAATTTAGGATCATTTACACAAGCACTAATAAATGAAAATAGACTTGTATATGTCCATTCTCGATCTAACACAACTAAAGACACTATACAATTTAATGTAACAAATGGCATTGTATGGCTCAATGGACTTGTTTTGGATATAGAAATAATTCCTGAGCATATATACTTAGGAAGTAATGGCATTACTGTAAATGAAGGCGGGACTGCAGTTTTGACGGATGCAGAATTATTTGTGCAGACTGACTATTATAAGTCCAGAATGTTAGAGTATATAATTGTGCAATATCCTTCCTTTGGATGGATAGAAGTATTTGGTGCGAATAATAAAATAAATGGATTTTCTTTTGATGAATTCATAAACGGACGCATAAAATATGTTCATGACAATTCAGAAAATGCAAGAGATGAATTTATTGTTAAAGGAATAGCAGGTACTAAAAAAAGTACACCACTTGTTATTGTAGTAAATGTCAAACCCATTAATGACAATTATCCACAACTTGTGAACAATACTGGACTTACCATGTGGGAAGGAGGAGTGTCTTTGATCACAAATTCTATGCTAGGTATAGCGAAACGTTTTTTATAATATAAATATTTAAGTTATGTTTCAGCTGCCATAGATGTTGATTATCCTCCTGATGTTCTACGCTATCAAGTACTTGGTTGTTGGTGGGGCAATGTTTCGTTAATCTCTGAAACAACTAGCTCATTAAAATTTTTTACTCAAGAGCTAATAAACAAGGGAATGATAGTATTTCGCCATCAGAGTAAGTTACAAATGTTGGTTAAAATAAAGCTATAATAAATGAAAATTGAAAATGGGAATGAAATAGGTGTAAATAATTTAGATACATTCACTATGATAGTATTATAATTGTGATTACAAAGTACAATAATTTTGGTTTTATACAAAACGTATGATACATAGTGATACTAATATCAAGTTAAAGCATACAAAAATACAGGAATAGATGAAGGATACGGCATGTACCTCTTTAATATCTATTATTTAAAAACATTTAAGTAACTTGTTTAAGACTGTCTTAGTAAGGGTACTGTCATTAATATATTAATTTCAAATTGGTTATCTAATTTTAGATTTAATGGAAAGCAATAGGTCTTACATTCTCATAATATACCAAATTTGTTTGGTCTTATACAAAATGCTGTTTAAAATAATACAAGTATTATACTTGTTGCATATTACAATCATTATTAACTTACTTAATATCAATGCCAAAGGACTAGATTTGATATTAATTATTTTTATAGATTGTTATTTTATATTGATCAATTGATAACATGTATAAATGTTATCTGAAAAAAATATTTCTGTCTTTATGGAAACATGTGGTCCTAATACCACTACCAAAAAAAGAAATGCTTGGCACTATATATATATATATATATATATATATATATATATATATATATAACCAAAGTTGTGTATGGTTTGAAAGTTAAATTGATAAACTATTGTCATACTAAAGAAACGGAAGTTCTTACGAGGTATAGTTACAAAACTGAAAAACAATTCAGTTTACTATCTCACCAGGGATTTTTTTCCTTATGAATATATTGACCATTCCGAATGGACCTGCACCTTGCCGAGATAACAAAGGATATCCTGAATTTAATAGAAGAAAGACGAAAATACAAAAATAAATCAGACGAAACAGGAAAACAGAGATACAAAGCCATAAAATGGGAAATTATTCGAAAATGCAGGAAAGCTAAAGAACAATGGATTGATGAAAAGTGCAAAGAGATACAAACGAAGATGGAAATAGGAAAGACAGACGAAGCATACAAATTAATTAGAATAAATTTTCGGGATATAAAACCGTATAGCAAAAATATAAGGGACGCACAAGGAAACGTCATCATAGAAAACGTAGAGAAAGTGGGTAGATGGCAAGAATATATAGGGAATTTATATGCAGGAGAGGAACTAACTGCATTACAACAGGAATCAGACATTGAAAATGATGACTTGGGATATCCTATACTTAGAGATGAGTTTGAATTAGCATTAAAGAGTCTGAAAAATGGTAAGGCGCCGGGTACAGATAAGGTGCAAGCAGAAACTCTAAAAGCCGCTGGACAAGCAGTAACAGAACGTCTCTTCCAACTTGTAAGCTATATGTATGAGACAGGCGAGATACCCAAAGATTTCAAACGTAGCATCATAGTAACTATACCAAAAAAGAAAGGCGCGGATAGATGTGAAAATTTTTGAACAATAAGTTTGACAGCACACGTGTCAAAAATATTAACTAGAATTGTGCAAAAACGAATGGAAAAACGGACGGAAGAAATACTAGGAGAAGACCAATTTGGGTTTAGGCGAAACAGGGGAACACGGGAGGCTATTTTTCTGAGAGTGATAATGGAGAAAACAATAGAAAGAGGGGAAAGCGTGTATATAGGGTTTGTAGATCTGGAAAAATGCATTCGACAATGTAAAATGGAAAAAAATGTTTGAAATACTCAAAAAGATTGGAATGAGTTATAGGGATAGACGGATAGTACATAGCTTATACAAAGACCAAACAGCAGTAATAGAATTAGAGCAGGAACGTAGAGAAGTAAACATTAGGAAAGGGGTGAGACAGGGATGTGCCCTATCCCCATTGATCTTTAACTTGTACATAGAAGAGGCAATGAATACTGTTAAATGCAGCAAGACATTTGGAATTACTATGCAGGGACATAAAATTGATATGCTTAGATTTGCAGATGATATAGCCGTATTAGAGTCTAGCAAGGAAGAGTTAGAAGCTGCTCTTAATGAAATGGAAACGGTTCTAACAGAGACATACGGTATGAAAATTAACAAAACTAAAACTAAAGTTCTACTATGCAAAGGGGAAAATAAATCAAAAACAAGAATACAAGTATGTAACACGAACTTACAAGAGGTTAAGGATTTCTGCTACCTAGGAAGCCAAATAACGCAAGATGGGAAAAGCCCAAAAGATATAAAACAAAGATTAGCACAAGGTCGTGCTACATTTAACAAGAAAAAGCAACTACTGTGCTCAAAGACCACAAACATAAAAACAAGGAAAAATTTGCTTAAAACATATGTGTGGAGCACAGCACTGTACGGCTGTGAAGCCTGGACAGTAGGAGAAGCGGACAAGAAAAAGATAGAAGCCTTTGAAATGTGGTGCTACAGACGTATGATGAAGATATCATGGACAGACAAAGTTAAGAACGAAGAGGTACTAAAAATGGTAGGGGAAGAAAGAAATATGTGGAAAACGGTAAAAAATAGGAGAGATAGGATGATAGGCCACATACTACGGCATGAGTGAATAGTGCGGAATATATTAGAAGCAGAGATAGGAAAAAAGAGAAGAAGAGGCAGACCTAGGTTAGACTACTGCACACAGATAGTAAAAGATGTAGGCTGTGGGGGTTTCAGGGAGATGTGTAGGCTAGCCCAGAATAGAAATCAATGGAGGTACGCATCCAACCAATCCCAAGATGGATAAACTAATGACGAAAAAATAACTGTGATTAAACATGATGATTATTATAAGTAAGTATAAGAATTGGTTGAGCAATATTCTCGAATAATATTAAGTGTGTGAAAGGATTTACTGGAAAACCATTTTTTTGTCAAATGTCTAAGTGTTGGGGGATCTTGGTAGCCACAGGTTGCTTAACCCCCTTCACTGAATCTCGGTGAAATAGGGCATAAAATTAGAAAACAATAGAAGGGAAACGAGCTGTATACACATGCTGTGTGAGAATTTCAGGGAACTATGTAGGCTAGCTCAGAATATAAATAAGTGCAGGTACGTGTCCAACCAGTTTCGAGACGGAAAACCTAATGACGAAAAAATAAGTGCAGATAAATCTGATGATTAGTATAAACAACTAGTTGTTGGTTGCGAAATATCTGCAACTAATGTTGAATGTGCGAAAAGATATATTGGAAAATATAGTAAATCAGTAAATGGTTAAGTGTTGGGGGAACTTGGCAGCCACAGGCTGCTTACCTCCCTTCACAACCACTGAAGGTCGCAGAAATAGGGTATATAATTGTAAAACAATAGAAGGTGACCGAACGACATCTAACAAGAAAGAACAGCGCCTATGAGGAAAGACAACAAACATAGAACAAGAAGAAAATTGTTGAAAGCATATGTGTGGTGCACAGCACAGTATGCCTATGAAATACGGGCAGTCTGAAACGCAGACAGAAAAACGGTAGCAGTCTTGTGAAATGCTGTGCTTCAGATGTATGAGGACGATAGCATGGACAGACAAAGATAATAACAAATTGGTTATAGAAATAGTAGGGAAACAATGATATCTGGAGGAAAAGATAAGAGAAATAGAAGGGCAGAATACGTTCTAAGAGATTTTTGGGTAATAGTATGAGATATATTACAAGCAGAGATAGGAAAAAAGAGGTAGATGTTGACCTAGATCAGATAGTGATAGATGCAGACTGTGCAAATTTCAGGGAAATCTGTAGGTTAGTTCAGAATAGGAAACAATGATGGTACGCGTTTACCAGTTCCAGGACTGAAGACCTAATGATGATGATGATGAATATATTGACTCTTGGGGAAAACTTAAAGAAAATTAAATATCTCCCAAGTATAGCTATTACAGTCATTTCTACAATGAATATATTAGTAATGAAGACTACAATTACACTATTAATGTTTTGTTCACTTTTTCATCCAAACTTTACGTCAATCTTTATATCTGTGTTTAAAAACTGGCGCGTTACTGTTAGCTTGTGTATTTGAAAATGTCTCCCATGTATTCTACCTACAAGCTAGATCTTCTGCACTACTATATAGCATATGTTTTAGCATTTTGTCATGGCTGAACTTAATGATCAATAATAGTACGTGTTTCCAACAGCATCAACAAAAATATTTGTTACCATGTTTCCAAGAGAATCTTGCTATGGTAGCTTTTGAAATAGAGCGATTATGCATTAAATTGCAACACTAATCTAAAACCTTTTTTATGTTATTCTCGAATAATACAAGTTCAATAAGTACATATTAAACCATTCTATATAAAAGTATTCCTCAGTATATGGAATATATCCTAAAACATTTTATAAATTCTTTGAAATTGTTAAACACCAAGAAGCTCGCCTTAGCAATTCCTTGTAACATATTCTAACTGGGCTTGTTATTTCAAATAGTTCTTCGTCGAAAAATTAAAATTTCTTGCTCATTAAATACGTAATGGGGTTGTTATCTGCACATTTTCTTTGAAATTCTATTTTGTTATTTTCAGGCATTTGTGCTCGCTTAAGTTTTACCGGTAATAAAATTGGCTTGCTAATTAAGTCGCTCCTTGTAGCGTGGATCAATAATAATACAAACCTCGTTCTTTCCTAAAAGTTAGACAAATGGCTGTCTTTGGCCGTATGGCTGGTAGCACAAATCGCATAGGTGGTTTAAAATATATTTTACTTTCTCATTCGAACAATGAAATTCAGTGGAAGTAATTATCG
The DNA here is from genome assembly GCA_036346225.1 of Platerodrilus igneus. Taxonomy (NCBI): domain Eukaryota; kingdom Metazoa; phylum Arthropoda; class Insecta; order Coleoptera; family Lycidae; genus Platerodrilus; species Platerodrilus igneus. Next base: position 627,367 of record JARFIW010001346.1, read on the forward strand.
TATTTTGCCTTCATTATTGCTTGCATTCTACGAATGTTTTTGCCGTTGTTGTCAGGAATACATATTTTTGCTTGCTTTCATAGAACGTGTAACATTCTATTGCTGGGAATGGTTTTATGTTATTTCTTCCATGGTTTTGAAGTTGTATAAATAAAAGTCCAACTTTGAAAAATATTTCTTAATTATTCGACTTCTCTTACTTATTTCGTCGCTTTTACATATACGATTCTAATGCTATACGTCTTTTGATGGTTATAAAGTCGCGATTTTAAAATTCGCTTTGTATATAATGTGCCAGTATAAATGAAGTTGATGGTTCCAGCACCCAGCTGCATTTCCTCATCTTAATATGGTACAAAAAAAAAAAATAGCTCCAGGTACAGTGTATTTTTCTGTTTGCTTTATTTGTGTTGCTGTTTTGGAAGATAGATACTTCCTTTTTGTCTATTCCGCAATAAATTGCAGACGGTACATTACCAAACACACGCTCACAACACGAACAATTATGTACTTTATTGTTAGAGCTTGCTGTTTAAAATGTTAATGCATTAGAGCAGTTTTCTACTGTTTATGTTTTAGTATAAATTCATATTAAAGTCAATCGCTTGCTGTTTAAAATTTTAATGCGTTAGAGCACTTTCTACTTTTTTTTTACTTTTCTGTATAAATTAATGTTAATGTCAACAACTTGCTCTGTAAAATTTTAAACGGTAGTTCTTAAATCTTACGAAGTGCGCTTCCTAAAGCAGATATTACTGTATTTCTTTTACATATTTGAAGTTGGAACATGTTGTAAGTATTTACTTAGATAATATGAATTTTTTCTCGATATTTTAAAATCTTTAGGTTTATATACAGTACTATATGTAAATTGACACTTTGTGTACACCGCGTTGTAATAAACGATGTGTTTCTGACGTTTGTAAATATTTTTTGGGACTGTATGTTTTACTTACATGATATAATATAGTTTTTATTTAGATTTCCAATTCTTTTTTTTAGATCACTCACACCACTCTATGACGTTTTTTAGCTAGCCCGAACGCGTTCGATTCTACCATTCTGTCCCTGTTTTTGTTGCGGTATTCGGTGTAGGCGATTTTCTCTACTTACTTGATTGCTTTCTTTTCTGACTGCACTGTTATTAAAATTTCTTTTGGCTAATTTATTTTACTGAGCGTGGCTTTTAACTAGAATGTAATTGAGCCAAACTGTGTTGCAAAAAGAAATCTAAAAAGCTCGCGGATTAGGCTTGGGGTCTATTCCTGCGGAGGCATGAGAAGATCGGGGTATTTTTTAAGATTGAACCTGTCTTTACATAAATTAGAGCGCCACTGCGCCAATAAAATTATCAAAAAAATTATCTTCTTAAGGATATACGCAGATAAACTTTAAGGAACTTTACCTATGCTTCAATGTAGATATTTAGTAACATAATTTCTTTTCTTTTTACTTAATTATCCCAAGCAGAATTGGATAAATCGCTTGTTTCTCTTATTAGACTGTCAGAAATAAAACTATTACGATATTTGACTGATATGTAATGAAATTAGTTACTCTTCTTTTTTATACAAAAAAATTTAAGAAAATACCATACAGTATAAATACAAAAGCATGAAGTCGAGTGCTGATAGAAATATTAAGTCGACAAAAAAAAGTAACAGTTACTAATGAAGCCCGTCATAAAAAAATATCCAATATCTCACTACATTAAGTAAATGCTTTAACCAAAGATTTTTGTTTCAACTCACAAAAATTATTTATAGATCAAACTTTAATCTTTCTAATGTGTTAGTGGTTTTCCTTCAAATTCAAGAATTATTTCGTTATACAACTTATTTAAGAACATAAGTGTAACTTGTTTAAATAAACATGTACCACTAGAAATTTATCTCACAGATGTTAGGTCAAAATGTTGTTCTTAACGACTATTTAATACTAGCAAATAGCTACAAAAAATTTTTCCAGATCATCTTATCTATACTAAATAAAACATAATTTAATTCAACAGGAAAACTTTCATGTTTGAATTCAAAAATTTACTGAATATTTACGTCGTTTATCCAATTATTTTCCTTCTGATAAGATACATTTTCTAACAAAATTTGCTTCTCACAGGGATTGATGCTTGTTGTTACAAAAAAATTTACAAAACACCTGTCTGGTTGTAGCCACGTGGATTTGTCGTTTCTTTAATACGAACAAACAAGATTTCCTCACCAAAGCTTAACCCACTTCCATTTACTAGACTGTAATTCGAATTGATTTCTTGTACCCATTATGATTTCTTAAACTATACCATCTGACACTTGCTTGCCAAGAATTCAAACATAAATTAGTAGCGATAAAGACGCCATGTTGTAAAGTTTACGAACCACTTTGTAAATCTTGAGTTCACTTCAATACTCTGCTTTACTAATGTAACTGTGTTTCTATACTTTAACCCAAGCAATACGCTTCTGCGAGGAGTGATATTTATCACCCATGATGGCTGGCAAAATCTTCCTCGCCACCTTTTTAAAAGATAATGTCTTTTCTGCCTACATTTCTACATGAGAATACTTGTTTCTATATCGGACAAGCGCATCCAGCATCTCGCGCATGGCTGCGCAGACTGATAATTACGTCGTCAAACACTATTTTGCCTAAACTCTGGCAACCCACATAACGTATAGCTAATTCTGGATTTGCCTAAAACTAAAATGTTACAGCATTAACTACCGTAACATAAAATTTGGCATCTAACGTGAACTCCGACTTTCGAAACCATTCCTTTTGTTTAGTTTTGGTCTCCATTTTCGGAACCGTTCTTTTTACTTAATGTTGTCTACGATTTTCGAAACCTTTCTGTTCTTAAAATTTGCTCGATTTCTGAAATCGTCCTTTTTTACTTAACGAGTTTGTCCCCGATTTTTGAAAACATCTATTCTTACTCAACATTTCGTCTCGAATTTTTTGTACATACACCGTTTCAGCATGATAAAAATTTCTTTGTTGTGTTCTCTTTATTGTTCCTTGTTCGTTGTATGCTGATTTACTGTAGATTTTTTTTTACGTTGAGTTACCAGAATTGTGTTTTCGCTGGCAATTCGAGTTTTTGAAAACACTAGCGCCCAAATCCTAATTCTACTTCTATTTTAGTGGTGTTTTGTTACTCTGTTGGAATTTCGTTTCTACTATACTACCTCGTTTGTTTTGGTATATCTCATGTATATTATTGTTTATTGCTGTTTCTAGTGCGTGCTTCTGAAGATGGCTAGGGGTTATTGGAAGTTAAACGTTGATCATTTACATGGGCCCGAACTCAAGTATGAGGTTAGTTCTCGTGGGTTTGATGCTGAGTTATCTGTAACCGAACTTAGAAAAATTTTTAAATCCAAATCTTTTGAAAGTTTAGACCCAATTATATCCAAACTCGAATTTCAAGTAGATTACAACTCAGTGACTGAAGGTTTAACTAAGTCGACTGCTAAATGTGAAATTTTTCTACAGCCGACGGCAAACATATTATTTCACTCACTACACATCTGGAAGGTAGAATTAACCAGATGAATGCTGCCTCTGATGCAGAAGAGTACAAACAGTGACAGTTGTTGCTAACTGTTATCGAGTTACGCAATAATTGTAACAAATTACATGATCAGTTCTATCGTTCTACTAGTCTGTCCATACCCATGGTTTGTACTGCTTCTTCGCTCCTTTCGACCACTGTGGAAGAATAACTTCCTGCTACAAATCCTTCGGACGTATAACCTATAGCAATTCCTACTTCTATTTCTAATTTCAGGCTATGGTCAGTTAGTGTTTAAGTGGGATTTAAAATTTTCCGGTGATGGTCAGATGTCTTTGAATGCATTCTTGTTACGCATTCTGACAAATTATGTCTAGCACGTAATGTTTCTACTTCTTAGTTATGTGCTTCGGTGTGCGATTTATTGTCTGACACGGCTCTAATCTTGTATAGGGCTCATAAAAATTTGATAACCAAGTGGTCCGATGTTTATTTGTTACGTGAAGAATTTTAACCTGCTAACAATGACAAACACTTTTAGACGAAATTGAACAACATACTATGCATCGCGCAGAAACTATTGATAACAATACTTTTACTTTGATGCCCAAACTGTTAAGATTTAGCCTACGCCTACGGCTAAATCAAATACTTCTTCTGTGATTTCTTCTGTTCCTATTCCTGTGTCTACTTCTACTGGTCAGGTCATATGCTTCAATTGCGATCAACCTGGTCATGTGTCGACACGTTCTACTGGTCCTCTAGTACTCCATTTCTACAGTTGTGAACGTAAGACAGTTACTCGACGCATTTGTCCAAACTGTCATCCTATTACTAATAGATCTTCGAATAATACTCCGATTTCTGTCCTCAGCTATAGGAGCCAAATTTCTTCTACTTCTAGTTCTACGTTCTAATCTGTACCTTATCTGGGTCATACTACTACTACCAAGACATTCCCTTCTTCGGCAAAGATGGCTTTGAACAAAATTTCTTCTCTTATTAGTTCTACATCCTTTTCTGCATTTCCTGCATTTCCTTTTACTCGCCCAACATCATATCCTTTTCAGCCATATGAGCCTTTGAACTATAATATTAACTTCTACGGCTCTCACGCCCCTACTTACCAAGCACCCACTAATAACCTTATTTTTTCTGTCCTTTACAATTCGAATGATGATCAAACGGATCTTACATATTCACTTGCACCTCAAGTTTTGCCTCCTCCACGATTGGAGCCCTTACTTGAAATTAGTGACTTACAGATAGTCAGTCATTCAAGAGTTTGTTCCTGCTTTCTTAAATGATTCTACCAAAAACATTTCTGTTGTGTCTATAATAGCAGATGTAGTTGAAGTGACGATAACTTCTAATACTGTGAGTGAAGGTCTTGTTAAAATTAGTGAACCCATATCGTTAATGCCTGCAAGCTGTTGTTGTCAAAGTTTCACCTGCTCCTGTTTCTTTCTCTGCTGTTGTCAAGGAAGCAATTCTTATTATAGATGAAGTTTTGCCTTCTATTACTTCTTTATCTAATGTCGACAAAGTTCAACCTGATTCTGTTCCTTCTGATGAAACTCTACTCGATTTCACTTCTTTAGCTAATTTTGATAAAATTCTACTTGTTTCTGTTCCTTCATTTAACATTGATGAAATTCTACTTTATTCTGCTCCTTTACCTAATAGTTATGAAATTCTACCTGATTTTGTTCTTTTATGTAATGTTGACGATGTTCTACCAGATTATGCTCCTTTATATAAGGTAGCTGAAGTGTTATCTGATTCTGTTCCTCTTCCTAAGGTTGATACTCTTACAGCCAATGCTTCTTTTTTTTTTAATGTTGACTTACTTACAACCAATACTAAAAACAAATCGCTTTCTTCCATAACGTATATTGAGTTTCCTAAACCACAACAACCACTACTATCTCCACCCTCGCCACGGAAAACTGTCCAACCAATACTACTCCCTGCTCCGGTAACCCAACAAATGGAACCGATTAACAAAAACAACAGGCAGAAAATATTCTATGTTGATTCAGAACGGGAAGATGTAGGTTGACGTAATCTTAATGTTCTGGACTTTGCTTCGTTATCTTGCTAGCGACGCAAACGTCTTAAGCCCCAATACTAGTCCCTTGTGACCCCAATTTCTCTGATGATTCTGCCCTTCCTTTGGACTTTACGTTTTCTGGTTTTTTAAATAATTTTCTTGCTCTTATAAGTTCTCTCTACCTTATTGGGCCTTGTTGTCTTTTTATCATTCTGCCCACACACTACTTATCCAAGCCCGTGTGGCTCCAGATTAGAATAGTCCCATGGTAAGACCTGCCTGTCGTAATAGGCAACTAAAGCAGTCCAACACACACCACACGCACACACACCCACACACACACACGCATGCACGCGCGCGCGCACGCACGCACGCACGCGCGCACGCATGCACCACACACACACACTTCTTGCACATACATTTCTGCTTTGTTTCCCTTTTCTTTCGTTCTTTCCTTGCACCCAACCACCCGGTGTGGGTCTGGATTAAAATAGTCCCACGGTAGACCTGTCTATCATAAGAGGCAACTAAAGCGGTTCAACACATACACACCCACTCACACACATTTTCTGTTGTTCATGCTTTTCTTTTTTTTGTTCTCTTCTTGCAGTTTTGGTGCTCTTTTCTTATGGTTTTTAGTTTTTAGTTTTACTTCTCCGTTCCTTTTGATCCACCTTCCTTATCCTATCCTTTTGCTGGGTTTCTTAAGGCTAGTCCTCATACGGGATTTATGAAATTTTTCGATCCACTTCCTGTGGTAGATGCTTTCTAGGCCTTTTTCTTTTCTTCGGAAACCACGACTTAGTCAACTTTTGGCCTAGTTAACTATTCTTTTCTTCGGTTCTTCATCCAATGTGATTCTTTGTTATCCCAGCTTAAAGTACTTCAATTTTTTTTATCCAACATGTTCGTTGTTCTCTTGCTTACTTTGAGGCATGACAGTTATTGTCTCGTTTTGGCTTGTACTGTTGGTTTTCCTCCTCGTTCCTTTTTCTACTTAATGGTTTTGTTGGGTGAAACCAATTTCTTTTCTTGAGCTTGAAAACTTTACTGTTTCTTTACTGAAGATGTCCATCCTCCGACAACTTTTTTTCAGCGTTAGGCCATTCCATCTTCGTCCTCCATGATTGATACCTTCTACTTTTCCCTCTCCTGTCCTTTATACTTCTTGATTTGGTTTGGTATACTGGCTCTTTGAGCCGGAAAAAATTCTTTGGTTGAGTTTTTGTTTCTTGTTGTTTTCTTAAGCGAATTTTCTTTTAGTTCATCCTATTAGTGTATATTGGCCTTTTGAGCCGGAGTTTTTTGTTTTTGCTTTTCTTTGAGTTTTTTCAAAACGAATTTTCTTTTGCTTTATGCTATACTGTACTGCCTACTGCATTGTTTCTGCTTCTCAATTGCTTCTGTAAAGAATATTGGGGACAGGATGATTGTACGTATCATGAGGTATACAGGATTAATTAATTCAATATTTGAGGGTAGTGTGATGGACAGAAATAGTAGAGGCAGACCAATATTTGTATATAATGAACATATGCAGATAGATGTAACATTTATTAGTTACGTATTAATTAAGAGGTTAGTTCAGGATAGGTTAGCATGGGGAACATTTGTTGTAAATGGCATAGAATAGTGTTAAATTTAATGCAGTTTTATTTAAAACAAAATTACATTCATTTTGTTCGAAATAACACTTTATGAGTTTCAAATATTGATCTAGAACATTTTTTATTCAGAATCGAATGCGTCACTTTTACTAAGAAATATTTTAAAAGCCAATTAATTATTAGTAAATGCCAATACAAAGAAATTTGAGACCCATTAAAGAGTCATAAAATGGAGCAGAGGTAAGATAACGCGAGGTTTAAAGTTTTAATTGCCTTACGTATGACAATACGAAAGGAGGAGATAGCAGCGGATAACTTTGAACATTAGATAAGGATAAAGAGAGCGTTTTACGAAAGAACATAAATCATAGTTGACGCTAATTAGACCATTAGAGCCGTGGAATTCTCATTAATATTACATAACGTAGATGACTAAGATTCGAATTAAATCGTGAATACCTGGAAAATGACAGTTATAAATTTTGTATATAAAGCTGAAAGTTTATTGGAGGGATTTATTTCAAGTTTCATTCATTGATTCGCGTTTTGCCTAGTAACATGTAAGAATTGAGATTTAGTATGCAGCGGATTCAAGATTTAATTTGAGATTCTTTACCAAGTAATATGTAATGTTGAGTATAGATTTTATTCTCAGCCAAATTACATGCAGAGTTGCTTGCTTTTTGATGACATCATTTGTTTGGTAAAATACAATGAAGATTGAACATTCTTCAATACAAACGCTACCTTAAAGCTAATTAGTTAATAGATGATGCACTTTGAAAATTAACATTCTAAATGAAGATTTAAAGTAATTTAACGTCAATATAAAATGGAGTGGAAAGTATTTAATACCGTTAATTACGAGTTGGATAAGCGCTATTTAATTTTGCAAGTATAAATTTTAGATTTCTTTGTTTGTAAAAATATTCAAATATTTGTAAGCTAGAATAAGTCTTAATCTGATAATATTTTTATTTTGTAAGCAGATATTTACCAAAAAGTTTTGAGGTTGAAGATTGAAACATTTTGACTTGACTTTTGATAGATTATCTGTCAAGGATTATTAGCTGATCGCTTCTACAAGTGTGTTGATAAAAGATAGGTAGATTATCTACAAGAGATGAGATTTGAGTTCTGTAAATTTTAACAAAAATTAGATAGGGATTATTTAGTAATAATTTAGGAATGCGTTTAGGTATGAACTGAAGTTGTAAACTGTTCTATATTCTTTTGTATGAAAGAAAATTGTTTTTGAATGTATAGATGTTTATTGAGATTGCTATTTTATTTCATTTTGTAAATTCCATAACTTCTGTTGAACTAGCCAGGCAAAGTAAGGAACAGGAGGGTAATATAATTATTTCAAATTTACCATTTTTGTACCCGTGTCACAGCACTTTTTTAGCACCCACCCCAAAGAGAGGGTGTTATAGCAATATATATAGACGCGCACGCACGCACACGCACGTACGCACTCACGCACACACACACACACATGTATATTATATATTTATACATAATATAAGTCGCTTGAGTAATAGAATTTACGCTAGTATGAATAAATATTCTTAAAGGATTTCATTTGTAATTTAATAACAAAAAACATTTCTAATTAAATAAAAGCCTAGTAAAATGATTTTGTATTCTACGATAAGATAGGTAAACGTTCACCCAATTATTAATTAACTTGGACCAGTAATAAAAGATATGAAAACAATGAACTCGAAGATTCTTGAACAAAAGGGAATGGTTATAGTATGACACGCATGTGTTCTAGAACAAATAAGAATGTGGATATAACATAGCGAAGCAACTAGATCAAACAAAATTGTCGAAGCCTATGTCAGAAGGGACTTGCTTTATAAAAGCCTATCGGTGTTGACGTACTTACAATGGTATCTAGCTGATTACCCACATGAAGAGTATAATGTTTAGTGGCGATAATAATTTAAGTCTCAAAATAGAAAATAGATAATTAAAAATAATTGAGATTACTATAAGATCAGCTTTTCGTAATTGGAATAGGAATATATGATTGGAATGTTTTGTTATATATCAATTTGCATGAATTTTTTTATTTTTAAAACGATTTGGACGATTTTTGAGTATGCATTGATAATGACGTTCTAGATAAAGTCGAAACTGGTAAATAAAAAGAAAATCTAACGGTAAAATTTAAATCAATTATTCAAAGTTCTATGTTACATATTGCTGTCGTAAAATGAATTATAAATTACTCGAAACATACACGTTCGATGTCGAAACAATGAATTAAAAAATGAATCTTACTCAAAACTTACATGCTGCTTGACGTTAGTATGAATGATCTCTTTCCCAATAAATTTTGCCCTTATATAATAAAACAAACTCAATACATTATCTTCTTGATTTTTCTAGGTTTATTTGAAAACATTAGTGACTGGATGATGTAATAATTATTTTAATTTTGCGTTTTAATGAGATATTAGTATAAAGTTATTGCGGAAAAATCTTCCATTCTTTGTTAATAAACGAAACGGACGACGGATATCTCTCTCTTAGAGCTATTAACATTGTCTTATTTATTTTTATGAGCTTTCGGTATAGTGCTTCTTATTTAATAGTTTTTCGAACATTTCTAGTAAAAGTGACATATTTATTTATTAAATAACGTAAACATGAGTTAGTCTAGAAGTGATTTGAAGTTAACTTCTTTGAAAGAAAACTGTTCTTTATTAAAACTTATAAAAATGGTATTTTTAACGAGAATAAATACTTTATGCGAATAGTACTAATTGGAATTTATTTGGTATGTTAAACGCGTTTTACGGTAAATGCAAACTTGTTTTCAGATATTTTGTAGATAATAATTATTTACACATGGCTGAAAATAAATGCTTTTATTTTTACGTATTTAAAAATTGGACTCTGCTTTTATTCTCTATTTAAAATGAAAACTAGCTTTATGATATCTCTCAGGAATAGTTATTTACACATGACTGAAATGAATTAACATAATCAGTGAATTTAAAATGGACTTCGTTCTTAAATGGTATGTGTTCTTAAAGAGTGTTATTTTAAACGGGAATCTTATTTTACGTGCTAATAAAATACGCTTATACGTTTATATAGGACGAAATTTAAATATTGTGAAATTTTAATTTTTTCCATTTTTGGGTGGGGTTATTTTTTTACACATAATTTGGCATTCAATTACCTCTCGTGATTTCATTATCACATCAGTATATATATATATATATATATATATATATATATATTTTGATATGATAAGGGGTCACAAAATGGTCATTGACACCCAAATTCTACAAATAAATCCCTCCAAGATATAAAGGAATCCGGAAAAAATAGAAGTTTCTGTAAATTCATGGTTACACCCTGTATAATACAAGATTACTTTTTGTCAAGCGAAAACGCAAGTTCCGTGTGTAGCAATACTCACCCTGTGTAATAAAAGTGTATTGTAAATACATAGCAATTAATACGTGCAGTAGCGAAAAACACAAATTTAAGCCGTGCCTGTAAATAATCACTCTAAGATAAATACAAAGCCATCTATTTTCACTTGTTAATTATCAATACATTTTCGATGCATATAAAAATGTTCGTCATTTGCTGTAAATAGCTTATAATAGTGCTAGCTTTATGCATTTAGCGTAGGAAGTATGTCAATCTTGTTAAAAAAATAATGCTTTAATCCTACTTATGTGTATTAAAACACATTTTGCCGTGAAAACCAATCTTTTATTACAATTATGAAGATGCGGGTCTTTCTGCATGTGTAAAACCCGTTGATATTGCAATTAAAGCTTTAAATTAATTAGCCAAATTAAATCTGTATAACATAAATTCAATTTAAATGAAATATGTTTTCGAAATTTCGAGAGGAATTGAGAAGAAATACGTCAATTTCGTAACAAAGGAAGTTTATGATCAGCTTTTAATAGATTATTTGTCCAGGATTTTGTGGCCAAACAAACCCTACAAGTGTGGGAATCAAAGTCAGCTAAACTATCCATAAGGAAAGAGATTTACTTCTGTAATGTCGATATTTATTTCAAATGGAAATGAAGTGAGTATGCCACACCTGAACCATTTTCTGAAAATACAGATTGCTTGAGATGCGTTAGCGGGCTAATACTGAAATCACCTCCAATTCAATCTTGTTTAAACCATAACAACTATGTTTGAGATTGCAGCCTGCGTGAGCAGGTGTAAAGTAGCATCGTTAAATAAGCTGACCATTAGATAGTTATAGTGTATATGTTTTCAAGTATACCTTAAAGCTATGCAGGGTATTTTCATAATAATGTTGTTCTCGCGAATCGACACTCGGCAACTCCATAGTCAACTTGGTTCGGTAAATCCTTGAACTGCTTTCTAATATATCTGCATAAATAATCAGAATACTAAATATTATAACTTCATTGCTATATCAACATTAATGGACACACTGTATAAGGAACACTAAAACAGAAAACCTGCCGTGGCAGCAATAGAAGGCTTAAGAATTAAAGTTTATTATTCCACAAATATAAGCAATTAGACGATTTTGTTAAATTATATGTTTCTGAATACTACTGTGTAACAAAATATAGTATTTTGCCGAAATTCAAATTTTTATGCTTAATGTGATCTTATAGGTGCAATATTAATTTTTATAATTAGTGCCTTTTGAACCAAAGCTTTTGTAGTTAGCATAAGACAGACATGCACAATTAAACTTGCTTATATACTTAAACACACTATTTTAGTGTTGAGAAGCCAATGATAGCTAAAGTTATTTTTAAAATGAAAAATTGAGTGTTATTTTAGAACACGTATCTAAAAATGATTTCGTTATTTACAGTATATTGAATTTGATCATAATGCAGAAATTCAATCTTGCAGAAAATAATGACGTAAAAGTATATTGCCAAAAAGGACAATAAAATAAATACCAACTTGCAGTACATAGTCGCAATTACAAAATTCTGTGCATAAAACTATTTTATACAAAAACCCGTTGTTGAACTTTTTCTATTTGTTACTCATATCTGCATTGCAAATGTCAATCCATGCCATTTTGAAATTATACCATAAACTAAAATGGTAAAACATTTATGTAGCTAGTAGGTATGCTAAATTACAGGTTTATTAATTTGATACAAATTAATTAATTTGAAAACAATATTTGTCAAAAGAATATTTACAAAGTTCTAGAACTTCAAAGTAAAACAAACATTTTCTATCACTAAAATCAGCACAAGCTGAATTGACGTTAAGCACCTGAATTGATTTTATTCTACCGAGGATGAAGTGACCTAACAGTTAATTAATGCTTTGACTAGCTTCAGTGGCGCAGAAGGATTTTTTGAAAACAAATGCAAAACTTTTAGAGGTATACAGATTATAACACTTTTACTGAATATTCTTACACCTACCTTGGAATGTCTTTATACTATTTTTGTCTAATAAAGTCTTTGAGCATTAACCCACCTAGATAGTCATGAATAATACCCGACTGTAGCCAGGTGTTCCAAAAGACTGTTTTCACAATTCTAACTTCTAAGAAGTTGTAAAACCTCGTGTACATATTTCACACCGTCTAGTAATTTAAAATAAATACAAATAACAAAAAACCTTTAAGGTTTATTTAACCTATATTATCGAAAACGAATATTACAGTAAATAACAACATAGAAAAACTAAAATCTACCTATAGTTGGCCAAATATATGTGTATCTAGAAAGAACAACTTAATTTATCAATTATAGATATTAAACCAATTTAATTTTTATATATGTATTATATGGATACAATTGTGGTGCTTTCCATATAAGAATTTCTGTGTTTACAATACGCTTCAACTAAGCATGCACAAACGAAAAAAGTCCTTTTAGTAATACGGATCACTCATTCTTTTTATTACCACTAATCATCTTTATTAATTATAAAATAGCATGTAATGTTTAGCAGATAAAAAGCAAACATCCAATTACTTACAGCTTTGTTGGTCTTTTATAAAGCTCTGAAGGACCTTTTATTGCAGAAAAATAGTTGTAAGTAATCAAATACGCCAACTTAGCGTTGAATGAAAGCTTCCATTGTAGAATATTTTCACCTTTAACGGTATTTTTAATTCTGCACTTTGACTTGCATTTGGGAACTTATTTATTCACAATCCTGGTGTTTAATACCGCCCTTGAATTACCTAATTATCAACCTTATTCGTATGGCAATCGTTGCGTATCAATCGAATTCGAAGCCTTGTTCGGATCTTTGTTCTCAAATAACAGAAGATGAAAAATAGATATCTCCCTCTTTTATTATCTGTAAGTTTTATAAGTTTTTGGTTTCAGGATTAGTACACGATATTTTTCGTTCTCACGGAGTAGTGCGTCTAACTGCTCGATTTTCGAGATCAATGTAGTTCTATTTATGTGACCAGTCGTCATGTTCTTATGCTTTTAAATTGTATACCAAAAGTGGCATAATTTGTCTACGTTTGCAACCAATTTTTAATGGCTATAATTTATGAGTATATTGAGCATATGAATATTGCAAGTAATATGCCATGGTGACGGATTCTTGGATACTTTATAAGCTCTTAATTCTTTCCACACTTTACATGTATCGCATTAATTTTTATAGCTGGTTTTATGATTATTGATGTTGTAGGGTGTGTTTCTCTAACTCCATGATTCAATGGTTTGTTTTAAACTCATGTGAATGTGTAATTGTAAACTTTCCTATGCTGGCTATTTATCGAGACCTATTTGTATTTTTCTAAATTTTATATGAATAGTGTAAGTCTTGATATTCATTAACGTTTGTATTTAATATATTGGACGTTTCACTAATTTAATTTTGGATCCTAAGTTAATTTTTCATTGAAATTATCACTCAAGAAAATGTTAACCAACAAAGCTTCTACATTTACCAAGCTGTTTTATACTAAAAACTCATTTAATTAACTGAAATTAATAACGTTGATCTACATGACAGGACATTAAACCATTTTAATTTTTATATATGTATTATGCGGATACAATTATGGTGCTTTTTCATATAAGAATTTCTGTGTTTATAATACGCTTCAAGTAAGCATGCACAAACGTAAAAAGTCCTTTTAATAATACATATCACTCATTCTTATTGTTACCACTAATCATCTATTAATTTTAACTAGCATATAATGTTTAGCAGATGGAAAGCAAACATCCAATTACTTACAGCTTTGTTGGTCTTTTACAAAGCTCTAAAGGACCTTTAGTGCAGAAAAATAGTTATAAATAATCAAATGCTCCAACTTAGCGTTGAATGCAAGCTTCCATGGCAGCATAATTTTATCTTTAACAGTATTTTTAACTCCGCGCTTTCACTTGCATTTGTGAACGTATTTACTCACAATGCTGGTGTTTAATACCATCCTTGAGTTACCTAATTATCAAGCTTATCTGCACGGCAATCGTTGCGTGTCAGTCGAATTCGAAGCTTTGTTCCTATCTTTGTTTTCGAATAATGCAAAATGAAAGATAGATATCTCCCCTTTTTTATTATCTGTGGGTTTTATAAGTTTTTGTCCCAGGGTCATTACACGATATTTTTCTTTCTCATGGAGTAGTGCGTCTAACTGCTTGATTTTCTAGATCAATGTAGTTCTATTTATAGATATTTATGGTTCCGGGTTGGGGCCGTGTCATGTTATAAACTTTGGTCGACATTTCACCCACTTTTGTAAGGGGCTTCATCAGGACAAAAAAGAAAATGAAATATAAATATAAAATGGAAAAACTACAGGTAGCAATAATAGAATTTAACGCTACTAAAGTCGACCCTAAACTACATGTAAAATTAAATCTAGCATCTTTCAACGACTTATTCGACGTAGTTTGTGCAAAATATTTAGAATTGAAAGAAAATTCTACAAAATCGGTTTCTGCGGATGCTCTGGCATTTAAGGGCCCATCCGTTGAATGTTTAAACTCCTAGAAATTCCTGTTTTTGATGGTTCCATTGATAAGTGGAATAATTTCATTACTACTTATCGCAGTGTTGTACACGAAAACAAATCTATTCCAGTCTCATTAAAATATTTATATTTTAGATCGTATCTCGACAAGGAAGCATTAAGTGTCGTCTCTGATCTAGCGTTAGATCCCAATTTGTATGAGCAAGCATTTAAAAAACTTGTAGACCGCTACGACTCCCCACGCAGAATTGTTAATTTTTATTTGAATAAAATTCTTCAATTTAAATCTACTGGTTCCTTATCAAATTTCATAAATACACATTTCAACGCAGTAAGCACTTTGAAATCTGCCCCCGACGTTGAAGATTTATCGGACTTTATTTTATTTTCTCTATGTTATCGTAATTTGGATCCTAAATTACAACATGCATTTGATGCACGCGCGGATTCTAATGTGCCGACTTGTGCTAAGTTGTTCGAATTTTTAACCGCGCAGAATAAAACCTCAGAAATGCACGAAGATGTTCAAGCTTTAAAACCCGTCAACGTAAATATGCCACCGCGCTTCAAATATAATCTAAATAAGTCTTTTTTTGTAAAAGAATCCACTAACGATGCGCAAGTAAAATGCGATCGTAATTCGTGCCCCTATTGCAATGAAGGGCATACAATTTACGCGTGCAAAAACTTTCAAAAATTAAATGTTTCCGATAGATACACCGCGGTAAAAAGAATGTTGCGTTGTTTTAAATGTTTAGGCAATCATATTAAGGGCTGCAACTCTAAAGGAAGATGCGGGTTATGTAGCTCGAGATATCATCACACCTTTTTGCATAATGCGTCGCCTGTCTCGACTTTGGGACCGATAACTCCTGTGACCCCTTCCACATCCGATATGAAAGAGACAGTTTCTACATGCAATGTGTCTAATAATCCTAAAAATTATACAGTGCTTTTAGGAACGATTCAAGCTAAGATTCGGGACATCAGTGGCGATTTTCAACCTGTAAGGTGCGTTCTTGATTCAGGGTCCCAAATCAATGCGATCACTTCTGCTTGCGTGCAACGGTTGGGTCTTAAATATGTTCGCAATCACAGTAAAGTGTGTGGACTAGCCAATACCGCTGTTAATTCTAAAGGGCTAGTCGATTGTTTTTACTTTCCAATTATGCAGATCAACGAATAAATTTTGTGCCTCTATTCTTCCAAAACTTACAGGTAATATCCTGGTTGTTCTTTACCACGTGGAATTTATGAACGATTTAAACATTTACCCTTGGCTGACCCTAATTTCCATGTATCCGCTCCGGTAGAAATATTATTAGGAGCGGACATATGTTGTAGAATATTATTTTCGGATAACGCAAATAACCGTCTTGGTAAACCTCTAGCGATTAACACTATTTTTGGATACGTGTTATTGGGCCAGGTGCCTTCTCCGCAAGGACCGTCAAACGCTACTTTGCTTTGTATAATGTCGCAACCTCTTGAAAGCGAAGTAAAAAATTTTTGGGCGCTCGAAGAAGTCTCGCAACCTCCTGCTGTGAATATTGACGACAATTATTGTGAAGCACATTTTGTTAGTACCCACTCTCGCGATGAAACTGGTCGTTACATTGTAGCCCTACCCTTCAAGGATAATGCCGAACCTCTAGGGCGCAATCGTGAAATTGCTTATAACAGTTATCTAAATTTAGAACGGCGACTTCGGAATTCAACCGAAAATCAAAAGGTTTATGATTCATTTCTCAAGGAATATCTATCTCTAAATCACATGAATGTTGCTCTGCAACCCTCCGATTATATTTTACCACACCACGGCATTCATAAAACCACAAGCAGTACTACCAAACTACGAGTGGTGTTTAACGGATCTGCTAATGATTCGACCGCTAAGTCCCTCAATCAACGTCTTTACGCTGGTCCGAAACTGCAATCAGGTTTGCCCGAAATAATATTTTTAATTCGTTCCCACAAAAATAGCACTTTGTGCTGACATACGAATGATGTACCGCCAAATTTTAGTACGTACACAAGATAGAATATACCAACATATATTCTGACGACCCTCCCTCGACAGCGGAGTTCAAGAGTACGAATTGAACACGCTTACTTATGGTCTTACTCCATCCTCTTTTATTGCGCAACGCGTGTTAAAACAATTGGTGATCGACGAAGGACAAAAATTTCCTCTAGCATCTGTGGCCTTGCTGAATCACACGTATATGGACGATGTGATTTCAGGAGCCATGTCCGTTGCGGCAGCTCAGCAGCTGCGATCTGAATTAATGAAATTGCTGTCTCTTGGCCAATTTCAGTTAAGAAAGTGGTCCAGCAATGACAACTCTCTTTTAAATCAATTCCAGGAATCTGAATTAGAACCCTCGGTAGCATTTTCTGATGAAATTTCTGGTATCAAAATATTGGGACTAGTTTGGAACCCGAATTCTGATAATTTCACCTACTATGTTGTTCCTTTCGAAGGGAATATTTCAAAACGTTCCGTTCTTTCATATATGGCTAAAATTTTCGACCCTCTCGGCTGGTTGACTCCGGTGGTGTTCTTAATAAAACATTTTTTACAACAATTATGGGTACAACGTTTAGGCTGGGACGACACGCCGGACACCGACTGGTGTTTGAAGTGGGAGAAAATTTGTTCCCGCCTTACTGAATTATCAAATTTGAAAATTCCTCGCTGTTTGTTTTTAGACTTGGGACAGTACCGACTTTTAGGGTTTTGCGATGCCAGTGAGAAGGGTTATGCTGCATGTGTTTTCTACATGGCACGACTTCAGATAACACGAATTGCCATCTCCTACAAGCTAAAAGTAAAATTTCACCCTTAAAATTTCTTTCAATGCCCGTATGGAATTATTAGGTGCTGTTTTGTTATCTCGTCTAGTATATTCTATAATCTCTAATAAATTTCCTTATCCCTTAAAGGAAATAAAATTATTCACCGATTCTAAAGTGGTACTAGCGTGGATTAACACTCCTTCTTATTTATTAAAAACATTTGTTGCCAACCGCGTGGAAATTATTTTAGAATACACTGCCATTCAACAGTGGTACCATATTTCTGGTGAAAACAACCCCGCCGATATGGCTTCTCGTGGTCTTATTACGCACCAGTTGATTGACAACGATATCTGGTGGCACGGCCCATCTAACTGTAGCGATCTAATTATGGCTTCCAGGAATTTGGAATCTCCCCCTTCTCTAGAAATTCTTCCAGAAATAAAATCTCCCCCTAATATATTAGTTACTTCTACACAAAAAAGTTGCACTCAATTTTTGGATAAATTTTCTTCTCTCACCTTGCTTCAGCGTACTGTTGCATATGTAAACCGTTTTATTTACAATTGCAAGAACTCTGATAAAAAATTATCAGGCTCTCTTTCTTCTGATGAATTGCATATCTCATTGATAACTATAATAAGAGTTACGCAACAGCAGTTCTACGCCGAAGAAACAAATCAACTAAATTTAAACAAGGGTTGTTCTAAACAACTCCAAAAATTGTCCCCCTTTATTGATTCGCTAGGTCTTGTTAGGGTGGGCGGACGTTTGCGTCACTCCCTGTTGTCTTATGATAACAGACATCCCTTTCTATTACCGAAACAAGCCACTTTATCGCGATTATTGTGTGATAATTATCACCTTTTATCTATGCATTCAGGTGCATTCATGACGCAATCACTTATTCAGCGAAAATTCGGGATTATTGGAATACGTTCCTTACTTCGTCAGAGGATCCACAAATGCGTTGTTTGTTCGCGCTTCCGTGCGACAACTGCTCAACCGTTCATGGCCGATTTAACCCCCTTTCCGTGTTCAACTGTCCAGAACATTTACTCATGTGGGAGTAGATATCGCCGGCCCATTTTTGATCAAGTCTTCTAATCGTCGTAATGCCCCGGTGTCTAAAACTTATTTATGCATATTTATTTGTATGTGCACCAGAGCGGTGCACCTCGAGGTAGTGTCAGAGTTATCTACCGAAGCATTTTTAGCTTGTCTGACAAGGTTTACAGCTCGTAGAGGAATTCTTGATGTTGCTTACTCAGATCAGGGTAGAAACTTTCTTGGTGCCTCGCGGTCCCTTAAGGAAGCTATCATATTCCTTAAATCCAACAACGATAAAATTTTCGCCGCTTTAGCCTCCCGCCATATCAAGTGGCAATTTAATCCTCCATACGCCCCAAATTTTGGCGGAATTTGGGAGTCTGGAGTGAAATCTGCAAAAGCCTTACTAGTTCGTACTTTAGGTACACGCCCTCAAACCTTTGAGGAACTATGTACAATTTTTTCTAGGGTTGAAGCCATACTCAATAGTCGCCCTCTTTGCCAGTCTTCCGATCCTAATGACGGTACGGATTATCTGTCGCCCGGTAATTTTTTAATAGGCGGTCCCCTTTTATCTCTACCTGAAATTACTATTCCGGAGGAAATAACTTTGCGTTCCCGTTGGCAGCGATTGTGTCAGGTTACTCAATCCATTTGGCGTCGGTGGTCCAACGAGTATCTTCACCAACTCACCCAACGTAATAAATGGCATTGCTCCACCATATTGCCCAAGGTAAATGATGTGGTCATAATTAAAAATTTAAATACTGCCCCCTTGTGTTCGCCTCTTGGCCGTATTGAAAGGTTATTTTTTGGTCGTGATGGTATACCACGAGTAACATCTGTAAAAACCGTTGCAGGTTTATTTACACGTCCAATAAGTAAGCTTATTATCCTCCCTTTGAATGAATAAATTTTATTTTTGTTATTTTCTCTCGTATTTATGTTCCGTTTAATTTTAAAAATTTTAAGGTTGTATTAAAGTTTTGTTTTAATTTGCCTAGCAACCTTAACATTCTAGGGTGTATTTTTAAATGATTTATTTTGTTTTGGTATAAAACTTATTCAGTTTTAGATGGGCGGTTATGTTTACGCCTTGCCTAATATAAATTAAAAGCATGCTCCTCTTATGTCTCGACTACGATTTGTTACTCGCGCATCGCCAAAGGTGAGCGCTGATTACAACCAATAAGATAAGTAAGTCGACACAGCTCTCTCTTAGAACACAGTCCATTTTAAAATATCACATTCGCGCCGGTTTGTCGGCATTAATTATTAATTAATTAACAACGTGAGCATCTCTATTTCCCTTCCTTCACCAACCCTCTCCTGTCTAACCAATTATGTATTTAGTGGTGAGTGTAAAGTGATAATTGAACACGGGGTAAGTTTTTTATGCAATCACATTTATTACGTTTAATTTTTGTTATTGTGAACCAGCCGTTCCGCTTAGGCGTGAACAACTAGCATTGTGCGTATGAAGTGACAATAATTTGATAGATTCGGACTTGATGGTGAAATAAACTGTCGAACGTGAATATGACCGCGGGAATAAACAAATTGCCGATACTAGTAAAAGTGGTCGGATAGTGGATGCTTTCTTTAACACCTGTTGCATTCAGTGGATTACTAGCAATCCTAGTTTCTGTCGTACACCACAAGATTGCTTGAGCCTTATAAAGGTAAGCTGTAAGTCATTGATTTTCTTCACTTCCTGCATATTTTAAATTGTTATTTTAATGTATTCAACAATGCTTGTTTACAAGTGGAGTTTTTTGTTGGTCCGTGCTTGATTAAAAGCGACTGGTAATCAGCAAAACTTATAAGTACCAATTTAGTTTGGTTAGATACATATAATTAATACATTTACCTTTTCACCCCAATTTCTTTTGCTATGTATTGTTCTCCGACTAGTAGTTTTTTGCAATCGAGGATATTCTCCTCACCCGCAGGCTGGTGTTCTCAACAACAAACAAGTGAATTGTGACATTATAACTTAAATCTACTTAATTTATACTAATTCTAAATCTACTGAAGCGGAACCAATTTAATCTTGCTTTCTCGAGAAACCAATGTAAATCGCTTTATTTTGTCTTCCTCTAATCATAGCATACAACATAAGTTGGCTTCATTTAACTTTTTAATTAATAGATTATTGAATTTCCCTTTAAATAAAAACTGATTTAATAAGGAATTTGCTCTTATTAAACAAATAGCGAATTACAATGGTTTCTCTTCTGATATTATAGATAATATTTTTAGAAAGTGTAAAAATAGGATCAACATCCGTAAATCAACGACTTTGCAATCAACCACCTTTAACGATAATGTTAAATATGTTAAACTTCCGTTTCACAAAACCACAAAGGGTCTTGATAAAATATTCAGTGTAATTTCAAAATTGCTTTCACTAATACTAATAAAATTAAAGATTTGCTAGGTAATCCAAAAGACAAGGGGGAAAAATTGCAAAAGTCGGGGATTTATGAAATTAGTTGTGCAGGGCCAGGGTGTTTTCAAAAATATATTGGTCAGACCAAGAGGAATATAACAACAAGATTTAAAGAACACATTGCTCACTTCAAATATGGTAAATATGAAAGGTCTCAGGTCGCCAAAAATATATTTGAAACCAGCCAACCCCGTTAAACTAGAAAATGTTAAATTGTTAAAAGCGGTACCAACGTTTTCCTCCTTAAATGCCTATGAATCAATTAAAATTGTTAAACATAAAGGACCCTCTTAAACACCGATAAAGGGCCAATAGAGTCATCTGCTTTGCTTTCCCTATTGGTCAACAACCAATGAGAAAGCAAGATTAAACTGGTTCCGCTTCAGTAGATTTAGAATTAGTATAAATTAAGTAGATTTAAGTTATAATGTCACAATTCGTTTGTTTGTTGTTGAGAACACCAGCCTGCGGGTGAGGAGAATATCCTCGATAGTGTTTAAAGCAACAATATAGTAAATTATAGGTTGGGAAGGTTCACTTCAGCCTAAGTGGTGAGGAGAATATCCTCTGAAGTGTTCCAGAACAACAGCTAATTTTTTTTTGTTTTTACAGGTTTTCTACTGATGATGACCACATAGTGGTCGAAATACGTATCTAGTAATTTAAATATTTTTTGTGGTTAAGGGTTTTTATTTAATTTTATTTATAAATTAAACTATCAAAACGAAAACGAACATTACATCCGTAAATAACTCCAATAAGCAAATGGTTAAATGCAAAGCAATAACAAATACTTGCACCTTATTGAAGCTGATAACAAATATGTACTTTAACAATGATAATTAAATGAACTAAAACTTAACATATACGAAACAAATTCTGTAACACAACTTGATAAGCGGCAGTTTTTATTTGCAAACAATGTAGTTAATTACTGGATTAGCTTGCAAGTTATATTCACAGTCAGTTTGCATAAGATCAATGTCGTGCGGTGATTTGGTAGCGACAGATGGTGAGAAAGTGGACATGTAAATTATGAGCAAATTTAAATGTAAAGCATAACCTTCAGGCACTTACCAGTAACAAACTGCAATGACGGCGATGGCAGGAACAAGAAGTGGTCGACCGTTTGCGGCACTCAAAGGTTCATAGCACCAGATACACTTACCTGTTTACAACTTTTAATGACTGTTAGTATGGCACATACAAAACAAAAGTACTTGAAGGATAATTTACGGAAAACCATAGATTATACTATCTTTACGGCGGAGGGGAAATTGACTTACAAGCTACATCTTATGCTGTGATTAAAATTATTTTCTTCGCAAAGGAAGCATAGGGAGATGCACAAAAGCTACTTAGTGTTGTAATTAAAGCCCTTAAATAATTCCTATTGCTCAAATAATTCAAACATGTAAATTGTACTTACGATTTTCAATTTCCACTTTTGAACATAAAATGTTTATTTTAATTTTTTACTGGGTCACGGAATAATTAAGTCATTCTTTCTAAGTGAGTCTACTGTAATTTATAAGGTTTAGTGCAGAATACGGAGCATTTGTTCCATAAGTTTGCACTCCACGTCTTATGCTAATCTTGGTAAATGGCACGAACACCATGTCTAATATGGGCTGTATTTTAAAAACAGAATTCTATGCATTGAGTGCTTTATTTCTCATTAGTTTGGTGTCTTTATCATATGTAAATTCCAATGATGTGTATTTTATAAATAGTTTTTCAATTGCTATATATATATATATATATATATATATATATATATAAATATTTTAGATAGTTAATTACACAAGGTAAGTTAATAAATACTATCGTATTACAATGAATAAGATGAAATAATAACTTAGACTTTTATGCAAAGCCCAAATGATCATTTCAAATTGAGCTAGTAATTGAAAGATGGAAAATATAAGGTCTTGGACAGGACTTGAACCTGTATCCTTGTTTTTGCCGAAACCATGCGTAATTAAAAGTTAGGTTTATGTATAGTTGTACACGATTTAAATTTGTAAATTTCCCAATTGTGCCATCGGTCTCGGTAGCGTAATTGGTAAACGCATGGTTCCGGCAAAAGCAGGATACAGGTTCAAGTCCTGTCCAAGACCTTATATTTTCCATCTTTCAATTACTAGCTCGATTTGAAATGATCATTTGGGCTTTGCATAAAAGTCTAAGTTATTATTTCATCTTATTCACTGTAATACGATAGTATTTATCAACTTACCTTGTGTAATTAACTATCTAAAATATTTATATATTTAATATTTGGCTTATAGCCGTAATTTTGATCGTCGCTTTCTGTCTATAACTGACATAAGTCAAAACTTGACAATGTCAGATATGATTGACAAAATGCCAAACGTAATTGAAAGTTAGGTTTATGTATAGTTGTTGTACACGATTTAAATCTGTAAATTTCCCAATTGTGTCATTGGTCTCGGTGGCGTAATTGGTAAACGCATGGTTCTGGCAAAACCAGGATACAGGTTCAAGTCCTGTCCAAGACCTTATATTTTCCATCTTTCAATTACTAGCTCGATTTGAAATGATCATTTGGGCTTTGCATAAAAGTCTAAGTTATTATTTCATCTTATTCACTATATATATACAGGGTGTCCCAAATTGAGTAGGATAGCATGGGTATCTTTCTTATTATTAATGGTAGAGATCTGCTTAAATGGGCATAGTTGTGTCATTTGGATAGCTTATTTAAATTCCGCATAGATACATTCTAAATTCCAAACAGTTTAGAAATTATTTAAAAAAAACTGAAAACTGCCAATTTCTTCGAAGTCGAATATTTTTGTTATAATAAAAGATACGAAAAAATGTTTTTTATAAAAGTTACTTAGTTTAATTGTGTGCACTTAAAAGTGATATTAAAATTAATTTCAAGATGGCGGTTATCGAGATATTAGCATCAACTTTCATATTTTAAATGGACGCCATATTGGATTTTTAGATGGTTAGATAGCATATTTTTTTCTCGTTTCAACGATGTATCACAACATATGTTTAAATGAAAAAATTTACTGAAAATGATAATTTTAATTTTTTATCAAGTAGGCATCATCAGATTTCTCTTAAACAAATGAAATTATAACAAACTGTCATGTTGAATGAGTGTATCTGTTGTACTAATAATTGGCATTTGTGTATTCTCTTTCCCAGTTATAAGTTGTGATATACTTATTCTATAAAATATTCAAATGGCAAATTTTTCAGCAAGCGAACAATATCATATGTTTTGTACATACATAAAATGTAATAAGAACAGTCGCCTTGCTGCCGAAGCATACTTAACAAACTTTCCCGAAAAAAGACAGCCAAAACATTAAAATCTTTCAAAGATTGGACACAAATATGCAGCAGTATGGATGTTTAAAAAAACCTACTTGAAACATAAATGGAGACATTGCAGATGAGGTATTGACACTGGCCTGTGTGGAAGCTAATCCAAACATTTCAACACGCGAAATAGAAACCCAAGTAAACGTATCCAAGTCTCAAGCATCAAGAATTTTAAAAAAGCATAAATATCACCCTTATAGATTTCACATTGATCAAAACTTACAACCAAACGACTATCTCCGCAGATCAACATTTTGCAGATGGTTTATCAATCAAGTTAGGGAGAATGATGATTTTATCAATCGCGTTTTGTGGACCGATGAGTCTTATTTTTCTAACTGTGGAATATTTAATCGTCATAATGAACACTATTTGGCACAGGAAAACCCACGCATAACAGTTTCACGCCGCGATCAAATTCGATTTGGGTGTAATGTTTTTTGTAGTATATTGGGAAACCGTTTACTTGGTCCTATAATATTCGATGGAATCTTAACCACTCGACGTTATTTGGAAATGCTTCAAACATCTTTAGAAGATTTATTAAACGACCTACCTTTGGCACAAAATAATCAAATTTGGTATCAACAAGATGGCGCACCTCCACACAACGCTAGAGATGTTATCACCTTCTTAAGTAACCGTTTTGATGGCAGGGTAATCACGACCCACACACCTGTAAAATGGCCACCTAGATCAGCAGACTTAACGCCCATGGATTTTTATTTATGGGGCACTTTAAAAGATAATGAATATGGAAGTAATTTCCAGTACAATAATGTAGATGAACTACGGGAAGCGGTTATGCAGGCAATAAACGGTCTTAATGGGAATACATTACGACGCGTAACAAAAAGTGTTCTAAAACGTTGCCGATTGTGTTTAAATAATAACGGTCAACATTTTAAACAATTGCTATGATTTATTAGTTGGTGTTTAATGTTATTCTAATGTTTTTTCGTTTAATTTGTTTTAAAACTGATTTGTGTTGATGCCTACTTGATAAAAATTAAAATTTTATTTTCAGTAAATTTTTCATTTAAACATATGTTGTAATACATCGTTGAAAAGAGAAAAATATGCTATCTAACCATCTAAAAATCCAATATGGCGTCCATTTAAAATATGAAAGTTGATGCTAATATCTCGATAACCGTCATCTCGAATTTAATTTTAATATCACTTTTAAGTGCACACAATTGAACTAAGTAGCTTTTATAAGAAACATTTTTTCGTATCTTTTATTATAACAAAAATATTCGACTTCGAAGAAATTGGCAGTTTTCAGTTTTTTTTTAAATAATTTTTAAACCGTTTGGAATTTTGAATGTATCTATGCGGAATTTAAATAAGCTATCCAAATGACACAACTTTGCTCATTTAAGCAGATCTCTATCATTAATAATAAGAAAGATACCCATGCTATCCTACTCAATTTGGGACACCCTGTATATACAGGGTGTTTCAAAATTGCAAGGCACTATTTTAAGGGAGTGTTCTTTAGCACAAAATAAACCACAAAAGATATTTTATTCAGATTTTTGTTGCCTACCCATGTTTTATGCCGAATAAGATAGGCTTATCCATTTTTCGATAATAAGATCAGGAACGTCCCATTGGGGGGGGGGGACAATCACGTTTAACCCTGTAATTTTTTTGTGTGTAAGCTTTTATAAATTATAATGCCAGAATTAGAATCTTTTGACATTTCTGAGTAAAAAAGTCACTCTTGTTTGAAGTCAATATCTGTAGCCGTTTTCAAGTTAATTGAAGTGAAGCATTCAGGATGCTCTCTGATACTTTACATACCTACGTAGATGTTGAGAGTTGACAATATTTATTACAATTAAACATTTAAAGTAACTGTTCAAAATGCCCAACATTTTGTTGTATGCAGCATCCAGCACGGCAAATCCATTGCTCTGTGGCAAGTCTTATAACATCAGGACAATTCTTAATAGTATCAGCAGCCTCCACGATCCGATTCTTTAACTCCTCTTGTGTGTAGATAGGCTTCGAATAAACTATAGTCTTCATCCAACCCCAAACAAAATAATCTAACGGTGTTAGATCGAGAGATCGAGGTGGCCATTTAACAGGTCCATTTCGGCCAATCCATCGGTTACCATATTCTGCATTTAAATAGTCAGTGACGATACGAGAGAAGTGGGCTGGGGCACCGTCATGCATAAACCAAATCCCATATCTATCGGGAATTGGAATATCCTCTAACAGCTCATAAAGATTATTTTGCAGAAAATTCAAATAAAACACTTCTGAAAGTCTTTTTGGTAAAAAGAAGGGGCCGATGAGAGTGTCACCAAGAAGTCCACACCAGACATTTAAGGAAAATGTATGCTGATAATGATTTGTGACAGTGGTATGGGGGTTTTCTTCATCTCAAGTATGGGTATTGCAAAAATTAGTAATTCTATTTCTTGTAAAGGTAGATTCATCAGTAACTAGCAAGCGGGTCAAAAAGTTACGATGTCGTGTGCATTTTCGAATTAACCACTGCGAAAAATTGGTTTGTTTGATGTAATCTTGTGGTAACAAATCTTGCACAGATGTCACGTGAAATGGGTACAGTTGCTGCTCGTGCAATGTTCGCCAAACGCTTGCAGATGAAACACCAAAACGAAGAGACAATCTTCTGGTGCTAGTACTAGGAGATAACTGAACAGCATTGAGTATTTGTTCTTCAACATTTACATCTCATCCAAGTGTTTGTCGACCAGCATTTACTCGTGTAGGTTTTAGCGTGCCAGTTTCCCTAAGACGTGTTTCAATAGATTGAAATGTTTTACGATTTGGTATTCTTCTAGTTGGAAATTGTTCTTGGTATCTGCGAACTACAGCAGCGCCATTTCTCTATACTTCACCATAAACTAACAGCATGTCTGTTTGTTCTGCAAATGTGAACAAGTTTGTGGTGTCTCCCATAATACAACAAATTAAAGTGTCTTCAAAGTACTAATTTACACAAAAACTAACAGAACTAGTAACACATATTAGTAACTTACACAGTGTTTAAACATAACAAAGGTAATACATAGTAGATACATAATCACCTGTCAAACAAATAAATGATATGCAACTGTTATAATGTAGAGATTCTAATGTCCATGGCTATTTGATTAACATCGCATTTTGACATTTAGCTTTAGTCTTCAACATCTAAGTAATACATTGATTAATTTGAGACATATGTATAGTTTATACATATGCCAAGTTGTTACAGAGATATTGAAGGCACATGTTTATTAGGTTTATACCTATACATATGGGAAGTTCATATTAAAACTAAACGAGTAAGGTATGTATCATAGGGCATCCTGAATGCTTCACCTCGATTAACTCGAAAACGGCTACAGATATCGACTTCAAACAAGAGTGACTTTTTTAGTCAGAAATGTCAAAAGATGGATAAGCTTATCTTATTTGGCATAAGAACATGGGTACGCAACAAAAATTTGAATAAAATATCTTGTGGTTCTTCAGATAATTAAAAAAACTCAATTTCTCCTAGCCCCCTTAAAGGGGTTGTAACTCCATAGGGGTACATTTTAAGGCATACGTTTATTAGAAGTTTTGTGTTTATTTTGTGTTAAAGAACACTCCCTTAAAATAGTGTCGTGCAATTTTGAAACACCCTGTATATATAAATTATATTGTTGTGATACTGTAGCAATACCCCTGTGCTCTTTTTGTGAATTAAAAAGGTTAAAATTTTTAATCTGCCAATTTTTGATTTTTAATGTATAATTTTAATTGCGTCGGCTAGCTCAGTTTTTAAATTACGCACGGAGCTTGCGACAATACGACAAACAAAGAGTTTAAATTTACCTTCTACCTCTACTTCCTGTTGTAATCTTTAAACCAAAACACCATTAAGCACAAATTATTATAATGTTCTCAAAAATATTTACAACGTATGAAAAGTTTAAAATTCTTTAAATACAACTTTCTTTTAATAATTGAATAAAAAAATTTAATAATTATCATTCCCAATTCCCAAAGTTGATCAAAGAGCGAGCAAAAATCACCCTTATTATTATTAACTGAAGCCCGATGAACGTTCATTCAACTTCTTTAAATATTTACGTAATTTACGTGTACCCAAAAAAAACGATCCTTGCCGACCTCTCACATAAATTATCATGAAAGTAATTTTTAAAGTATTTAAATTGGAAATATTCAACGCAATGTTAATTTTTAAATTATTCAGATTAAAGAATGTACAACGAAATATTCACAAAAATAAAAATAATAAAACATTCAGATTGGATAACCTGTTGTTTCCAGCTCGGATCAGTCCCCATTCCAACTGCTTCCGTATTCAGCTTAGTGATTTTATACTCCCAACGTTAAATCTGATTTGGACATGGTCTGCATTTTTCTTTAAATTATTCTAGCGTCCTTTGTTAAACTTCTTGGCAATAATTGAAGTAAATGCTTGTTGCATTTCCTCATTTGATCTAGTAATTATTTAGAATCGCTTATTCAGTAATCATTCAGAATTGTTTTCCAGTAATTATTTAGAATTATTCTCCAGTAATTGTTTAGAATTATTCTCCAGTAATTGTGTAGAATTATTTTTCAGTAATTGTTTTGAAGGGTAAAACGTCAAACCTCATAATTTTCCATAATTACCATTGTATTATTTCATACAACACAATAAATCACTTCACGTAAATATTTTCCTCTAAGAGATGTGAATTAAGCCTTACTTCATGTTGAA
Organism: Platerodrilus igneus; assembly: GCA_036346225.1. Lineage (NCBI taxonomy): Eukaryota > Metazoa > Arthropoda > Insecta > Coleoptera > Lycidae > Platerodrilus > Platerodrilus igneus. The sequence goes on from JARFIW010001346.1 coordinate 656,900, forward strand.
CTGATCTGTTTACAAATCCGGTCGTATTTAAATGCATTGTCTATCTATTGACAAGCGCAGAGTTTGTTGTTATGCATGCTTCTTTCATACCAGGTTTTTGGGTATTCCATCGTATTTTATTGTATGTTAAAATCAACGCGTTGCTTTTGTCACGTACCATTTCGAGTTAATAGCATTGATTCCCTTGGATTTTCATACTTCTAGATAAGTAGACCATTGTTTGTTCAAATAAATTTGGTGAACTTTGATTTTATCATTTTATCCACCATGCCTTATTCGTTTCCAATATATCAGGTGTCGATTTTAGCTTTCTAGTCATGTAGACTTTATGTAATTTATGTATTAAATTGTATGCGTTTGCTATCTTACGCATTATTAAACCTGCTTGTTTTAATTGGGATTCTTGGCATAATAATGATACGTTATCCATGCGTGTCGCGTTTCAGCTTGCGTTTATGTTGTTTTACGACTTGCGAATTTGTTAATTCAAATAAATCTTCATATTTTTCATTAACTAAATTAATTATGATTATGGTTTATATACAGGGCTTTGTCATTTACTTTCCAGGCTAATCATCGTATTTCTTGTTTTCTTCAGAAAACTGTCTAGTTTTCTGAACCTTCACGTATTTTATATGAAGTGCGCTATACTATTGGTTCCAACTACCCCTAAATGACCTTATCACAGCAATATATGTATATATATATATATATATATATATATATGTATATATATATATATATATATATATTTCTGTGAAACCTACAAAAAAACTCACCAGAGTAAAAAAAACCACTTGAGCCCCAACGTTGGGCCGTGCTGTGATTCCCTTCTGATAATCGCCTCTTTACTCTCTCCGCCTCGACTGCTCACCTAGTTAAAACTTTCATCCTCATTCATAAAAAAAACAAACACATTCCTACCACAAACATCAACGTTAACTCTATTTACATCAATATTCATAATACATTAAAATTTCAAAATTAAATTTCAGCATAAATTTCAGCATCATAAAATTTCAAGTTATAATTTGTCATCATTTTAATTTGCATCCAGAATTAGAGTCTTTGTAGGATGCATACTAATTAAGTTAAGAATATGTGCAGACCTAAGTCTGAATAAAAGGGAGCATCTCCCACCCCTTTACGTTAATTTAACAGGTTAGTCTAATTGAGCTCAAAGACAGACCCAAATTTTCATCATAATCCAAAACATAAACTTGATAAATACTCCTTTCTACTTAAACAAGGAAATTTTACCTTAAAATTCAAACTTTGTTGTTTACACAAATTTACTACTGTCCATCTTTATCAAACAAATTATAAAGATATTCAACACACACCAAAACATTAAAGATCGAACAACAAAGCATAAGTTACCTGAAGGTTACTGCACTCGTGGCTCCAATGTACATCGTCCTTGCTAATTCCACCATTCCAGCTGGTTTATGTTTACGGCTTCAGATTCTGACCGCTTTTAAAATTTTTGTACACCACCATTTGTCTAAAAAGGTTTCAAGGCTTCTCAGGAATTCATCTACGTATATCTAAATCTTGTTTTGTGGATCCAATCACGTTTACGAATAACATTTGATTATTAACACCCCCGAAAAATAGCACTGAAATTCATAATTCTTTCACGCTATATCCAAAACTGCCTACTTCTATTTATTTATTTATTGTTACTAATTTGGATAATTGGTACAGTAATACTCGCAAATATAACTAGACTTTATTACCTTGTATCTTCTCTAAGTGCACTAATAACTTTTATTGTAGCACGTAATCACCACGTATTCTACTTAAAGTATCGAATAATCAAAATAATAAAGAGCAAAACTGTTTAAAGTATTGAATAAAATCAAAAATCTAAGAGAGCGAAACTCCTATTAGCCCGGGTTTATATAATGGCCCGCTTGCAAGTCGAATTTGTCCCGCAACGGACAATTTTTAGAATTTCGCATTCTATTTTCCATTCCGACGGCTCGGCACAGCGATTCTACTAAAAATTTGCACACGTCCAAGTTGAAAATCTAAGAAATTTCCACACGGCTCGCAACACGTCCGAGAACAACTAATTAATTTTACACACCAACTGATATGCTTTCCCCTCTCATGTTTGCATCTTATTTCAAGCAATCGTAGACCTAGTGACGCTTCACAAATCACGCCTTTTATTATCAGTGTCTCTGCTTTACGCGTTTTATCCATCCCTTTCTACCCTGGTCTGAGTGGTACAAATCAATATTCCAGTCTATATGCTATTTAAATCCACGTGAATTCCTACGTGAGTAAAATAACCCCTCATCTAGCATTTCCTGCTAAAACATCCGACCGTTTCCAATATACGTAGAGGCTGCATGTTTATTTATTCAAATTTATTAGAACTTGACATTTAAAAGTTTGCAGGTGTGCGCTCCTAATGAACGTTTTAATATAATTCTCCGAGCTTTGTTTCATGGTATTTTAACCTTCCTTTTAGCTGTTTGTTACCAACCTTGGATTTTCACAGGCTTTTATGCTTATTATATATTACTAATGGTTCAATTAACTCCAATTAAAATAATAATGAATGGCATTGACTTCTACCCTTTAATTTTTAGCGAATACCAATTAAATATTAATTATTATTTGTACACTTTGTTTAATACCCGTTACTTAAAAATTGAATTAATTAATATAAATTTCGCACGTAATTTCTATTTGTTTCTTTATACAGGGTGATTAAAATTATTTGATGTCGTTAATTAATTTTCTACCCTGGTCTAAATTTGAGTAATATATATATATATATATATATATATATATATATTTGGATAAGATATTTACAGTCTGCAATCCGAATTTGTGTACAACAAAAATGAAATAAGATGTATCTGTAAATAAACTTTTATGTAAATAATAAAAGCATATTTACGGATACATATCAAGTTGATAGTTGTATAGCCATTAACAAAGCAATAACTTTACTACTTTGTAAGGAGAAGAAACATCCAATGACTGGTTTCGGCTTTTTTGAGCTTCCTCAGAATGGAGTAATTTTCAACAACGTTATGAAGTGATCGAAGCTATTACTGATATAAGTTTGAAGGAACCTTTGTACGATGGCAAGAGTAAATAATATTGACATCAGATGACAACAACAAAAGTTGTTTTGAAACTAACTAATAATTTTATAGATGGCTATACAAGTATGTCCTGATGACACTGATCAATGGATGTTTCTTTCCCTTACAAAGCAATAAACATATTGTTTTGTTAATGGCTATCAACTCGATGTGCATAGGTAAATACGCTTTTATTATTTTCCTGAAAGTTTATTTACAGAATTTTTTTTTCATTTATATATATAGACTCACACACACGCATGCGCTCACGCACGCATGCACGCGCACACACATGCACACACGCACACAGGGTGGTTCGGTTTTCATTAGCTAGCGTATATCTTCTGAAATATGGAAGATATAGAAAGATTTCATGGGAAAAAGTTTTTTAAATATGTCAAATAGATATTTAGTGTTTTTGCATACTTCATTTCAAGATTTCTTAGATGATATTTCTCTAGTTATCAGGCGAAACTTATGGTTTCAGTATGATGGCGCTTCATAATATAATAGAATCAATGTAACAACTTATTTAAATAATTAGTTTGTTCAGGGCTGGATTGGTAATAGGAGACCGATTTTGGGGTCTCCCAGATCACCTAATCTGTCAATTCTTGACTTCTTTGTTTGGGGGTTTTTAAAAGACCAAGTGTATTTTAATTCTACCTCTTTTTGAAATATTGAAGAGTTAATCGTTAAAATAAGAGCAGTTTGCTTGCTAATTACCCAGGTCATGTATAGAAGAAATTTACTTGTTCAGTTAATAAATGTTTCGAATGTAATGGTGAACAATTTGAACATTTACTAAGATAATCAATTTTCTTATTAGCTATTATTATCAAATGTATGTATAAAAACTTTTCAATGTATTAATTAATACAGCAAATAAACAATCATCACAGTTTCCTATTGGAATTCTAGTATTTGTGTTATTTAGTGCACTTGGAACAGAAATCATTGATTGTGGCATATTGCAGTAAAGACAAGTTCAAGTAGAATATTTTTTCAAAAAAATGTACAGGGTGTTCTATTTAAAAAAACAAAGTGGCATAGTATTGCTCAAATATAGTAGGCCATGAGAAACACTTAATGCCTTATATTTGTAGAGGAAATACGTTCAAAAAACTTTTTCCCATGAAATTTTTCTGTATCTTGCATATTTCAGAATACGCTGGGTAATGATAACCGGACCACCCTATATATATATATATATATATATATATATATATATATTGCTGTGAATCCTATAAAAAGCCTCGCCAGTTATCTTAACTGTGTTGGTCCATTGACTTTCTTCTGTTAATCGCCTCGGCTGCTCCTCTAGATAACTTACATCCTCAATCATAAAAAAAACAAACACATTCCTACCACAAAACATCAACGTTAACTCTATTTACATCAATATTCACAATACATTAAAATTTCAAAATTAAAATTTAGCATAAATTTCAGTATCAGAAAATTTCAAGATTAAATCTGTTATCATTTTAATGTGCATCCAGAATTAAAGTCCTTGTAGGATGCCTACTAATTACTATAACAATATATGCAGACCTGAGTCTGAGTACAAAGGAGCATCTACCACCCTTTACGTTAATTAACCAGGTTCGTCTAATTGAGCTCAAAGACATACCCAAATTTTCATCATAATCCAGAACATCAATACTAAATACCCCTTTCTACTTAAACAAGCAAATTTCACCTTAAAATTAAAATTTTATTGTTAGTACAATTTCACTACTGTCCATTTTGAGTAAATCAATTATAAAGTTATTCAACACACACCAAAATATCAAAGTTCAAACAAAATAGTATAATTTACCTGAAGGTTACTGCACTCGTAGCTTCAATGTACATCGTCTCTTTTGTTAATCACACCATTCCAACTGGGTTATATTTACGGCTTCTGATTCTCAACGCTTTTAAAATTTTCTACATCACCATTCATCTAAAGTTGTTTCAGAGCTTTTCCGGAACTCATCTGTGTATATCTGACCCTTGTTTTGTGGATCCAGACACATTTATGAACCATTTAATTATTCACCCCCGCAAAATAGCAAAGAAATTCATACTTCTTTCACCAATATACGCCAAAACTGCCTACTTTTGGTGTATTCATTTGTCGTTGTAAATTTTACTAATTGGTACAGTGATACTAAATTTTATTACCTTGTATTTAAGTGCACTAAAGTACATTCATGTTAGCACGTAAAGAACAAACTGTTTTAAATCACCAAAATATACGAGCAAACTTTAAATTATTCTATCAAACTAAAAAGCACTGTTTAACGTATTGAATCAAGTCGCGGATGTAAGAGAGCTTGTTCATATTCCCCCTGGGTATATATAGAAGTTAGCCCGTCTGTCGGTCGAGTCCCCAAAACGGACAATTCTAAAGAATTTCGCATGCTATGTTCCCATTCCGTCGCCCAGCATGCGATTTTTACGAATTTTGCACTCGCGCCAGTTGAAAATCTCAGAAAATTTCCACACGGCACGCAACGTCTGAGAATACCTAATTAAATTTTATACAGAAATAATTGTTTCTACCTCTGATATTTGCATCTTATTTTCAACCAATCGTGACCCTCGTGACGTTGCTCAAATCCCGCCTTTTACTATATGTGTCTTTGCTTGACGCATTTTCTCTTTCCTTTTCTAACCTGTTCGTATTGGTGCAAATTGATATTCTTTATTATCGATTATTTCAGTCTATGTGGACTTGTAAAATAACCCACCTTTAGCATTTCCCATAATTTAAGCAACGGTTTCTCCAAGATTCTCTGTAACCATTAATTATCTACAAAATTTTTGCCGTACGTGACTTTTAAACTACGCAGGTGTTCATACATTATATTAATTCTCAGAGCTTTATTTCATGGTATTTTAATCTTGGATTTTCACAGGCTTTTATGCTTATTATTAATAATGGTTTAATTAACTCCAACTAAAATTGACTTCTATCCTTTCATTTTTAGCGAATACAAATTAAATATTAATTATTATGTGTACACTTTGTTTAATACCGGTTACTTAAAATAGGGTTAATTAATATAAATTTTGCACGTAATTTCCATTTGTTTCTTTATTAGGAATAATTAAATTACACGTAGAGCTTTTTAATACTGCTTCCTTTTTTATAGCAAGCGTCTTGTACATAATTTAACTTCCTTATTTTTAATGAAACGAATGAATTTTTATGCTCCACGGTTTTTTTTAATAAAGCGTATTATCTAATAAAATTCCTTATACACGGTGATTAAAATTATTTGATGTAATTCATTAATTTTCTACCCTCGTCTAAATATGAGTAATATATATATATATATATATATATATATATATATATATATTGCTGTGATATTAGGCCCCACGATTGTGCATGGCATAAAATGCTGTGACATTCCCCCTGAACAATCAAGCTCCTACGATGTGGAATGTTAAATTAGGGTTTTTGCCTCGACTAGCTTATTTAATTAAATAAAGCAATTCCACAATACAAAATATAACGATTAAATATTTACAATTCTCAAAATTTTCTCCTTTTTACAGAACATCTACATATACCAGATTTATGGTTTTTGAAAGCTAGCAAAACTATCTTTTTACTTATTTAGGGACCTTCGAACGTTCCAAGATGCCTATTCGCTTTGTCATAAATTGTTAAATGACCCTTTTATATTTTGTTGACTCTTACAAATACAAAAATGATAAATATTGAATAAACAGTTTTCAATAATAAAATGTATTAAGATTGCTAACCTGGAATGGGTTCTGTAGTTCCTTCCTAGTCTGTGATCTGCATCCCCATGAATTGTTTCGTACCAAGTCCGAATATGTTCAAATTAGAATACTTTGATTTTAAAACTGTCTTCAATTGAAAGTCGAAATTAAAAGTTGATATCAAAACCAAAATTAAAGTACAGATTGATATTAAAATCGATATTCATGTAGGTATTAGCACAATTTCTATAGGTATGAAAATCCAGATTGACAATAAAATCCAAATAACATGTAGGTATTAGAACAATTTCAATTTAAATATCGGTATTAAAAGCCCTGTTTTATTAATATTAGAAATGGATTTTTTAATTAAGTCGTTTTACTTACGTCTATTAATAGATTGGCTTATTTTCGTTGCATAAATTCACACACTTTTCAAATCTAATTCCACTTTAATTTTGCTTTACTGGTTACGTAAATTCTTAGTACTTTTAGTACTTTTGAACATAGTCGTAGCCCAGTTTGAATGTATACTAACTCTGTCGCTTTGTCATTATCGTATATAAAGCCGTACCTCCACCTGCTTTTCGTTTTGTCCATTTACGTTCTGGGACGACACCTCGGCTTTATCTCGCATACCTTGGAATTTTCACCAATTATTTAGTTCAAATATTTGAATGCATGCCTTAACAGTCACGTACGTCTTCCGCATATCGTGGTATTATTTGAGGTTTTTCCAACTTTTGCCTTTTATTAACTCACGTATTCGAATGTTTGTTAATTATTATTATCTTTATTGCATCACCTGGTGCTTGTTTATTTCTACATAATATTGGATTTTTGAACAAATGTGATTTCTTCCTGTCACGTACGATTTTCTAATAATGAATAATTTAGATTGCGTGTACGATGATATTTTTAACGCAATTGTTAAATATTTGTAATGTCAATTCATTAAGATTTCTCGGTGATTTAATTTTGATGCAATTTGTTGCGTTTTCAAATCTTATCTTTACTTGTAAACTACTCTTAGATATTTCTACGTTCTTATGCATGTAATCCCGTGTATTTTATATACAGTGTGCTTTCAATTAACAATATGTAGAGTGACCGATTTACTCTTATAATTTCTGGAATTATGTGCTTTTCTTAAACTGGAAGTTGTTTTTATTTATTCTACGACCCATATGACTTAACCTACCTCTAAACTACCCTATTATTATAGCATTATTCCCTCAAATTAAAATAGAAAATTTTTGATCAATGCCATTTTTTGGCGCCCAACGTGAAATTAAATCTCCATTGAAAAATTCTTCTATTTTTATTTTTATACCTAAAGTCTAATTAATCCTATATCTAAGTTGCTATCCTAAATTGTATCTTAGCTTATCTTACTTATGATTAGTATTTACACAAGGTTCTATACTAAACATTTTATCTCCCTAATTTCTATCTATTTACACTTTTCCCATTTTTTTGTCTTTACTCTACCTTTGTACTGTACTAATGTTCCACTCCTTATTTGTCTATACCTTTTTCCATTTTCATATACTTTTCCTATTTATCATAAATGTATCATTATCTTTTCATTTTTCTAATGAACCACTTCTATTTTTCTATCCCCGTTTATTTATCTATACTTTCTATTTTTCCAAAACATATCATCATCTCTTCCTATATCCATTGAACCACTCCTATTTATTTATCTGTGCTTTTTCTTATTTACATCAACCCTTACTAAATATTGTTCTTTTTCGATTTCCTTTAATCTATACTGCTCCTACTTTTCCTAAACCTACCCCAATTTATTATTAATCTATCCTATTATATGCTTGTTTAATTCTTTTATCCTATTTTATATTGATATCCTATTTTGTGCTTATCTCTATTTAATTCTCCTATTTGTCTGTATCTATCCTAATTTCTTATTAACCTATCCTATTTTGTGATTATTTCCCTATTTAACTAATTTGTACAATTTTCTATTCCTAAACCTATCCTAATTTATGATGATTTCTTTATTTAACTCTCCTATCCTAATTTATATTGATATCTCTATTTAACTAATTGTTTTTACAATTTGTACAACTTTCTATTCTTTGTATGGGTACATTAAATTCACATGAAATTTTCCCCTGATTTCCTCTGAATCTACCTCCTTTAATTTGTACGTGTTTTCACCTATGACCTTGTTTACCAGAAATGGACCTATGTAGGATAAGTGTAGCTTGGCACATGTATGCAGGTGCCTTCTTCCTACCCTTAGGTTTTTGATAATTACCTCATCCCCTATTTGGAAGGTAATTCTCCTCTTTATCTATCGTTCATTTTATCCATGTACTTTCGTGCTCCTTCCTGTAGCCTTCTCCTGGCTCTATGCAGTTTTCTTTCTAAGTCTTCTTCTCTTGGTGTAATTTTCCATGGCCTATCCGGGTACACTCTTCTCATTAAAGTTATGGGGGGTTCTTCTGTGACTGTATGAGGCATATGATTTATAAACCCTTCAACTTTTGGCAGATTTATCTTCCAACTTCGATGATCCTGATATGCTGTCATGGGCAAAAACTTACAGGTCTTCTGAATGTATCTTTCTGCAGGGTTGCCCTGAGGATGACGGATGCTACAGAAAACAACTCCTATTTGTTGGTTTTCCCAGTGTGACACAAACCTAGCATTGTTAAAGTATGTTGCGTTGTCCATCAGTATCCTTTTGAATTTTCCTTCTTCTGTGATGAATTGCTCTAGTTTTCTGATCGTCTCTACTGTGTTGCAATCCCTAGTAGGAAATAACATTGTGAACTTTGAGAATACATCCACTACCACTAGAGGACATGTTTATTTTTCTTTTGACTGGGTACCAAATTACTTAGGTAGTCTGCTACAATTAGATCTAAGGGATTGTCCACCTGAATGCTTTGAATGATGTTCTGATTGATGTGGTTCTTGTATTTACCCAGCGTGCAGAGATGACACATGCTCACTGTTTCTTTGATGAGTCCCAGGTCCTTCTGAGCATAGAAATTTTCTCAAAACAGCAACCACAGTTTTTTAATCTCCAAATGTCCATATGAGATATGTAATTCTTTTATGATTGATACAGCCAATTCTTTGTTAAGCACATACACGTCTTCACCATTTAAGTGTTTTATGAGAAAACCATTAATACTTTTAAACTGCTTATAATTTGGGCTAACTTTAACCTATCTTTCATATTTCGTATCCATTCATCATTTTCTTGCATTGCCAAAATTATCCCATGTGAGAATATTGACCCATCTCTCACCAAATTTTGCATTGCTACAAATATGTCATTTGATTTTAAATTATTGTTCACTTTGTTTCTGCTAAGAGCATCTGCTACTATATTATTTTTACCTTTTATGTACCTGATCTCAAAATCAAAGTCCTGCAGTAGAAACCCTCATCTGTATATTCTATTGTTTGTAAATCTAGTGTTAAGAAGTGAACACAAAGCAGAATGGTCTGTTTCAACTACAAAATGTCTTCCCATCAGGTAGAATTTTAATCTCGTGATCGCGAAGACCACTGCTGCCATTTTCTTCTCACTAATTGTATGGTTTAGTTCATGCTTTTTGAGAGTTCTGGATATGAACGAGATGGGTACCTCTATACCATCCTGAATTTGATATAATTCCGCGCTAAAGCATTATCTGACGCATTTGTGCGTACCACAAATTCCTTTGAGAAGTCTGGGTGTCCCAAAATAACTTGTTTATGAAATTGATTTATTAGGCTTCGATATGCCTCTTCATGAGCCTCACTCCATGACCATTTAACCCCTTTCTTCAACAAAGTAAATAATGGAATAGCTTTCCGTGAAAATGACGGGATAAACTTTTTATAAAAGTTTATTACTCCCAAAAAGGCTCTTAGGGTGTGTATATTTCTTGGTCTAGGATATTCTAGTATTTCTGATAGTCTATTTTTGTCCATGAATATGCCCTCATTACTAATTTGATATCCCAAAAATTTTATCTTCTCCTGGAAAAAAACTTCTTCATGTTTAACTTCAGTCCCGCTAAGTTTAACTCTAACAGAATCCTTTCAAGGTGTACGAAATGTTGTTCCAGGTCATCACTGAAAATTAAAACATCATCTACAGATTGTATGCAGAATTCTTCATATGGTCCCAATATACCCTGCATAGCCTTTACTAATGCAGCCGTACTTGAAGACAAACCAAAAGGAACCACTCTAAATTGATAAATTTACCCTTCTATCGAAAAACCCGTATATTTTCTTGATTCACGTTCTAATGGAATAAGCCTAATGAATTTTTTAAGTCACTTTTTGAAAATATTCTCTTATTACCTATTATTGCTAAGATTGCATCCATAGTTGGTGGACTGTTATATTGTGGTTTGGTCCTTTTATTTATTTTCCTAGCGTCCAAACATAGTCTGATGTTATCATCATTCTTTTTAACAACTAATGAATTAACAAAATGTGTGTTTGTCTTCTCAATGATACCTTCACTTAGCATCTGATCTATCTCCACCCTCACTCTATCTCTATACGCTGCTGGAATAGGATATAGCTTTGTGTTAAACGGTTCCATGTTTACGACTTCTACTCTATGCACATACCCTGTTGCTATTCTGGATTCTGATTTTATTAATTCTGAATTCTTCATTAATAATGCCTCTATCCTATCTTTCACTTCTTCTAGACATTTTATTTCATCATCAATATCCCCTTTTACATCAACTTCACCTTCAAATTGATTAATATTTAAGCAGTTTCCTTCGACTTCAATACTTTCCTCATTATCCCATTTTATATATTCCCCTTTTACATCTATTACCTTTCCTTCAGCATTTATTTTTAATCCCAACTTATCAATTATGTCCATACCAAATATTGCATCTACTCTTAACCGCGGCACTATTATAAATTCTCAAACTTTATCCTACCCATTTCACATTCCAGAATTATTATCTTATTCACACTTGCAAATCTCTTGCTGTTTGGTGCTATTAAATTAAGCTTCCTAATAGGCATCATTCTCCCCATTAACTTTTCCCGTTTAACAAAATCTCCAGACACTAAGCGACGCTTCTGCTCCCGTATCAATGAGTGTTCCGCCTCTATTATTTTTAATTTTCAATTTAATTATTGGTAATAAGCTTTTATTCAAAACTTTTCCATTTCACATTTTATATATTCATGCTGGTGTTCATATTCATTAATTCTTAAGGGCTTACTTGGTTTGTCCTCATCCAAAAATCCTGATTCGACGTAGATGGTCTTGCCTGACTTGTAACTTCTGCATAGGTACGGTTCGTTCTTATTGGTTGTGCTGATTGTTCCCGATGTTGTGCTTGTAGCGTATACTGATTTATGTTTCTGTCGTGATTCGTTTGCTCTGTTTTTCTTCTTGGCGTGTCTCTTGTGTTTCAGTTCCTTCTAAAATTAATATCGTTGTTGTTATTGTAATTATTTCTATAAAAATTTACCCTATAATTTCCCCTATTATTCGATCTATTATTTTCTGTGCTTCTTTGCATTCTAACTAAGTTTTCTCGCTGTCTTTGTATCATCCTACCTTCCGCCACACGACTCTGTCCTAACTCATCACAACGTTGTAGTTATTCCAAAAAGATCTTCCTATTTATAATATTTTGAATCATCATATAATGTCTTATCTCTTCGCCAAAATGTCCCGCTAAGTACTTTATGGTTTGTGTTTCTTCCATCGGAGCATCTAATTGCTTCGCTATACTGAATTTTTGTATGGCGTATAGTTCTCGTGTCATCCCTAGTTCTGATTATATTTTCCTATAATTAAATTATCCCACGCCTTGTATTGTTGATTGTTCCCTCAAAATTTTCTTAAAAATTTACTCTTCCTGAAATGTCCCTATCTAATTTTCTATTAAGTCAAACCATATTTCCGCGCTTTCTTTCAACATTGATCTAACGAAATTTAGATTGTACTTTTCATCTGTTGATCCCTGTATTCATTTTCTTATATTATTTAAAAATACTTTTGGATTCACCTTGTTGTCTTCGTAAAATTTGTAATATTGCTCAACTGATATTTCCGGTCTATTTATCTTAGTGTGTTGCCCCTGATTCCTACCTGATTTTAAATTACCTAATTCTCTATTTACATCATTAAGTCCTATTTCACAGTTTCCCTGAATTTCCCACATCCTTTTACCTAAATCTGTAATCCGATCATTAATTTCCTTTTCACTCGTTTCCTAGTTTAATTTAACTTTCCAAACCTCGTCCCTAACTTTATCCACATCGTCCATCATTCTAATAAATTTATTTTCAAAGTGTACCTGCATTTCCGCGATTGTTTATTACTTTCTTTTAATCCGTCGCTTATAATTTTTATTTCGGCACCGAACTTTTCTCCATTTTCCTTAATCTACATCTTAATATTTTCCATGGTCTCTTCGCTTTTGTCCATTTTTTTATTTAAGGCTAATAAAATTGACATCATTTCCGATTGTTGCAATATCTGTTGTTCTTCACTTTGACTTCGCGTCAACCGTTGTCCTTGTATTTCCATAGATACATCCTGTAAAATTACGCTTTCTTGGGACCCTATTTCTACCCCTTAGTTCCTTAATGCCTCTCTGGTCTCGTTTATTCGTTTATCCATTTTTAAATTTTTAAAATATTTCAAATTCCTTCAGATTTTAAATTTCTAACCCTTATTAAATTAAATTTTTATTCGTGTCTCTACAAATTTTAATTTCTAAATTTCTCGCTCCTACGATATTTAATTTTTAATTTTCTTTTTGTGGTGTTGCCCCTACGATTTGGGTCGCCATAAATGCTGTGCTATTAGGCCCCACGATTGGGCATGTCATAAAATGCTGTGACATTCCCCCTGAACAATCAAGCCCCTACGATGTGGAATGTTAAATTAGAGTTTTTGCCCAGACTAGCTTATTTAATTAAATAAAGCAATTCTACAATACACAATATAATGATTAAATATTTACAACTCAAAATTGTCCCCTTTTTACAGAACATCTACATATACCAGATATATGGTTTTTGAAAGCCAGCAAAACTATCTTTAACTTATGTAGGGACTTTCGAACGTTTCAAGATGCCTATTCGCTTTGTCATAAATTGTTAAATGACCCTTTTATATTTTGTTGACTCTTACAAATACAAAAATGAGAAATATTGAATTAAAAACAGTTTTCAATAATAAAATGTATTAAGATTGCTAACCTGGAATGGGTTCTGTAGTTCCTTTCTAGTCTGTGATCTGAATCCTCTTGAATTGTTCCGTACCAAGTCCGAATATGTCCAAATTAGAATACTTTGATATTAAAACTGTCTTTAATTGAAAGTCGAAATTAAAAGTATATCAAAACCAAAATTAAAGTCCAGATTGATATTAAAATCGATATTGATGTAGGTAGTAACACAATTTCAATGTAGATATTAGAAAAATTCAATTTAAATATCGGTATTAAAAGCCCTGTTTTATTAATATTAGAAATGGATTTTTTAATTAAGTCGTTTTACTTACCTCTATTAATAGATCGGCTTATTTTCGTTGCATAAATTCGCACACTTTTCAAATCTAATTTTACTTTAATTTTGCTTCACTGGTTACGTAAAGTCTTAGTACTTTCGAACATAGTCGTAGCCAATTTGAGTGTATACTAACTCTGTCGCTTTGTCATTATCGTATATAAAGCCGTACCTCCACCTGCTTTTCATTGGTCTATTTACGTTCTGGGACGACACCTTGACTTTATCTCGCATACCTTGGAATTTTCACCAATTATTTAGTTCAAATATTCGAATGCATGCCTTAACAGTCACGTACGCCTTCCGCATATTGTGGTATTATTTGAGGTTTTTCTAACTTTTGCCTTTTATTAACTCACGTATTCGAATGTTTGTTAATTATTATTATCTTTATTGCATCACGTGGTGCTTGTTTATTTCTACATAATATTGGATTTTTGAACAAATGTGATTTTTCCTGTCACGTACGATTTTCTAATAATGAATAATTTAGATTGCGTGTACGATGATATTTTTAACGCAATTGTTAAATATTTGTAATGTCAATTCATATAGGTTTCTCAGTGATTTAATTTTGATGCAATTTGTTGCGTTTTCAAATCTTATCTTTACTTGTAAACTACTTTTAGATATTTCTACGTTCCTATGCATGTAATCCCGTGTATTTTATATACAGTGTGCTTTCAATTAACAATATGTAGAGTGACCGATTTACTCTTATAATTTCTGGAATTATGTGCTTTTCTTAAACTGGAAGTTGTTTTTATTTATTCTACAACCCCTATGACTTAACTTACCCTTAAACCACCCTATTATTATAGCAATATATATATATATATATATATATATATATTCATAATGTTTTTACTACTGTCCGATGGTTTTAAAAAATGTAATAAATAAACAAGGTTTATGCTTTTGTTTTAGATGGAACCGATGCAAATTTTTTGTTCAATGTAAGTGATGGATTACATGGAACTGGTGAATATTCATTCTCCATAAAAGCAAAGTCGGTGGCTATTGAAAGCCTTACAAATTCCATTTTGCATGTATTTCCACTACAAAAGAAACTCATAACAGATTCACATATATTTGCTTCTCTATCTGATCCGAATAGGACTATAAATTACAGGATTACTGCCTCACCATCATTGGGACGCTTAATTACATATTCTAATGTTAAAGAGAATAGCTTTCGTGTAATTAATAGATTTACTCAAGCTGATATACATAATTCAAAAATATTTTACGAACATACTCATCCATTTGAAGATTTGTATGCTGAAGATGTATTTGTTTTTAATGTAGAAGCACACCTTACATCACCTTTACTTAATCAGGTAGGTATATTTGTTGCTTGAAATAAACTTTATTTATAGCTTTAATTTTTGTTTCAGAAATTTAAAATCGAAATTTCTGTTTCTTCAGGTGGTCTTGGTACATATATAAAAATACCTAATATAGTGGTTGATGAAGGTGGAATAGCAAGTGTCAAACTGAACCTTACTGGTGTAATTGTATTTCTAGAAAATAATGCTGGTCTTAAATCTCCTATTTTACATGCTTCCATAATTATGAATTCTCTACATGGTCAGGTGTATTTTCAGCATTCTCCTAACTTAACTATTTTTACGCAACAGCAACTAGAAAGTGGTCAAATTTTTTACGAGCATGATCACTCAGATACTTTGAATGATAATATATATTTTTCATTATATATACTACCTGGATACATTGCACTCTGCAATGTTACAATTCCTATCCTAATTAATCCAATTAATGACCAACCCTTTAAATTAATTACACCAGCTCCTCATTTTGTTGTTGTGCAAGGTGAAAATCACACTATTACATCAAATGAATTAGCAACAGAGGATGCAGATACACCACCAGGATTTTTGCTTTATGATATCATATCCATGCCTATACATGGAAATGTAATATTATTACCTGACGGATTTAATGCAAGTCATTTTACACAAGAAGATATTAATTTGGGAAGAGTAATTTATATTCACGGTGGAATATTCATGTCTGACATGTTTCATTTACGTGTTTGGGATGGCAAATTTAGACCTGAGTTTACCGTCATGAATATATATGTTGTACCTGTTAGCTTGAATGTGTCAGTCGGGTTACCGTTATATCTTCAGCAAGGTTCAAATGTTGTACTGTTGTCTCGTAAACAATTCATTGTTGAGACAAATGCTAATATAAATAAAATTCAATATAGTATTAAAGAAGGTCCTAAACATGGTCTACTATATGTTAAAGATGCTCCTGCTGGTGTATTTGAGCAAAATGAGTTAGACAATGATGATGTTATGTATATGCAGACCGATATGACAACTGCAAATGATAGTATCAAAGTCTTTTGTTATCTACTGTCTGGAAATACTACTATTGGAGATGAAATTGAAATTGTAATTAAGGTGCAACCTCTCATGCAAATAAAAAATTTTACCGTTATTAACGGGATTGGTAATCGTTTAACCAAAGACATTGTTGATGCTACACCATTGGCAAAATTAACTAATAGTGATCCACACTATACTGTAACAAAATATCCTCAATACTGCCAAATAAGAAAAATTATACGTAGTTCTGGAGAAAAGAGAAATGTTTTAGATATACCTGTTTCTAGTTTTTCTCACGAGGAAGTTCAAAGTGGCCTTATTTATTTAGTAACGAGAGATGTTGATATTGGATGGGAAAGTGTTCGTGATGAAATGCATTTTATTTTAGCAGCTTCAATTTTTCAGCCTGCCAGTGCTAAATTAAAAATCATTATTAAATCAGCTGCATATACTGATATACATCCAACTTTAGCAAGTCCTAATGACCCAGAAGGACGTGAAGGTGGTATGCGTGCAGCTAGCCCTAATATGACTAGGGATTACCTTGTAATTGGTATGTTATTAAAGTTTTATTTCTTTTTATTAAGCAAAATATTTTACAGTAAGCATGTTTGTTGGTGTGATCATTCTAGGAATTGTTGTAATAGTTATTATCAAGTGTCGGACCTTGGAACCAGACACTTCCAAGGAACATTCTCTTCAACCTATTCCACTACCAAGACCTCCTGATGACTTAATGACATCTTCTACAATAAAGCAACATGCCCATGATGGCTTTACAGTAACACTTTCTGCTACATTACCGCAATGTAAAGTAACACCACTTAGTGAAACATCTACTGGATATCCATATGGTATTGAAGAACATGTTGATGATTGGAGTAGCTGTGATGCTTCAGATCCATCTTGTCAGACAAAACATAATATTATGTTACGCAGAAATCAGTATTGGGTGTGACTGAGTTACTGGTTTTACTGATTCCTCACTCGTTGCATTTTTGTACTTATAAACGTGTGTTGTGTGAATATTATTAAAACTACTGTTGTAAATTGTACTACATTTCAGTACTAATTGATGTCTAGCTTTGATTTTCCAATAACACTTTTATTAACAAAAACCTATGCAATACTTTTTGTATTTAAAAAGTAAACATTTCCTAAAATATAAGTTCTGAAATGAACGTCTAATTCTATATAATTATTATTTAAATCTATTTTAAACTTAGAACTCATCGACACAATCAAATTTCAAAATTTCTTAAATCTCTAACTGAAGGTTAAAAGCATCTTCTGAAATTTGTTTATTCATTCATCATGGAGGTCTGTCTTGGGGCAGGTACGTCACTGAATTTGTTAAGATTGCTTTCAATTTGTACTTTGCACGATGATCTAATTTTTATGCATCTATTTAGATTTCCTTTTTAACAATCAGGGATTTTCGATTGAAGTTAATAATTAATCTTTTATTTTAAAATTTTGGATTTCTTGTGGTATGAAAATGAAGAATTGAAGCGATGTTTTTTAAATTATAATTTTGTAAGTATGAAATATATTTTTTGAGGTAAACTTACAAAATTCTTTTTCTAATGGAGTAAATGCTTAATAAATTCCATGAGAGTGCTAAGCATTCACATTTTCAATACCCCAAATGAAATTGATTTTATTACTTATGGAACACAACCCCTATTTGGTGGTATTGTTTCTTGTTACGCTTTAAAAAGTAAACTTGAGTGTTTTATTTAATAACACACTTCTGTCTTTATCCAAACCCCATGTGCGTGGGTTCAGGTTTTATTCACAGTAGATATTTAAAATACACCACCGTCAAACTGATCCTACCCACATAAGTGCAATACCCATGGTCCCTAGTACTACCTTACAAAATCTTTTAATTGATGGCTGAAAAGTTTTATATAAATGTACAAAGTAGGAATAATTAAATTTTGAACCTTCGGTATGTTGTATTGTAGTTTGAGTACTATTTATTTTGAAGGAGGGTTTTATCTTTCTGAAAACTTTTATACCACATTCTAAATTAGGAATCCAATAAAAATGCAAAACACTAGACAAGTACATCCATGTGTAAGTTGAACTTGTTTGTTTGACATCTTAAGAAATAAACGAATCACAAATGTCGGTTGCTACTTTTTGTGTACACTAAATGAACTGTCATTTATCAAGCAAAGCAATATGTTGATAATTCAATATAAGCTTTATTAATAGTTTCCATAACTTCAAGTAAATATATATTAGGCATTGGACTAAAATACCTAATAAATAATTTTTGACATTCTTCTAAAACTGGTATTCCAATAGTACCATTTTGAAATTTCAACAATAATTAGCAATCAGCAACTAAAACTATAATGTAATTATTCTAAGTTATTTTTAAGATGCAATTTTGATGAAGCATTGAAATTTTAAACTATAATTACAGTATCTGAAATTGTAACAATCCAGAGGTAATTTTTGCTTGTAATATAGGATGCACTAAGATAATACGTATTAAACTTTTGTTTCAATTTGTAGAAAAACGCTATTTATTGGTGCTATGATTTTAATCTTCCTTTGCTCTTATGTTCCATTTTTCTGTTTGATCATTCTTAATAGTTGTATGCATTAGTTGTTTCAATATTTGGTTTTAAGTTCTTGCAGTTCTGGAGTTATTTTTAAAATATTTTTGTTCTTTACGATAATCTAATTAGAATCCTTGATCTTTGGGTTATTTTGAATTGCCTGTTAAACTATTTGGTATGATGAGCAATTATTTGCCAGTACCATATGATATTTTTATGGTTAAATATGGTTGAAATGTTTTAGCTAGCATAAATTCTAAACATGTAGGTTTGACATTTAATACTTTTGATGCACTTACTTCTTGATGTCAGTTAGGATAATACAATTTCTGTCAACATATTGTTTTGAATAAACTTAGAATCTGGAATTGACATGTTGGTAGCGGTCTTTCAATATCTTAATGGCTGTTACACAGAACACTAAATTAAGTTTTTTAGGTTAATGTCCAACTTAAAAGCATCGTCAACTGAACTGTCAATTTAATTTTATCTGCTACTGATTTGGATATTTGAAATTAGTTTATTATTGCTTGTTGTCCACTTTAGTAAAGTTATTCTAGATGTTTCTAGTATAATTTATGATATATCTGCCTTTATTCAACTTCAACCAGTATTTTTAAATACTCGTGTATCCGCGAACATTGTATTTAATGTAAGCAAATTCAATCTGCAACAGTAAAATGCACGGGTTAGGCAGAAACCGAAAGGAAAGTAAAGTAAGGACCCGCACGAATTACGATAACATATAAAAAGGTAGAAAGAGACTTAAAAATGCCGTACTAACTACAAAAGTGAAGAGAGGGGTCCAAAGATAAAGAAAGGATATTACAATCGAATTTTTATTTAGAATAAACCAAAAATTTCTATTTAAAACAATTATATTCTATGGACAATTCTTAATAATTGATCTACGAAGTGCGCATTTTGTATTGTAACATGTAAAATTGATCGGTAATGAACAAAAAAAGTAATGCTTATGCTTTCTTCTAAACAATCATTTTAAGTTAAACGTAGTAAATTTAGAACAATTTCCAATAAACAATTTAAAGGTACCAAGAGACACTAGAAAAGCTAGTTTTGAAGCAGCTTTTGTAAATGCTCTACCCCGTCGGAGTAATGTGACTTGAGATTATTTATGGTTTATTTGGTGCGCACCAACAAAATGGATAAACAATAATTTCTGATATGCAAAAAAACTTATCTTGCACCTAAATCAGAGGAGCTGAAACAGCTAAACATCTTGATCTTGCTCAATGATGAATCGTCACAACGATAGTATGATTTGTTACTGTTACAAACATAGCTGAACCAAGGGGTCGACACAAAAGAGCTAAAACGAAATTTCTTTTAGTAATTAATAACTATGTAGGAAACCTACCAATGCACCAAGAATATAAACTTATCTTCAGAAAACTCAAAAAGAAAGTTTTTATCTGGTTTGAAAGCCAGTACACCAGAGACCAAATCAAGAAATGTAAAGGGACATAATGTTATAAGTTTTATTCTTTTGTGTCAAATGCTAATATAGGCACTTGGGTTTCCTAACAATCAGAGATGAAGCTAAATACAGAAAGTTAAAGGGTGGCTACAATATTATAGGAACATATAACTTGTGGGCTAAGATTAAGAATTATCTTATGCAGAGAGGTATGAGCTAGGGTCATGGGCGATTTTGTTGACAAAAAATTTTAGGCGCCACTGCGTTTATGAAAAATACCAACTAAAGAGAAACCACAAAAAAAAATGCAGAAACCTTCTGGCATTACAAAAAAATTCATAAATAACCTACCTCATCAATAGACCCACAACTTAAAACATGCAACAGCATATCAAGTTAAACTGGAATATAAAACAATTAAGTTATCACAAAGCGAAACCACATATCTGTCCTTACCTGTACTTTTTAAAAAATCTACCAAGCTCATTGATAAAATAATTTAAATCGTTGAAATCAAAAATATATTGTCCACTAGAGTACAAACAAGTTCAATGATCAAAAGTCCTTTAAGGTATTTACAAAAAGGTTATCTTGAACGACAATCGGACAGACCTGACATGTTTGGATCACAATTTAATTACTTATCCACACATGCTTAACAAATAAATTTCGATATATATTCAACAAACATTTTATATAAAACCTTAAATTCTAAATTTGGTATAAAAAAATATCTAACGCATAATTTTAAAAACTCTATCATTTTTTAAACTGAAGTTAAATTAAAATGTTCTTGCTCTTGCTTAGAATAATTTCAATAATTGTAATAACATTTTAATATGATTATACCCATAATTGTAAAAATGTCAACTGTAAACAATATACAGAAAGTCAAACACTCACCGGTATCAATTTTCATAATAACAAAGGTTTCTGAAATACCTGGTTTCTGTAAAAGTGAAAACTTCTTTTTATACAACAACCATTCCAAAGCAGAAGTAATAATTTTCATCTTAAGAACAAAATTTCTTTTATTGCACTTTTAAACAAAACAGCTTATGCTGTGATGTATGCGATCCCAGTTGAATAAACATCATGTATGCATCTTTATTATTTCTTGATACATTAATTTTCAATATATTACTAAAAAGAGCATTAATGAGTACTGAAATTCCATAATTATATTGAAAAATGTTTTAGTGGTAACGGCAAAACCCAGAAAGATTAGGCGAACATTATATTTAATTTTAACAAACCCGGCACCTTCCAACAACTAAACTCTCATCCCATCGCAAATAGTGGCACAAAACTGGACCCCACATCTTTTCACCACGTTTTAATTATACCACCGCATTAAGTCAAAATGGCGAATCCCTTTTAGAACCAAACGTTATCTTTTTATTGAATAAAGCTCTCTCTGTGCACCGGCGCTAACCTATCGACGTACTACTTGAAAGCAACAATCTTTAACGCATTTTCAAACACACCTGACTTGAGATGCAATAAGAATAAGAACCAATAGCAAAAACAGATTGCTAATCACAAAATATACAACAGCGAAGCATATTGATACATTATACAGTATTTATATTAACTGTTTAATATATAATACGAAATGTGAAACCAAATCAACATAATTTAAAGTAGCGACAGCGCAGTTATATACCAAAATTAGTCCCAAGATTTTAACATGTTACACTGTCTCTTTCCGAAAAGAAAAAATGAGGGGTTAACAAAATTTCAATTTTTTTTTATTTAATAGCTTCTTAAAAGGTTTAGAAATTTAAACAAAATAAATTTACAAAAAAATTAAGCTTAACTCAAAGTATGACTTGAGTACAAAAAAATTTAACTGAAAAGGGGTATACTAACTCTGCATACCACACGTCCTTGAGGAGTCTTAATTGGGAATACACAATCAGGAAATGTCAAATAAGTAAATCTAACACTCAAAAGTTACTAAAGGGATAAAATGAAATAAAAGAGCAAGTCAAAAATACTCATACAAATACAAAAAATTTAAAGAAAAAACACGAACTTGTATCTAAGTATTGATATCTATTTTGAAAGAGATTTAACTAATATTTTTATAAATTTACTAATACTAACCTTATAACGAAATCTATTTACATAAATACAAATGTATTCATCAGTTTACTAAAAAGAAATTTCCAAATGCTAAAGAATAACAATGCACTAAAGCAAGAAGTACAATTCAGAACAGAACTCTGTCTCATCAAATTTAAATCACTAAACTCTGTGATTGTTTTAGTCTCCCATGGACACCACCACAAAAACTAATCACAACTATATTAACCTTATATTGAAGTATTCCGCTTCCAGAAAAATTTTACGTAACAGTAGTCAAAGCAATCACTACTGTAAACTATACCATACCAATACAAAATTTTTATATCCAAATAATATACACTAAAACCCAAATTGATTCAAGTCAAAATATACTAAAGACATGGGTCTTTACTCAACATACTCAAAAATATTTAGAGGTAAGCAGTTCCTCTATGAACCTTACCAGAATTGCTAAAAAAAAACACCCAAAAAAATTCAAAAGGATAAGAAACACTAACAACCAAAACTGGAGTGGACTAACTAACACAGTATCTTAACTATGCATCATCACATAAGAAACTATAACATTCTAAAAGTATAAAGCTAAAACAAACAAGCATCCATTCAATATTTCAACTGAATACAAAAACTTCAAAGAACAAAAAAAATTCTCTAAGACGCGAAAATACACTAACCAGAACAAACACAAAAGAACGGCAAAACGTGTTTGCTATTTCTAACTAAAATAACAAGGGTATCACTTAAACTTCAGAAGCGTCATCAGGATCCAAAGCAGAAAAGGGTTTTCAAATCTTTAATATGCCATCTACCGACCTTTGATCCATCTACATTTTTCAAATCATATGCAACACCTGAACACTTCTTGTTGACTATACTTAATACAAACTATTGAAAAAGTTTAGCTGTAAACTTATCACCTGCACTAGAGAGTACTTTGTTCACTCTCCACACCCTATCACCAACTTTAAAAGAGAGATCTCGCCTTCTTAAATTATTTGATTTACAAGGACGTTCGTATGCTAAATGCAATTTTGCACGAACATATTTGAATACTTTAAGCAGACCTTGATGGTTCGAAATGTACAAAGGACAACTACCAGGTACGACTTCTATATCATCCTCAGGAGTAAGACCAACGCCATAAAATTTATGGAACATGTCCAAAAACTAAAAAATTTTGGGAGTAACTTGTAGATTCATGTTTAGCGGAATTTATAGCATATTGGATCTGTGACAACTCAAGATCCCACGAGTCAAAACAAAGTTTATATTTACCAGGCGACTTCTTTAAGAAAAGCACTGGAGAATTCCAGGGACTCTAACATGGCACAACCACTCCCAAACGAAGCATTTCATTTATAACTCATCATTTAAAATTTTATTTATGTATGGCGACATGACAAGGTTTCTTTTTAAAAGGTTTTGTATCGCCAGTATAAATATCCATGTATATTTTATCAGTACAACCCAATCAATCAATACTACTAATCTCATTAAAGGAATTTACAACAACTTGAGCTTCTCATTTTTGAGCATCAGAAAGGTCAT
The DNA here is from genome assembly GCA_036346225.1 of Platerodrilus igneus. Classification (NCBI taxonomy): domain Eukaryota; kingdom Metazoa; phylum Arthropoda; class Insecta; order Coleoptera; family Lycidae; genus Platerodrilus; species Platerodrilus igneus. The sequence goes on from JARFIW010001346.1 coordinate 681,270, forward strand.
TTAAATCAAGCAAATAATCTTTACATTTTAATAGCACAGAAGAATGTCCTATATACGACAATTGATTTCGAACATCACTTTGTACATACCAGGAATTATTCTTAAAATCTGCTGTAAGTCCAAATAATTTTGCAAAATCACTGCCAAAAATAAATGCATAAAGCAAAGAAGGTACTACTAAAGCATTAAGGACATGACACTGATTTCCTACACAAATGGGCAAGTCAACTACACCTACTACAGGCCTTAAAGCTCCATCCACAGTAGATACACCTTTTCTATCAGAATGAAAAATCTTTAATTTCAACTCTTCAACTAGAGAGATAGCAAGAGATCCAACAATTGATGTAGTACATCCAGAATCCAGTAGACCAGTGATGTCTCTATCAAACAACTTAATCATAACATACGGACAATTATCACAGAGCTTCTCTATGAACAACAAATCAATCTTTGGGGTATAAGATGTGCAACAAAATTGTTTAACTAATTTAAGCCACTCTAACCATTCCTTTTTACAAAAATATTCTTTCTGATACACAACATAACAGTAGCATTTTGAGATGAAGCAGGATGTCGGCTATGCAGCATTTGCTTTCTTACTCGTTTTTTGAACAGGATGGACAGGAAACAAGTGTGACATCTCTCTGACCACAACGATAACAAAAAATTTTCTTTATAGCTCTACAACTGGTAAATGTATGACCAGGACGCGAACAATTCCAACAGGTAGGCCGTTTCTTATTTAATGAATCTTGGGAATTAACTGAAAAAATTAGAAATATTTTTATCAAGAACTTGAACTTGCAGAGATGACTTATTCTTATACTCTTGACTTGTAGATGCGGAAAAATTTCAACTCAAAACCGGATGTCTATATTCAAATTGAGATTGGGATTAAAATTACATTTATTAGTATTACTTGACATAGCAGAAATCGATTTTTGTTTTAATAAAGAAGCCTCTTCTAGTTTTTTACACAATTTTATTAAGGTGGCTGTCTTCTATTTCAGACAATGCAAGTTGTGAAATTAAATTTGGCAAAAATTTTTCCGAATAATCCCAACTTTAATAATTTCTGCTGGAACTTGTGGTAACCTACTAAACAAACTTTCCATGAGCAATAAATAAAATGACAGATTCGTCCTTTTGCTGCTTTCATGATTTTATATTTTCCCATATATAATCTCCGAATAAGCAGGTAAAAAATCTTCCTTTAAATGACACACTAGATAATTCCAGCCACTCAAAGAATTGTTCACACTTCTATACCAAAGAAACCCTTTCTTTTCAAAAAATTCAACTGAACTATGGAATAAATCTAATTCAGACACTATACGAGACTGTGCCAATTCACTCACTCTATCTAAAAATGCATACAGTTTTTAGGATCTCCATTAAATGTTACCGACCAAGAACCAACAGGTATAGGTGGTAGAGGATATGTTACTGTGTGCATAGGCACGCCAACTATAGAAGAAGAAGCATTAATTGTTTCATCATGAGTGGTAGCTTCTGAATTTTTATTCACTCTATCATATAATTTGGCTTCAAAAATAATAACAGTAACTAATGTTTTGTTTTTAAATGTAATGGCTTCTTCTGAATTTTCTAAGGGGATTTGCATTCTCTTGACATGACCAGCTAAATGTGTCAACCTTGACTGAACTCTTTTAAAGACAGAATCTGAAGAATTTCCTTCAAACTCGGGCAGAATATTTTTGATTGATTCAATTGTCACATTAATTTTTTCACATTGCGCAGAAAATTTCACTGTATATTCTGAAAGTTTAATTAGATAACAAGATTTTCCAACTTCCTTTGCCAACAAACAACCTAAAATTTTTCTCTTCTCAGAAATAGTCTTATTACTTTTTATACCACAGATATTTAATTCACATTCTAATTCTTCTTTGTGGAAGTATACTATCTGATAAGTATCTGCGATTTTTAAATTTAATACTCCGAGAAAAATATATAAGCAATCTTTACTAAAGATATAAAATTTCACTTATGACTGCAAACAATTTCAGTAATATCAACAAAAATATTCAAGCTCAAAAGTACAGTGATAATAAAAAATATTGATAACTTCAGGCTTAACGAAACTCACTTTACTAAAATTGAACTAACAGAGCCAAGTCAACAAAATTGGGCCACACGTTGCTGGTGCTACTATTATAAGTTTTATCTCTTTGTATCAAATGATAATATAAACACTTGAGGTTCCTAACAATCAGAGATGAGCCTAAATACAAAAAGTCAAAGGGTGGCTACAATATTATAACTTGCGGGCTAAGCTTAAGAATTACCTTATGTGGAGAGACATAAGCTAGGGTCATGGGCGATTTTATTAACAAAAAAATTTTAGGCGCCACTGCGTTTATGAAAAATACCAACTAAAGAGAAACCGCAAGGGAAACGTAGAAACCTTCTGGCATTACAAAAAAATTCATAAGTAACACACCTCATCAATAGACAAACAACTTGAAAACATGCAACAATATATCAAGTTAAACCTGAAACATAAAGCAATCAATAATCTATAGGAACACTGTGGCACGATTTAAATAAAATTAAATAAAAACCCTTAACCACAAAAAATATTTAAATTACTAGATACGTATTTTGACCACTATGTGGTCATCATCAGTAGTAATTTTAACTAATAATTAGTTGTTGTTCCGGAACACTTCAAAGGGTATTCTCCTCACCACTCAGGCCGAAGTGAACCTTCCCAACATACAATGTACTAGAATGTTGCTTTAAACACTATCGAGGATATTCTCCTCACCCGCAGGCTGGTGTTCTCCAGAACAAACAAGTGAATTGTGATGTTATAACTAAAATCTACTTAATTAATACTAATTCTAAATCTGCTGAAGCGGAACCAAATTATTCTTGTTTTCTCATTGATTGTTGACCAATAGGGAAAGCAAAGGAGATGGCTCTATGGGTCCTTTATCAGTGTTTAAGAGGGGTCCTTTATGTTTAACAATTTTAATCGATTCATAAGCATTTAAGAAGGAAAACGTTGGTACCGCTTTTAACAATTTAACATTTTCAAGTTTAACGGGGTGGCTGGTTTCAAAAATATGTTTGGCGACCTGAGACCTTTCGTATTTACCATATTTGAAGTGAACAATGTGCTCTTTAAATCTTTTTGTTATATTCCTCTTGGTCTGACCAATATACTTTTGAAAACACCCTGGCCCTGAACAACTAATTTCGTAAATCCCAGACTTTTGCAATTTTTCCACCTTGTCTTTTGGGTTACCTAACAAATCTTTAATTTTATTAGTATTACTGAAAGCAATTTTGAAATTAATCTGTTTAAATATTTTATCAAGACCCTTTGTGGTTTTGTGAAACGGATGTTGAACATATTTAACATTATCGTTAGAGGTGGTTGATTGCAAAGTCGTTGATTTACGGTTGTTAATTCTACTTTTACACTTTCTAAAAATATTATCTATAATATCAGAAGAGAAACCATTGTAATTTGCTATTTGCTTAATAAGAGCAAATTCCTTATTAAATCTGTTTTTATTTAAAGGGAAATTCAATAATCTATTAATTAAAAAGTTAAATGAAGCCAATTTATGTTGTATGCTATGATTGGAGGAAGACAAAATAAAGCGATTTACGTGGGTTTCTTTTCTATAAATGTCAAATTCCAGTTTATTACCATTTCTAATTACTAATGTATCTAAAAAGGGTAATTGTCCATTATTTTCTAGTTCATACGTAAATTTTATGCTTTGAAATTTTGAATTCAATTCTTTAAGAAAGTCATCAACATTTGACTTAGTAGTGTCAAAAACTGCAAAAATATCATCCACGTATTTTAACTCTATTCTTGGGAAGTATTTGGAGTTTTCTTTTAATTCGGTCTCAAAGCGAGACATAAATAAATTTGCTATGAAAGGTGATAGGCTATTTCCCATTGCTGTTCCTTCATGTTGTTCGTACAACTTGTTGTTGAATTGAAAACAGTTCTGGGAAATGCAATGCCAAACAAGCTTGATATAATCCTCAACTTTATCATCATCAATATCACTATCTATAAGAACATCCTTTAAATATGTTAAAGTACGTGGTATTGGAACACTAGGAAATAATGAACTGACATCAAATGAAATTAAGATTTCGTTCTCTTCTAATGTGATATTTTTTACTTTATTAATAAACTCCAAAGAGTTTTGTACAGACAAACTGTTAAACTTTAAATTCTTAAATTCATTTGACAGCCATCGTGATAAATAGTAAGTCGGTGAGTTGATACCTGAAACTATTGGTCTCGTCGATTTATTATTTTTGTGAATCTTTGGTAAACAGTAAAGTTTTGGCATTTCAGGATTTGAAATTGTAAATTTTAATTTTAGTGTGGGCGAAATTAGGTTTGGACATTCTTTCAAAACAGACTCTGTTGATTTGATCATTTTATTTAAAGGAACTTCATTTTTACGTTTTTTGACTAATGGTCTGTAAGGACCCTCAGACAGCAAAGTTTCTAGTCTATCAACATAGTCTTGTTTATCCAGAATAACCAACCTATTCCCCTTGTCAGCCTTTAAATAATAACAATTCTTTTGTCGTATACCTTTAATAATCAGATGATCTTTCCTTGTTTGTTCTGAGGCATTCCTTGCGCAAGTGCGTAAGTTGTTCGAAAGTTGAATTTTGCACGCGTTTCTAATAAAGTTTTTTGAATTGTAATCTAATTTTGAAATGGATTTTTCAATGCCAGCAATAATGTCTTCCAAAGGAGTTTTCAAATGATCTACTCCAAATTTTAGGCCTCGATCAAGAAAACTCAACTCTTCATTATTAAAGATTTTCGACGATTCGTTAACAACTATTGACTCTAATGGAGGTGAAGTAATTTCCAGTTTTTTTAGGAGGTACATTGACATTGTGTTTCTTTAAAAGAAACTTCAACTTAGTGTTTTGACTATTAATTTTGTCTAACAATTTATGATTGTTGACTTCAAAAACAAATCTCTGGAAATTACTCCATTCCTGAAAACCGGACTCGGATAAATTGCACGTTAGTGCTAGGTGCGATTTATACGTTTCCAGTTCCAATCTACTAAGCTTACTATACAGATATTTGATTTCCAAATTAAGCCATTTATCTTTTGCAAAATTGATTATTGCGTTACTACGTTTACAATTACGGCTGATTTTTACGTTAATGAAATTTGGAAAAACTTTGTGGGCTTTACAACTTTTTAGAAATCGAATATCTGCTTTTACAAAACTAATATTAAGAGCTAAGCTTCGATACCTATTAAGTTCCGAAGACCGGGAAGTCATAGTTAATAATCTATAGGAACACTGTGGCACGATTTAAATAAAATTAAATAAAAACCCTTAACCACAAAAAAAAAAAAAAAAAATTTAAATTACTAGATACGTATTTCGACCACTATGTGGTCATCGTCAGTAGGAATTTTAACTAATAATTAGTTGTTGTTCCGGAACACTTCAAAGAATATTCTCCTCATCACTCAGGCCGAAGTGAACCTTCCCAACATACAATTTACTAGAATGTTGCTTTAAACACTATCGAGGATATTCTCCTCACCCGCAGGCTGGTGTTCTCCACAACAAACAAGTGAATTGTGATGTTATAACTAAAATCTACTTAATTTATACTAATTCTAAATCTGCTGAAGCGGAACCAAATTATTCTTGTTTTCTCATTGGTTGTTGACCAATAGGGAAAGCAAAGCAGATGGCTCTATGGGTCCTCTTAAACACTGATATAGGGCCCATAGAGCCATCTGCTTTGCTTTGCCTATTGGTCAAAATTAATAGTCAAAACACTAATTTGAAGTTTTTTTTAAAGCAACACAATGTCAATGTACCTCCTAAAAAACTGGAAATTACTTCACCTCCATTAGAGTCAATAGTTGTTAACGAATCTTTGAAAATCTTTAATAATGAAGAGTTGACTTTTCTTGATCGAGGCCTAAAATTTGGAGTAGATCATTTGAAAACTTCTTTGGAAGACATTATTGCTGGCATTGAAAAATCCATTTCAAAATTAGATGACAATTCAAAAAACTTTATTAGAAACGCGTGCAAAATTCAACTTTCGAACAACTTACGCACTTGCGCAAGGAATGCCTCAGAACAAACAAGGAAAGATCATCTGATTATTAAAGGTTTATGGCAAAAGGATTGTTATTATTTAAAGGCTGACAAGGGGAATAGGTTGGTTATTCTGGATAAACAAGACTATGTTGAGAGAGTAGAGACTTTGCTGTCTGAGGGTCCTTACAGACCAATAGTCAAAAAACGTAAAAATGAAGTTCCTTTAAATAAAATGATTAAATCAACAGAGTCTGTTTTGAAAGAATGTCCAAACCTAATTTCGCCCACACTAAAATTAAAATTTACAATTTCAAATCCTGAAATGCCAAAACTTTACTGTTTACCAAAGATTCACAAAAATAATAAATTGATGAGACCAATAGTTTCAGGTATCAACTCACCGACTTACTATTTATCACGATGGCTGTCAAATGAATTTAAGAATTTAAAGTTTAACAGTTTGTCTGTACAAGACTCTTTGGAGTTTATTAATAAAGTAAAAAATATCACATTAGAAGAGAACGAAATCTTAATTTCATTTGATGTCAGTTCATTATTTCCTAGTGTTCCAATACCACGTACTTTAAAATATTTAAAGGATGTTCTTATAGATAGTGATATTGATGATGATAAAGTAGAGGATTATATCAAGCTTGTTTGGCATTGCATTTCCAAGAACTGTTTTCAATTCAACAACAAGTTGTAGGGACAACATGAAGGAACTGCAATGGGAAATAGCCTATCACCTTTCATAGCAAATTTATTTATGTCTCGCTTTGAGACCGAATTAAAAGAAAACTCCAAATACTTCCCAAGAATATGGTTAAGGTACGTGGATGATATTTTTGCAGTTTTTGACACTACTAAGTCAAATGTTGATGACTTTCTTAAAGAATTGAATTCAAAATTTCAAAGCATAAAATTTACGTATGAACTAGAAAATAATGGACAATTACCCTTTTTAGATACATTAGTAATTAGAAATGGTAATAAACTGGAATTTGACATTTATAGAAAAGAAACCAACGTAAATCGCTTTATTTTGTCTTCTTCCAATCATAGCATACAACATAAATTGGCTTTATTTAACTTTTTAATTAATAGATTATTGAATTTCCCTTTAAATAAAAACAGATTTAATAAGGAATTTGCTCTTATTAAGCAAATAGCAAATTATAATGGTTTCTTTTCTGATATTATAGATAATATTTTTAGAAAGTGTAAAAGTAGAATTAACATCCGTAAATCAACGACTTTGCAATCAACCACCTCTAACGATAATGTTAAATATGTTCAACATCCGTTTCACAAAACCACAAAGGGTCTTGATAAAATATTTAAACAGATTAATTTCAAAACTGCTTTCAGTAATACTAATAAAATTAAAGATTTGTTAGGTATCCCAAAAGACAAGGTGGAAAAATTGCAAAAGTCTGGGATTTACGAAATTAGTTGTTCAGGGCCAGGGTGTTTTCAAAAATATATTGGTCAGACCAAGAGCAATATAACAAAAAGATTTAAAGAGCACATTGCTCACTTCAAATATGGTAAATACGAAAGGTCTCAGGTCGCCAAACATTTTTTTGAAACCGGCCACCTTGTTAAACTTGAAAATGTTAAATTGTTAAAAGCGGTACCAACGTTTTCCTTCTTAAATGCTTATGAATCGATTAAAATTGTTAAACGTAAAAGACCCCTCTTAAACACTGATAAAGGGCCCATAGAGCCATCTGCTTTGCTTTCCCTATTGGTCAAAATTAATAGTCAAAACACTAAGTTGAAGTTTCTTTTAAAGAAACACAATGTCAATGTACCTCCTAAAAAACTTGAAATTACTTCACCTCCATTAGAGTCAGTAGTTGTTAACGAATCGTCGAAAATCTTTAATAATGAAGAGTTGACTTTCTTTGATCGAGGCCTAAAATTTGGAGTAGATCATTTGAAAACTCCTTTGGAAGACATTATTGCTGGCATTGAAAAATTAATTTCAAAATTAGATGACAATTCAAAAAACTTTATTAGAAACGCGTGCAAAATTCAACTTTTGAACATCTTACATACTTGCGCAAGGAATGCCTCAGAACAAACAAGGAAAGATCATCTGATTATTAAAGGTTTACGACAAAAGAATTGTTATTATTTAAAGGCTGACAAGGGGAATAGGTTGGTTATTCTGGATAAACAAGACTATGTTGATAGAGTAGAAACTTTGCTGTCTGAGGGTCCTTACAGACCATTAGTCAAAAAACGTAAAAATGAAGTTCCTTTAAATAAAATGATTAAATCAACAGAGTCTGTTTTGAAAGAATGTCCTAACCTAATTTCGCCCACACTAAAATTAAAATTGACAATTTCAAATCCTGAAATGCCAAAAATTTACTGTTTACCAAAGATTCACAAAAATAATAAATTGATGAGACCAATAGTTTCAGGTATCAACTCACCGACTTACTATTTATCACGATGGCTGTCAAATGAATTTAAGAATTTAAAGTTCAACAGTTTGTCTGTACAAAACTCTTTGGAGTTTATTAATAAAGTAAAAAATATCACATTAGAAGAGAACGTAATCTTAATTTCATTTAATGTCAGTTCATTATTTCCTAGTGTTCCAATACCACGTACTTTAACATATTTAAAGGATGTTCTTATAGATAGTGATATTGATGATGATAAAGTAGAGGATTATATCAAGCTTGTTTGGCATTGCATGTCCCAGAACTGTTTTCAATTCAACAACAAGTTGTACGAACAATATGAAGGAACTGCAATAGGAAATAGCCTATCACCTTTCATAGCAAATTTATTTATGTCTCGCTTTGAGACCGAATTAAAAGAAAACTCCAAATACTTCCCAAGAATATGGTTAAGGTACGTGGATGATATTTTTGCAGTTTTTGACACTACTAAGTCAAATGTTGATGACTTTCTTAAAGAATTGAATTCAAAATTTCAAAACATAAAATTTACGTATGAACTAGAAAATAATGAACAATTACCCTTTTTAGATACATTTGTAATTAGAAATGGTAACAAACTGGAATTTGACATTTATAGAAAAGAAACCAACGTAAATCGCTTTATTTTGTCTTCCTCCAATCATAGCATACAACATAAATTGGCTTTATTTAACTTTTTAATTAATAGATTATTGAATTTCCCTTTAAATAAAAACAGATTTAATAAGGAATTTGCTCTTATTAAGCAAATAGCGAATTACAATGGTTTCTCTTCTGATATTAAAGATAATATTTTTAGAAAGTGTAAAAGTAGAATTAACATCCGTAAATCAACGACTTTGCAATCAACCACCTCTGACGATATTGTTAAATATGTTCAACTTCCATTTCACAAAACCACAAAGGGTCTTGATAAAATATTTAAACAGATTAATTTCAAAATTGCTTTCAGTAATACTAATAAAATTAAAGATTTGTTAGGTAACCCAAAAGACAAGGTGGAAAAATTGCAAAAGTCTGGTATTTACGATATTAGTTGTTTAGGGCCAGGGTGTTTTCAAAAATATATTGGTCAGACCAAGAGGAATATAACAAAAAGATTTAAAGAGCACATTGCTCACTTCAAATATGGTAAATACGAAAGGTCTCAGGTTGCCAAACATATTTTTGAAACCAGCCACCCCGTTAAACTTGAAAATGTTAAATTGTTAAAAGCGGTACCAACGTTTTCCTTCTTAAATGCTTATGAATCGATTAAAATTGTTAAACATAAAGGACCCCTCTTAAACACTGATAAAGGGCCCATAGAGCCATCTGCTTTGCTTTCCCTATTAGTCAACAACCAATGAGAAAACGAGAATAATTTGGTTCCGCTTCAGCAGATTTAGAATTAGTATTAATTAAGTAGATTTTAGTTATAACATCACAATTCAATTGTTTGTTGTGGAGAACACCAGCCTGCGGGTGAAGAGAATATCCTTGATAGTGTTTAAAGCAACATTCTAGTAAATTGTATGTTGGGAAGGTTCACTTCGGCCTGAGTGGTGAGGAGAATATCCTTTGAAGTGTTCCAGAACAACAACTAGTTATTAGTTAAAATTCCTACTGATGATGACCACATAGTGGTCGAAATACGTATCTAGTAATTTAAATATTTTTTGTGGTTAAGGGTTTTTATTTAATTTTATTTAAAGCAATTAAGTTATCACAAAGAGAAACCATATATGTGTTCTCACAACAAATGTGTATCTGTACTTTTCAAAAATCTGTCAAGCTCATTGATAAAAATTTAAATGTTTTAAATCAAAAATATAATGTCTACTAGAGTACAAACAAGTTTAACGATCAAAAATCCTTTAAGGTATTTACAAAAAGGTTATCTTGAACTCCAATCGGACAGATCTGGCGTGTTTGGATCACAATTTAATTACCTATATACATATGTTTAACAAATGAACTTTGATCTATATTCAACAAACAGATCTTTATGTTTTGTATAAAACTTTAAATTCTAAATTTGATATAAAAAAATATATAACACAAAATTTTTATAAGACTATCGTTTTTTAAACTGAAGTTAAATTAAAAAGTTCATGCTCTTACTTAGAATAATTTCAATAATTGTAATAGCATTTCAAGATGATGATTTTTAAACTGAAGTTAAATTAAAAAGTTCATGCTCTTGCTTAGAATAATTTCAGTAATTGTAATAGCATTTTAATATGATTATACGCACAATAGTAAAAATGTCAACTGTAAACAATGTAAAGAAAATCAAACATTCACTGGTATCAATTTTCGTAATAACAAAGTTTTCTGAAATACCTGGTTTCCGTAAAAGCAAAAACTTATTTTTCTACAACAACCATTCCAAAGCAGAAGGAATAATTTTCATCTTAAGAACAAAATTCCTTTCATTGAACTTTTAAACAAAAAAAAGTTATAGGGTAGCAATTACTATAGACAAAAATGGAATGGCCTAACACTGCATAAGTCGTTGCAGGATGGATATCTCTAGGAAAGAAATATTAAAGTTTTCAACCTCAAGAAAAGAAGTTGGTTTCTGCAGAAAATCAAAAGTAAGAAAAGTATACCGGGAAGAAATCTGTCAGTAACCAAAATAAAACTTGTCTAGCCTCAAGTATGTAAAAGAATGTTAAGAGAGCTGAAGTAAAAAATATATAAATACTTCATGCTGTGGTAACAGGAAATCATCATAGATGGATAACCCAAAAAAAGAAAAAGTGCTAATAGACCAAAAGGTCGACTAAATCGCAGTTTCCGAAGAAAACAAAAGAAAGCTCTGAAAAGCACATGCCACCTTTAGAGGTTTGAAAATCAAACTACATCAGCACGAAAACCGACAGAAAGTAAGACCAACCACAGGAAAAGAGAGGAATATGAAGTGAAAGGAATGAAGACGGAGAAAAGAAAGAACCCAAAAACACCAACACTTAGCAACAAATACAAGAACCGAGAAAAAATACCAGAACAAAGCAGAGTTACCATAAGAAATTTGAACGAGAGAATCAGTAATGTGATCTACAATGCTTGCATAGCCAGAAAGAGAGCAGAGCAATATCAGGGACTTTAGGATCTCAGGATGTGCGGGTTTAAGGTCTTTGACATCCCAAATGCCTTTGGCACCAGACGAATCGGTAAGTTCATATGTCCAAGGAGATACAACCTTAGGGATCGAAAAAGGATCAAGAAATTTAGGAGGGAGTTTGGCATTAAAATAAGGTGAAGCGTCGGACAAAGCAAAATTATGGCGCTAAACAGAATCGCCTAGTTGATAGAAAACAGGATGATGACATAAATTAAATTGTAACGATTATGGGTCTTGCAGTACGCAGCAGAAAACTTTGAGAATATGGTAACTGATACTTTTGAAATGTTCTGAATCAGGTGAGGGATGTTCTAGATCAGGAATATACACCTCGTTTATCTCAGACAATTGCTCGAAATAATCAGCGGAAAGGATACGTTTTTGACCAAATAAAGCAAAAAAATGAGTACAATCAATGATTTCATGTTTGGAGGTACGGATAGCACAAGAAATTTCATGAAGAAAACATCCCAATGGCGTAGCTCGTCAGGGATATAGGAAGCATACATGGTTTTAAGGACGCGGTTAATGCGTTCTGCAGGATTAGCTTGAGGATGTTAACCAGTAGTAAAGAAGACTTAGGCGTGACAATGGCTACAAAATTATGACCCATAATCAGCGATCAGATATTGCATAATGATAAAACGTAACAAGACTTGTTCTTTCAGGATTTTAACAACGAATTATGCAGTGAAAGAAAAGGGAATTTAGTAAAATACTCAGCCATTACACAGATATAAGAATACCTTTGGTTGAGCTTGGGAGAGGACCTACAATATCACAGGATTTGAGCTGCCAAGGATAGAATGGTTTGGCTTTAGGAGCAAAGAAACCAGCATGAGGTTACTGATCAACTTTGTGAGCAGCACAAACAGGACAAGATCGGATGCAACGAGCAACATTAGCTCGAAGACTAGGCCAATAGTAGGTCTGGAAGAGAAGGGTCGAAGTTGTAGTAACGCCACAGTGACCAGAAGTAGACGGATCGTGGTGATGGGAAATCAAATGTTTATGCTGCTCTGAAGGTACGACGATTTTGCAATCGTCCTGAGAATCGGCAGCGATAGAAGTTTTGTGGCTATGGAAAAGGATATTGTCAACTAAGAACCACGAAGGATAACAGATAGGGAAGTTATGAACTTTTTGTAGCATGGAATTATACCAATGGTCAGGAGTAGGAAGGGTAACATTAAGGGAAGTAATGGCGGAAATAGGAATAGATTCAAGTAAAAGATCAGATCAGGAAAGAGTATCAGGGACGACATGGTCTATATCTTACGGTGGTGAATAGTGAAATCGTATTGCTGAAGTCTAATGGACCAGCGAGCTAAACGACCAGTTGGATTTTGAAGGTTATTGAGTCAGACTAGATAAAGGTGGTTGATGATGACCGTAAAATGACTGCCTTCAACGTAAGATCGAAACTTTTTGATGGCCCAAAGAATGGCTAAGCATTCCTTCTCAGTTATAATAAATACAATTACTTTTCCTGAGTTCCATCCTGTTGAGTTAAAATGACGCTGAGTCCAAAATTAGTTTGAATAGTAAAAGGTAGCGAAAAAGTGAGACAGCTAAGAATTGGGACAGAGACTAAGTGTTCCTTAAATTCTTTGAAGGAGTTTTGCCATTTGGAGGATTAGTTGAATTTTGCATGCTTCCTATAGTAAGTGCAGTAATCGGAACAGTAACTGAAGAAAAGTTAGGTACGAAGCGACGATGTCAACTAGCAATTTCTACGATGCATGAAACCTCAGTGGCAGTAGTAGGTGAACATAGGTTGAGAATAACAAAGTTTTTTCGGATCGAAATGATAACCTTGGCGATTTATAACGTATCCCTGGTATTTAAGTCAGAATGACAAAAATTACATTTATCTTTACTAAAAGTAAGACCAACGAATTCAAGCGGGAAAGTATTTTCTGTATTACTTCTGTGCGCTTTTTAAAAGTAGGAATAACAAGTATGATATCATCGAGATATGCAAAGCGATACGGTTCAAGTGCGGCTCTTAGCACACGATTGATAACATGCTGAAACGTAGCAGGAGTGCCATGAAATCTAAATGTCACTCTAGGAAACTGAAACAAACCTCGACCTAATACCATAAAAGTAGTAATGAGTTTTAAATTAGCTAAAAGAGGGATTTGCCAGTAGGCAGAACAGATGTCTAAGCTAGTAAGAAATTTTGCATCACATAGCGGTCTAAAATCGTGGAAATATAAAAGAGGGGATGAGCATCTTTTTCGGTCACACTATTGATCTTTTGAAAATCAATACAGAAGGGGTAAGTACCATTTTTCTTGGGCATCATGGCAATAGGGCTTGACCACGTACTATTAGATGGTTCCACCACATTATTTTTTAAGATATCATCTAGCTCTTTGTCAGCATAACTCCACAAAACAGGAGAAAGTGGATAAAACCGTTGTTTGATCGGTTCGGCAGTAGTTTTAATCTGATGTTCAATTAAATTCGTACAACTTTAGGGAGTAATTTCATCAGAAGGAAAAGCCTAATCAATTACTCTAGATAATTTCAACCGTTGAATAGCGTTAAGATCGTCAAAAATATCAATGAAGTCAATAAACAGATCGTCAGTCGTACCAAAAGACTATTGTCCAGTACGCATATCAGGAATGACACCCACGGCTTTTCAAAACTCAATTTCAAATATTAATGTCTGTGCAACAAGAGAGGCAACTATAGTATCCATTAAAATGTGTTTTGTTTCTACTGAGATGGGTACACTAAGGGACCCCAAGACTTCACAAAACTGACCATTGACCACAGTACAGTTGAGGGTTCCAGATGGATTAAAAGGTAAAGAAAGAGTAGAGAAAATTTTCCACCAATAATTGCGCGAGAAGAACTAGAATCTAATAATCCTTTTAATTTAATTCCAAAAACACCAACAGCGAGATACGGTCTTTCATCATCTTGAGCATTGGCCAAGTTAAAATCTAGAGAATATTTTCATTGATCATTCAGAGTTAATGTGCTATTATCTGCAACATTTGTCATCAACAAATAGACTAGAGTCAATTTATTGGATAATCAGTCGTGACCTCCATTTAACGACATGTCATATAGTTTAAAGACCTTTCACAATCAGGACAGTTGTGGTGGGTGACATTAGATTTACCCCAACCATAGCATGTGGACATTGGGGGTAGGCGAGACTTGTGGCCGGCTTGGCCACAATTCCAGTAGTTAATGTTCGAAGTCAAAGTTCCACAAGCAGCATTTAAAATTTCAGTAGTAGGTGATTTTAAGATAACTGAAAAGGTGAGCAGCAACAGAAAGTAAATTGGTCCGAGAAGCGGGTTTGGTTGAGGTAGGCTTGGTAAAAGTAACTGCAGAATTGGTAATTGTAGCCGAAGAAGGCATGTATGCTAAAGAAGGTTCCAATAAATTAGGGATAGTGCTAGAAGGTGGTGGTCTGAAAGTGTCTACAGAATACTTACTAAATTCTAATCTTTTCCCTAGAGATAGTAATTGTGAAATAGAAGTAATTTCTACTAGTGCTAAAGAAGATTGATAGTACAGGGCTAGATTGCGTCACAGAATCTCTAATTATTACAGTTTCGAGAAGGAAACGGGCAGCCGTAAGTATAAACTTTGCATTGTCGCTACATATATACTAATGGTCTCAGTTGGACCCATAGTTTGGGAAATTATTTCATCCAGTAGGCGTTTATTATAATCGACAGGTAAGGTCTAATAAACCAACAACGTCTTTCCAACATGTGAGAGAACTTTGATGTGCTCAAAAGATTAGCAGAGCTTAACCTATAAGTAGTTCAGAAGTAAAAAGAAAAAGTTGTTGAGTAGAAATATTATGAGAGATGTTAAGTTCATTTATACATATCAAAAATTCAGGTAAAGATCCATCACCTGGAATTTATTTGGTCCTAGTTGTTATTTTGACGTTTAGTGTTATCGTATTTTTGTTAAATTTAAAATTTAATTTGGCTATTTAAAGTTTAATTAAATAAATAAATACAGGGTTGTTTATGGTTTATCTTAAATCAAAGTATTTTTATTAGACAAACGATTGTTTTGCCGTTGCACATATTTATGACGTTTGGGAGTTGATCTTATTTTTGCGTTCTTTTAACGTCGTATCGGCCGGATCGTTTTTTAAGTTGCGTTTTTCATTGGTTGTTCTTTTGTCGTTAGCTTTGTCAGCATGGTGGTCCACCGTGACGAGGAGCCGTTGCCGAGGAAGAAGAGGGGTGATCGGTCGGAGGCTGAGGGCGCTGTTGGCGGGAAAACTTAAGATTGTCCTGAAGAATGTAATGATAGGAACTCAGGAGGAGGTTTGGGGGTTGGAGAAGAAGCCTGTGTCTGCGGCGGTAGTGTTGGTGGAGTCGGAGCCTCCTGCGGTGGTTGAGGCGCCGGCATTGCCTTCTACTTCAAGGGGCCAGCGCAAGACGTCGACTAGCAGCAACGGTAGCGTTGAGTTCGATGAGCTGGAGCTATTGAAGTTCAGGGTGAGGAAGGCGCTTGCGGTCATCTGCGAGAGGATGCCGACTATCTCTGCCACTATCGTCGTAGACGACCGCAAAGTGATTCGGCACGCCGCGGATAATATCCGCGACACGACGAATCAACTAATAGGTATGGCTAGGGCGCTTCGACTTTGTTGAGGTGATTCTGGGAGAGCTAGTGTTGTCGGGGAAGTCCGGCAGAGAATTCTGTTGTTTCAGGGTGCCAGGGTTTGCAGAGTCAGGGAGCGTCGATGCAGCGCAAGGTTTCGTATACCGCGGCAGCATCAGGTGTTACGCCTACGTTTGCCGTCAGAGTCGACGCCAGGCCAGGCCAGAAGGATGACGTAATGACGACCCTGAAGCAGAAGTTCGAGCCAGCACGTGGTGGGTTTGTCATTTTTTTTTATTTATTCTAACGTTACAATTAGTCTGCTACCTAAAAATTACAGCAAACCTGTTACTCTTTAGAAATCTAACGGATTTATTTGCTACCTTAAGTTATATTGGTTAGTCTTATATTAATTGCGTTTGGAAATACTCGCGCGCGTGTGTGTGTGCGTGCGTGTGTGTGTCTGTGTCTGCGCGCGTGTGGGTGTGTGAGTGTGTGTTTCTGTCTGTGCTAATGTCCTTGGGACTGCTTTCCTTCCCAGCTTCCGACCGTCGGCAGCCGGAAATCAGAAACCGAGAAGTTCCCATTCCTGTACGTATCCTGGCCGTCGGCGGCTGGAACCCAAGGAGACCACGTACAGTCCCTGATGTGTGTGTGTGTGTCTGTGCGCGCGTGTGTGTGCGTGAGTGTGTGCTTCTGTCTGTGGTAATGTCGTTGGGGCTACTTTCCTTCCCAGCTTCCGACTGTCGGCAGACGGAAATCGGAAACCGAGAAGTTTGCATTCCTGTACGTGCCCTGGCCGTCGGCTGCCGGAAACCAGGGGGACCACGTACAGTCTCTGGTGTGTATGTATGTGTGTGCATGTGCGCGTGTATGTGCGTGTTTTGGTGTGTATGTGTGTGTTTTGTCGTGCCGGTGTGCTATAATGGTGTGTGTTTGTGTTTTCATGTATGTGTGTGCGTATGCTTATGTCTGTGGTGAGGTTCTTGGGACTGTTTTCCTCTTCCGGCTTCCAACCGCCGGTAGCCGGAAATCAGAAACCGAGAAGTACGCATTCTTGTACGTGTCCTGGCCGTCGGCAGCCGGAAACCAGGGAGGTCACGTACAGTCTGTTGTGTGTGTGCTAGTGCGTGTGCGTAAGCGTGTGCGTGTATGTGTGTATATTGTCGTGCTGATGTGTTGTAATTATGTTGCCAGAATATTTCCCCAGTAGTAATTTCTAATTGCGCTACAACTTTGGAAATATAAACATTATGTTGCTGAAGCTAGTGTTAGATTGCGTAAAGCAATTATGAATATGGTTTGTATGTTCTTCTGTTTATTTTAGTTAGTTGTATTTTTTGGTTAGATGGTTAGTATTGAGTCCTTATCCTACTAATGTTAGTATTCTAATGCTAATAAGTGTTATGGGGGCGACTTGTGTTTGAGGTACGTTTGCCGCACTTTTGCCGTTTTCACTATTTTCACTTCGTTTTCACTGATATCACTTCCGGTCGTCAGGATTCACGGGCCTTCTGGTAGATCTTCAGGAGACACGTGGTTCCTGGTATGTCCTTGGAGAATGCCATTTGTTTTTTGTCGGTTTCCATGTGTGTTGAGTGAACTGTGCTTTTGTATTGCACATTCGATGCGTTACGTCAAACTTATGTGTTTCGTGTGATCTGTGTTTGTGGTATTTGTGATGTGTGGGCTTTGTATGGTGTTTGTGTGTGTCCTGTCAGAGAACCGTTTGTGTACCTTTGGTGTAGTATAGTGGTAGTTTGGTGAGTGATTCTGTTTAGGTAAGGAAATATGTTTTCATTCCAGAGCATGTCCGAGAGGGGTATGTCCCGTAGGATTGTCCTGTCCATTCCTAAGTCCTGTTGCAGTTCGGTGCAGTGGACCACCGATGTTCCGGTGTTCCCACCTCACCACATGTTCAGTTGTTGTTGTCTTGGAAGTCGAAGCGGTTCCTGTAAGTTGGATAAGGATCATGCCCCGTGAGAAAATGAATGAGCCCTTGTGAGAGGACCAAGTGGTGACAGTTTAGCCTGTCTCGGATGTTTGGGACTAGTGCGTATACCCTCCTCCCATTTTTGCTCTTGTTCCATCTATCTTGCCACTCGTTTAGTATTGTGTTCTGAATGTCCTTTTTTATCCGAATTTCTGATGTTAGTTTTAGGATTTCCCGGACTTTTTCTGGTTCGTTGTTTTCTAACCAGTAGTCTGCCAGTTGACATTTTGTATGTTGTATTTTAGTCTTTTTGCCTGTTTCCGCAAGTAATGGTATGTTATCCTTGTTTATGTCAAAAGTTATGAGGCTGTGATCGCTTATTGTTAAGTTATAATGTACCTTCCAGTTTTGTATGTGGGAGTGTGCTAGTCCGTTTGCTATTGTGACGTCAATGTTACTTTCTGCTCCTGCCCGATGGTTTCTGTGGGTGGGTGGATTGAAGGGACAGTTCATCACTTCAAGCTGTAGCTCGTTGATCATGTCCTCTACCCTCTCCCCAAGCGCATCAGTGTTGCTACAGTGCTACATTGATGATTTTCCGTTTACATCTGCCATAAAAAGTGCGGATTGATTTGTGCATGTATGTGCGATGTTTTTAATGTTAGTCATGTATGAATCGGGGTCCAACCGAAATTGGAAGTATGTGTTGGTCAGTATCCAGTTGTGTATGTTTTGTCCGGATATTTCTAGGCAGAGGTTGTGTTCGTTCGTGTATCTTTGTATTGTGGTTGCTTGTATGTTAGGGTTGAATAGTATGGTGGCTGTCATTGGTCTGTCTCCCTTACATATCTGTCTGGCTGTCGTTAGCATTCCCGGTAATTTCTCGTTTTTGCAGTATGTTTCTTGTATGCAGAGTATATCTAGTCGTTGTGTTTCGGCCAGGTGTCTGATTTCTTGCGTTACGGTGGCGCTGCGCATGGCGTTTAGCTGTCCAATTTTAATTGTGGTTTTCCTATGCGCCTCAGTTTTTGTTGTCCCGTTTTTCGTGTTTGCGTCGCTACTGTTGTTTGGGATTGAGCGTCGATTCCAGCTGTCCGTGTTTCCAGTAGGTGTGTCTTAGTTTGGATTCCTCGATAATTGTTGGTTGTATGTGTGTTTTTATCCATATTCGGTTTTATGTATAAGTCTGTATAGTAGCATTTTATACGTTGGACAGTCCTTTCAGTTATCGGTACATTTTTGGTGTCTTTTTTGGCATGAAATGCAAGCTGGTTTCATTTCTCTTTTTGGACAGTTTAGCTTTTTGTGTTTGGCATCTTGTTCCCCACAGTGGCTACAGATGTGGCCTAGATCTTGACATCTCATGCACCGTGGGACCACGAGATGATTTTACTGTTATGCATCTGTATTCTATGTATAGCTTGTTTAGATTTATGAGCATATTGCGTAGTTTACTGCTGACGGTTGCCACATGACGTTTCGTGGGTTTGTCTTTTGGTCCAGTTTTGAAGCTGAGGACGAATTCTTTGTCGAATTCATCCCAGCTTAGCTTTTCTTCTAGGTTCTGCTTGTATATTAATATTTTGACTTCTGATTCCTTTAGATACGTTGGGACGTCATACAATATCACCAATGGGTTTCTTTTACGGGGTTTTTCTACCTTTAAAACCTCTGTGAGTTTACCATGTTGAAGTAGCTTCCTTGCTTCGTTTTCATTATCCGTGTCTATTATTAGAGTGTTATTGATGTTTCGAATGTTTTTGATCTCAATGCCATCTGTTTTGGGGTTAATAGTTTTCATGAAGGTGTTCTGTATTTGTTTAATGTATTCACCACGTACGGAAGTGATGAAAACTGTACCAGTTTGGTTTGTCATTGCCCGTGTGATTGCGTCTTGTTTGGGTGGTTAAAGTCATGTTAGTAGAGTATTTAGTGACGAACCACCACCACATTTCCATCAGCATCCACATTTCCACACACATCTGGACCAAAAAGTTTTCTTCGACTAGCCATTTTCATCTTTCGAGATAAATATATCTTAAAATTTTCATCTTTCAAGATAAATGAGCATCCACATTTCCACACACGAGATAAACCTATTTTTAAGATTGTTTTACCGCTAACATTCTGGACCAAATAGTTTTCTTCGTCTAACCAATGCATCTTTCGAGATAAACCTACCTTGTTTGGTATCAATCAATATTAGATTTTTCTCAGCTACCCGAATCTTTAGGAATTTTTTAGATAGCATCATCCCCCAGGGAGCTACCCTCATTTTAAGATTTCTTACCTGTAGCGACTTTTGAACGTTCTTATAAAATTTTTTTAGTCATGCGATACATCTTGTTAGCTTAGAATTTTATGTAGAATCTGCAAACAGATTTGAAATAGGACCACGCCCTTTAAACTCCGGAATCTCTAAATTTTTTCGCTCATCTATATATTTATCTCCATTTTTAAAACCTTTTTCGCTACCCAAGGTATATGCTTTAACCAAACAGTTAGAGGTAGTACAACAAAAATTAAGCACACAAAATTTTAATAATTTATTTTATCCAATTTACAGTTTAATAAACTTATAGAATACAATTTTTACAAAGTATAACATTATTTCCTGTGTGTAGCCGAATCCAAGTAGTTTAACCTGTAACAAAAAATAGAAATTAATGTGTTGTTTAAAATAGACCTGTAACAAAAAGAGATTAATGTAAAAAAGAGGAGACGTGTTTTCAGTCAATAAAACATATTGTTGTTAATCCAACAATATGTTTTACCGTCCGGCGAGACCACGTGGAGGTAAACACATATCGCCGGGAACGAAGGAAATTTTAAGGATGGGGATGGTAGGTATGTCTTATAACTAACTTACATACTATATATACACAATAAAATATATACAAATATAAACAACTTAACCTATATCCTTATGCCCCCATGCGTAGGTTGATATGCTTCCGGGGATGACGTAACGCTTGTCATCTGCGCCCGATAGACTGATTTTATTAATAAGCTGTGTATAAAGTTGGTGTTTCTTACTCCGGATTGATACCATCGTATTCATGAGGGCATCATCATTGTTAACCACCACCCCCCTAAAACTATCTACACTAATCCCCGCCACCACACTACGACTAACACCCTTAATCTTTTTAACAATGTCTTTCTCACTCACAATGCAGTACGATTTGGCCCTGGTGCCGACGAACTCCAAGACCAAATCGCCACAAAACTCGTCTTTAAATTTACCCAACACCTTTTTGTTTATAAGTGGTATATTATATTTGTTAGTAGGAGAGTAATCGCTAGTATCAAAGTGTTGTACATGATTACGAATGTCACTGTACAAGTCTGGCGTCTCAACACTATAAACCAAGCAGTCTGTATAAAGCAGGGACAATCTGGGACCATACAGAGGAACCATGGTACTGTAGTGAAAGTCGTACATTAGCGTTTTGGACAGATCTAAAATTGACAATCCTGCATAGATTGGTTTATCGTACTTCGCTTTTACACGATTCATCTGTATAATCGCCAGATTTTCCCCCAACACTAAGCAACTGTTAAAGTTAGGTTTAGCTATTAGTCCACTCGCGCACAGCTTTTTCCCGTCGTGTTCCCATCGTGTGACTATTTTGACATCGACCCTTTTGTCCACGTTCTCCATTGTTTTACCAAAAACCGCATTGTTCATAAGTTTGAAAAAATCTTTTTCAAACGCGTTAGCGGCAGACGTACGGAGATTCGTGTTGAGATCAATGTAGGGTTTTAACCACGTCGACTGATCAAACTCCAACACGCGATGCACAACAGTTAATTGCAGACCGTTACGCAGAGCTTGCTGCAAGTTGCGGTAGTGAACAATGTATTTTGTTTTGTCCAGAAGGGTGGCGAGTAGCTTAGGTGTCTTCGAAAACGGTGATGGAGGTACCATCGATTCAGGGCAGAAAGGCAAATCATTATGCAGATCATTGAGTTCCTCCGGATACTATATATCAACTTCCAAAATATACCCTTTTTCGTGCGTGCTTGGTATATTTAATATTTCTTGTTTTATACGATGTAACTGGTCCGTGTTTAACCATCTAAAGCCGCTAATGGGTAAATGTTGGGACATCGCCCATCCGTATAAATTGTTAGCATCCAGATATGCAATGTACTTGGATGGCTCGTCAGGGTTGTAGTCTTCCATATACTTATTGTTGGCTTTGGCATACCGACCGCTGCACTGGGTTAACCCACCACGTATCCCTTTCTTGATAAAATGTTGCATGCTGACATCGGTCAACAACTCGAGCTTCACCCCAGTGCGCTTCAACATGGCATCCCAACTCAAACTAGGAGCAGTCACGTACTGGCATGGGTCTAGATCATAGGTTTTTGTGCAGACGTCTCAGAAGTTCTCGAAAATGTCTGCTAGTAACAAAACGTCTGTTTTCAAATAAAGATCGCTGTATTACCCAAGCGTTCGGATTTTGAATGTTCTCCATACATTCTGTGCGTGTTCATAATCTGCATACGACACCGCTGTGGCGGTTAGACAGTTGTAGAAAGCATTTTGTGGTGGTAGAGCCTTCTCTTCCAATACGGTAATATCTTTCACGTAGTCGTACGGGAACACACCCTTCCGATGTAATAGAGCAAACTCTTCGGTATTAGGGAAACAGCTCTTTAGTTCAACAAACTGTTCAGCATTCAAGTTGGAGGCTAGTTTATTTAAGCTAGATGCCATGAAGCGTAAGGAGTCTACAAATCTCAGTGTGATAAAAGATTCATCAGTTTCATCGTCGTTTTCCTTAGACAATCTAACGTTTTTTGTAAACGATATGAACCTCTCCTTATTATTCGGGATTACAGTAACTCTTTCTTTGTCGTATCCCAATTCCTTAATTATAAAATGGCTATCGTACCCACTTAAATTATGGAATATAACAGGGAAAAACTTTGGAATCGTGTATTTAATGTTGCATTGGGAGTGTGCGGCAAAACGAAATCTCCCTGAAAGGTGGCAGTGATCCCTTACCCTCTCATTTCCCAAAGTTTGCTTACACATTCCACAGTCCACAGCCATATGGAACAACAACTCATCTAGGGGTTCCATTGGAAGCATGGGGGTGTTTGTTTTTAAAATTTTTCCCAATCGTTGGGCTTCCTCTTTCATTTTCTCCATAAAAACTTTGGCTGCATCAACACCTCTGTACAGCTCAAACTTGTTTAAGTTATCATCATAACAACACTTAACATAATATGCAAAACTGAAGGGTTCGTGGTGTTGTGTGCTGTTGGTGAAGGAAGAGGTAGGATCCGGAACTGCTGAACTAAGGCTTCAGCACTCTTTCGAAGTCTGCATATATCACGAACGGTACCCGCATTTGCTTGTGAACGTTTTTAAACTCGAGGATGTTGTTGAAATGGTTCGGCATGGTGGTAGCGACATGGTTGCAGTCTTGTTCGGTGTGTTTAACAAGTTGCTCCTCGCTGCGAAAAAACACAAGACATCCATCGCACAAGAATTTATGTCCATAGCGGGACAACTGCTTACGCACTAGCTTCCCCAAATCCTTGATCCAGCAGTAGTGGGACTTGCCACCATTCTGAATGTACAGTAGGTTCACATGTCGATCCCTTTTATTAGCAGTGAAATGTAGCGGTCCAACGATGGACTTGTCTTCCACCCCAAACACGTTAACGCTGATGTTATTTTGCTCCTCGAATCTGGGGATATCCTTAACTCTAATCGGGAACTCAATGTCGACAAAGTTGAGCACCGTGCTGTAATGCGGGTAGCTATGCACTCTTTGCGGATTGTGAACATCATCAGGGTGAAGAGCAGCCACAACACACCAGGCAAAACATGCGTTGTTGTGATTTTGGACATTAACCACCGCACACTTGTCCTGAATCCATTTGGGGAGCTCTATGTACGAAGACCCACGCAAAGGTTGATACTTGTTAACATTTACTTGTAGGTACAACGCCTGTTTCAGAGTCCATCCTAAAATTAAAAAAATTAGAAAAATCGATAATTGTAGAAACTAACCAGAATCACGCTCTTGGAACTCATCAGACTTGGCCGACATCCTCTCCATAAAGGAATTGTAGACCTCCCCTAGGTTACTGGAGGAGGTGACCACAACATTTCGAGTGTTAAAGGATTTGATATCTTCAACACCCTCTATCACACCCATCTTGGTGTAGCCACCAAACAACTCGCAATTAACCTTGAGGGAGGTGTGTATAGCCAGCTGTTTCCCGACTAAGCTTACAAATCGTTCCCGTTGATCTTGCAAGAATTCCAACAGACCTAAAAATACAAACTAAGCAAACACAAAATACTTATAAAATACATACTTGTAGAGTCGACATTATTGATGCGGAAAGCTGCAATTCGACTTTTGAATGCGGTTGCTACTACTTCTACGCCCCCATCAAAGACGCGAGTAGCATTAGCTTTGTGCACGTTGGATCGCTGGTGTGCTACCAAGTTGGTGACGTCCACATCACACTCCACACATCTGCGCAGCCTCTTGGGGGCAGACCCCTCAACCGTCGACGCAGCAGGTCGCTTGACCCCGGATGGGCCTGCAATGGGGACAACCACACCATGCTTGGCATCCTTGTGCCGTTTTAGGCTGTCCTTCCGCGAGAAGGATGCCGGGCACACATCGCAAACAAAAAGGCCGGTGGATTTCGATGCTACGTCATGCTGCTGGAGCAGATGTCTCTTCAAACTATCGCTTCTCGAGAAAGCTGCACCACAGACATCGCAAGTAAAGGAAGACATTTTCTATAAAGAAATTAAAACTGGTCAAAGACTTTTAACAGTTGTAACTAGTCAAAGACTAAACAGAAACTGAATCATATTGCATTGCACGGTGCTTTTATACCTTGTTGGTATAATTAGCTAGTTTATTTTTAAATTAGGAGAAACCCAGCGTTGTTTAACCTTGAGTAACATTCCAAACTAGTCTAATCACACCAGTAAAAACCTAATATTCTTAACTAACCTTGAATCGGATTACAAACTAGTTCATGCCTGTCTGTAAAATACTGCAAATGATAATGAGGAGCATGCGCAACCACAATTCTGAAACATTTAAAAGGACGAGCTGCATAGCATCCCTCTCAGTCATCTCGGTGAAATCAGTGCAAAGCAATGGAGTCTGTAGATGTTAATGATGCACAAGTTTCGTATACCGAAAATCTGATTAATAAGTTTACGTATAGTTTAAGTGAATTGGGTGAACACCCTCATAATGTGGAAATTGGGTTTGTTATAAACCAGAGAATAAAACCCGTATTACGATTGGTGTGTAGCAAGAAATATTGTGGCAACCATGTTCTGGAATTGACATACGAAAATTGGTTAGCATTTACAAATTTTCAAGTGGAATTTCAAATCAACGTATTTTCTCGTGACGTGCTAAACACTCGATTAAATGGTGCACTCGAAATGGAAGATCTACACATACAACTAGGAGCTCCGTTCTTTATCACTCTGTCACCAGTGTATGGAACAACCGAGGACGAAACGTTCCAGTTAAAAATAATAATGGGTCATAGCTCGATAGTTATAAACGAATTGGAGTGCCGTAAACTATTCCATATGCGAGAGCTGTTTGAGTATCAACAAGCAGCTGAAAAGTCGTGACTTACCAGCATTATACAGCGAATTAGTAGGGTTTGTTGCTAATTCTAATTTAAATGATTGCGATCGGTTTAATACTCTGACTGAAGGGGAGAAACGAATTAAAATCTTGATTGAAGGCGAAGTTCGAATTGGTGATATTTTATTCTACAACGAATTGAATCAGAGCGCCCTAAATACTTTGGAGCTGGTTATATGTTTTCCGGATATATTTGTGCAAGACGTGATGCGTACAAGAACATTAGTGGAAATGTTTAGACGTTTAAATTTGTCGGAATCTGAAGATTCTGGTTATGGTGATAACTAGAAAGAGTATTTTATAAAAAACAGTCCAAGAGACGTGGATGTAAATGTATTGTTATTGTAAATATATTGTAAATTTTTTTGAAAAAGTATAAATAGACTCGTTGTTGTTTATTTATTTAGTATAGTTTAAGATTTTTTTGAGTAAACACATGATTATCTGTTCTGGAGAGGGTTTAATCAACAGCGCTATAAACAGGTTACCGTTTGAGCTGCATATTCCAGGTTATCAGTACTGCGGTCCTGGTACAAAGTTGAATGAGCGCTTAGCAAGAGGTGATCCTGGAATAAACGAATTGGATAAATTGTGTAAAGACCACGACATTGTATACTCCAAGTACCCCGACGATATTCCAGCCAGACACCGAGCAGATAAAATTTTAGAAGAAGAGGCCTGGGGGAGAGTTAAGTCTAAAAACGCAAAGTTTGGGGAAAAAGCCGCAGCATGGTTTGTGACAAACGCTATGAAAGCGAAGAGAAAAATGGGTATGGGCTTAAAGAAGAAAATAAGTTTCAAAGGCGGATTTTTGAAGAAAATACGCTCCGCAGTAGACCGAGTTGGCTCCGACAACTTGAAAAAGCTGTTAGATGTTGGTATTCTAATTGGTAAAAAAATCATAAAAGGAGCCGGTGGGAGAAACAAAATTAAAGTCCCACGTATTATACCCGTTCCACAGAAAGGAGGTTTTCTGCCATTGATTCCGATATTCGCGGGACTAAGTGCCCTAGGGGCACTAACAGGTGGTGCTGCGGGGATAGCTAAAGCAGTAAATGATGTCAAGACAGCCAACGAACAGCTTAAGGAGAGCGAACGACACAACAGATTTATGGAAGCCATCACCGTTGGGAAAAAAGGAAATGGAATGTTTCTAAAACCATACAAAAAAGGCACAGCATTATTCTTGAAACCGTACAAACAGGGGCGTGGCATTTGTAAAAAAGTATCAAAAAACTAAGCAAGTTACCTCGAAGAGCTCTCACCGATGTAGATATAAGGAAACACGCATCTAACATTCCTCATTTTCGCAACGTCTTTTCTAGAGATCAGTTACATAAGATTAGACCGCATGTCAACGAATCGGGAGTGATTAATTTGGATACCACCAAAGGTTCGGGTACACATTGGGTGGGGTACCGAAAACGCGGAAATAGTGTGTATTACTACGATTCGTTTGGAGACTTGAGACCACCGGAAGAAGTAAAGAGATATTTTTGAGGTTGTAAAATTTACTACAACAGTGCACCGGAGCAGACTTACAACACATACAATTGTGGACATTTAGTGTTAAAGTTTCTTAGTGACAATGGCTAAAACAGTGAGCGTGTTCGGGTATGGTAATGTCATATCGACAGGATCCATTTACCCACCAATTAAATTGAAACAGGACGGTGAATATGCTTTGGGTCTAGTGGGATTGTACACTTGTAACACTGTGCAAAACATACATCCAGGAAACAATAACTTATACTTTAACGATCCAGAGCATCGCAGAATAACCATTGAACCTGGATCATACGAATTAGAAGAAATAAATGCATATATACAGGACGTCTTCAAAAAATGGTTCAGTCAGAAGCCGGACATCAACGAGAACATTGAAAAATATTTTAAACTGAGTGCCAACAATAATACATTAAAGTGTTCTATACGAAGCAGTATACCGATAGATTTTGGAGCAAACCGTAAAAACAATATTGGAAGCATCTTGGGGTTTACCAACCGCAAATTGGCTGCAGATACCGTACATATCGCTAATCAGCAAGTGAACATAATATCGGTCTCAAACATTTTTGTGGAAACCAATATCACCAGCGGATCGTTCAGAAACAATTTTCTTACCCACAGCATATTCGAATTCAGTCTATCTGTACCACCCGGGTATAATCTGGAAAAGGAACCTAACCATGTCATATATTATCCGCGAGCGTGACAGAAATTGATAATATTACAATCAGACTAGTCGATCATTTGGGTGAATTGGTAAACTTTTCCCCGGAAACATACACCTGTGTAAGACTGGAAATAAAAAGTAGTTGAAAATGCCTATCGATTTTGTATATAAAGCACGCTACAACACCCCCAGACGATTAGAAGTGAATACGGCGTCAAAGCGTCAAGTTGTCGAGAGACTTACAGCGGAAGAAATACGTTTCTTAAAATCTTTGGGATTAAAAGTTATAAATGATGGGAGGCAGAAGTAAACGCAGCTTAGATCTCCACAGTGATGAAAACGTTAAACTTGGAAGGCTTAAATATGAGGACGTGCCCAAATTGGATGTGTTTGGAGGTTATAAATTAGACGAGACCATAATAAAGGAAGATTATTATACATATCTTCCCTTTACATTGAACGCAGAAAACAACGATCGAATTTCAATTAAAATCCAGAGCAGTGATAACATTACATACCCCCATGAAAGTTTTATATTTATAAGGGGCACCTATAAGCCTACGGAAACATTAAGGGAAGCGTCAACAACTGGAGACCCGATTAGAGCAGCAGAACCAGACCCTAAAGCTTACGAATTTACTAGAAATGCGCCATATTTTCTGTTTGAGGAAATTCAATACAAATTGGGTAATAATCAAATAATAGATGTCTGTCGAATCCCTGGAATTACAAGAACTATTAAAGGTTTAGTATCCATGGAAGAATCAGAAACAAAATCTATTACACATACCGTGTGGAAGCCCGATACCATATTCCAAGATGGGCGGTTTAGTTGTGCTATACCGCTAAAACCATTTTGGGTTTTGAAGATTACAAGAAAACTATCGTCAACATGCCTCAAGAGCTGATTTTAATCAGATCCAAGTCGGACGTAAATTGCTACAAGTCGATTGGAAATACAGTAACGTTCAAAATACAACGTATTTCATGGGAGGTTCCGCATATAACATTAAGTGACTTTGCCAAGGCGTCACTGCTTTCGGAAATGCACAATCAATCATCTATAATGGTTGCATTCAGAAAATGGGAACTACACGAATTACCGTCTCTAACACAATCAAAGTCACAAGTATGGAGAATTAAAGTATCGAACGAAACAGAGAAGGCTCGCTGGATATTACTGGCGCTGCAAAATGGAAAATATGATAAGAAAGAAGAAAATGCTACAAGCTTTACGAATGCCAACATAACCAATGTCAAAGTGTTTTAAACTCTCAGATGTTCCTCAAGGTCGATTAAATTTGGATTTCGAGCAGAATGACTACTTGCCAGCGTACCTGTCTTATGCATCTTTTATGGAAAAATACTATCCGAACAAATCGTCAAATAAATGTTTAATGGACTACAACAGGTTTAAGGAATCACCTGTCTTTGTAATCGACTGCCGTCATCAATTTGAAAGCATCAAGGATGCAACTGTTGATGTAAGAATGGAATTAGAAGCTTCAAGGAATTTTGAACTGTCGATGAAGGCTTATGCTTTAATTATACATGACTCTATGTTTGAATATAATCCGTTTACGGAAATTGTTAATAGATTTATTCACAATTAAATATTTTGTATATATATTTTTAATAAAATTGTATAAAGTCTATGTTGTTTTAATATTAATAAGATTTTTGGTGATCCAAGACAGTTTCTCACGTACTCCGGTGTACACCTAAGCACGCCTGTGCCCATGCGCACCCCTGCGCGTGCACACCCCTGCCCATGCGCGCCCCTGCGCGTGCACACCCCTGCCCATGCGCGCCCCTGCGCGTGCACACCCCTGCCCATGCGCGCCCCTGCGCGTGCACACCCCTGCCCACGCTGGTATATAAGGGAATATTATTTTCAATTTGAATCAGTTTAAACTTATATTTGAAAGATGTACACCAAGGAATCCTTAGAGAAAGCAGTTAGTGAAATACAAAGGGTATTAGTGTTAACTCCGCAAGTAGGTTATATGGTATACCCAGAAGAACGTTAAGCAGACATTTGGATCTCCGTAAACCTCAAAAGAAGAATGGTGCTCATAGGTCGGAAAATGTGAGAGACACGGGTGATGCGAAACAAGAAGTTAAAATACCTATACAGAATTATGATAACTTTGCTATTGCTAGTGCAAGAGAGGATGGTAAACATGGTTCATTGTTCCCGTCTAACATACGAGCTATCTTCGCGGGACCATCGAGTTGTGGGAAGACTAACGCTTTAATATCTCTGATCCTGCACGAGAACGGTCTTAGATTCCAAAATGTGTATGTATTTTCGAAAAGTTTATATCAACCGAAATACGAATTGTTAAGAAACGTTTTTACACCATTAAAAGAAGAAATTGGGTATCATGAGTTTGAAAATTACGATGATTTGATCGAACCCAGAGATACCAAAGAAGATTCAATTATGGTTTTCGATGATATACCTGTAAACGAGCAAAGTAAAATCACTCAATTTTTCTCGTTCGGCCGACATAAAGCAATAGATTCGTTCTATCTATGTCAAACTTACGCTAGTGCCTTAAAACATAGACTCAGAGATAACGCCAATGTAATCGCATTATGGAAACAGGATGATACAAACCTTCGCCATATCTTTTCGGATCATATAAGTGGTGACATGACATATCCGAAATTTAAAGAAATGTGCTTACAGTGTTGGGGTGACTCAAAACATAATTTTATAACTGTTGTGAAAGATTTTGATTTGGATAAGGGCGGTATCGGAAGAATTTCGACGAGTATATAAATATTTGACATTATTCAAAAAGTTAGTTCTCATCCAAAGTTTCATGATGACGGACGTTAACAATTTTATTGCGAATAAACGCAGTCTTCATCTTATGCAGGATGCTGTACGAAAAAGTTTGTAGCGTACAAAAGGGAGACGCTACATCTCAGCAAAATTCAAAGAGGTGCACAAACAATTGATTGATCCCTTGCAAATAACCGCTTCCCAGTTGCAATCGATCACCGAAAAAATTCCCACACCTACAACAAAGGTTAAAGTCGAAAACATGGACGTACCTATAAAGAAAATTAAACAACTCGTTCCAGAAGAACCGTTCCATCTTTACTATGCGGATGTGTTAGCTAGAGACGAGGACGAAAATATTGACAAATCAATTTATGGAGTAAAGTATAATGTGATACATGGAGTTTGTGGAAAAGTGTATTGGTAATTAACCCGGAAACTAGCGATATAACATTAAACAATGCGATATATCCAGGTACGAGGGGTTTATACAATCTACTGGTTTACAAAGACATCAGCCCCGAAGATGGCGATTTTAATTTGCATGAAGATTTACCGAATTACTTGGAAATGATCAAATCTGCGTCGATTTTGAGAAGAAAGTTTAACCCATTTGCGGTGCACGATTTAAGCGGATTTCCAACAAATAACAAAAAGTTTAACAAATATGTGCAAAAATATCTCACCGAATTTCGGATGAATCCCGAAAGAAAACAGCCAAAGAGAAGAAAACAGTCTAAGGGAGCGGGTTTAGGCTTTTCTAATCGGTTTCACAAAAGTTTAAATTCAAAGCCGGTGCAATATGTCTACTGGAATAATGTACATGAACTTGTGGATCGGCTGAGATTGTTGAACGCATCCAACCGAGCTGGAAATACAAGCGAGGAAAACATTAACGAGATGGTGTCCATAATAGAAGAGTTGAGAGAAGAAGGTATAATACAGTGAGCTCAGTAAATAATTACACAGTTTTAAAATGCCTATCGACCGCTTCGGACGTTCAGAGCGTAAAGATGCTGATATTCGGCGCGGTCCTCCAGGTCGAGGATTTGTGCTAACGTTGGATGGTGATGGGTACGATATGCAGCAAAGAAGGTTAGTGAATTCATCAGACCCGAAAGAAGATAGTGATTGTGTTAATCAGAGAAGCACTATAGTATTCAAGTCTGGAGAAGAAACAATTAGTTTTCGTAAAAGAAGGTTAGTGGATGTAATGGATCCTAAAGACGATAGTGATTGTGTTAATCAGAGAAGCACTATAGTATTCAAGTCTGGAGAAGAAACAATTAGTTTTCGTAAAAGAAGGCTAGTGGATGTAATGGATCCTAAAGAAGATAGTGATTGTGTTAATAAGAAATCTGTAATCAAGCTCGTGAATCAAGCCTTTTCATACTGTCTAAAAAGTTCTGATGATATACAGCGTAAAGATAAAGCTTTCAATGCAAGAAACCAGCGTATCGCAATGCTTGCTCAACCAGTTGAGCCATCTGATGCAGTTAATAAACAATACGTAAATGAAAAATTGGATAAGCTTGTATCTGACTTTAAAACGTTTATACAGTTTTTTATTAATTTGACTGCAACTTCTGAGACAAATGAGAAGGAGCTCGGTCTTGCAATAGCATCGATTTACGAGGCGTCACCAGCAGCTATAAAAAACAAATACTACAAACCAAAGCTTCAGTTTATGTCAAAGGTGCAATTGGATAAAGATAACCCTATTAGTTTAGCAACAGTGTTAAGCAAAAATGAGTAAAGAAATCATCGTTAAGAAATTATTTAAACCTGCAAGAAAAAATTTTCAGCGTCGTCATACAAATCTGAAACATGTAAAACGTGATCTTATCCAATCGGACTTGTGCGAAATGCAGCCTTACTCGCGTGTGAACAATGGGTACAGATATATTATAATAGCAGTGGACTGTTTCACAAAATATGCTTTAGCTGAACCTTTAAAAAATAAAACCGGATCAGAAGTCACAAATGCTGTGAAAAAAATATTGGACAAAATGCTGCAAGGAGAAAATAACGTAAAAATCAATCTACAAACAGATTTTGGGAAAGAGTACTACAACCGCTGGTTTAAAAATCTTATGCAAAAATATAAGATAAACCATTACTCTACGTATTCCGCAATCAAAGCTAGCATGGTTGAGCGGTTGATTAGAACAATCAAAAACAAATTGTACAGAAGATTTTACTTGCAAGGATTCACACAAGGTAACCGGCACATATTTAGGGAAAATACAAACGTCATTTAGTAGTACAATTAACGGATTTCAAAACGTATATAACGCTGTGTTATTAGAAAAAATTCTATTAGTTTCGCACGCTTTGTGTAAAGCCCGTCGAAATTTTAAACCATCGTTTCGTGTAGTGACTTTTTGTGGAGATTTAAGGGTAAGTATTATTAAAAATATTATTAAAGTAGAACTGAATTTATTTGTAAACACCAATTATTATGTATTCTGTTATTGGTTCTTATTTGTATTTTAAAAATTTAATTTTTCCAAAGTAATGCGCTGTTTTACAGATATATTTTTCCAAATTTTAAAGGTATGCTTTTTAGCTTAGATAAATAAAACAATTCTCGCAAAATATTTTATTAAAAATTGAATACATTAACAAAAAGGCCTCAATAACAATAC
This sequence comes from Platerodrilus igneus, assembly GCA_036346225.1. NCBI lineage: Eukaryota > Metazoa > Arthropoda > Insecta > Coleoptera > Lycidae > Platerodrilus > Platerodrilus igneus. The sequence goes on from JARFIW010001346.1 coordinate 714,754, forward strand.
GTTTTCTTTAGAACAGCTTAAATTATTCAAACAATGGTTTAAACAGTGATTGTACCTATCACCGAATCTTCTTAATTCTCTGAGCCTTGGAAGTGAGAATACACTTTCCATGTTTAAAATGTTGTTTGATAAATATTTTGATAGTAACTGTCTTTTCTGTTCGCCTTTAACATAGACAGTAGCATCGGGAGGTATGACTTCTTTCAGCAAATCGCCTACATTTGTATATCCACTTGTGGACTGTCCATCCCAGCTAAGCCCATGGATTCTTTGCTTTAACCACCGAACTTGCTTTTTGAAATCATCACTTAGGGTGTTATACTCCACAGCCATGTCCAGTATCTCATGCCATATTACATTATTCGCTACATCCAAAATGGCAATCTCCTTGCAATAGAAATCACTAGTTTTGTATTGATATCCTTGTAAATCGATTATGAAACACATGCTTCCTGCTTCAAATCACGGATGGGAATGGGGTTCTAAGCAAATCTCTTTTATATATCCAGTTAAGGGACTTTACTCCCTCCTTTTATGATTTTTTCATCCAGGTAATTATCTGGATGATACTAAATCAAGTCTGTTTTCTTAATCCAACTTTTACCATCCCCCAACCACGACACTAATAATTCGCGCCCGTGCTTCCGTTTCCGTAAAACTTTTTCCACTAAGTACGTGTCGGGTGCTGCTGTGAGCTGAATTTCATCTTCGTAAAAAGCACCTAGAATTGGCCGACCTTCCAAATCTTGTAGCAGATAGGTTGTCGGTCTCGTTTGTTGTGCTTTAACAATTTTGAATAGTTCTGTACTCCAGTTTGGGTGAAATCCTCGATCGAATACTGCTTTATATTTTGATATACGCACAATGTCTCCAACCTTATACAACTTCTTGTGACTTTTAGAAACGCTGTTAGCGGTGTAAAGTTTTATTCTTTCTGGATGTTCTTCTGCCTCCATAGGTGTCATGTTAATAGCACGATGCGGTGTATTATTGTATTCTTCCATAACCTTAGGCATTTATTCACCCATTTATGACTGCCTTGCAAGTAAAATCTTCTGTACAATTTGTTTTTGATTGTTCTAATCAACCGCTCAACCATGCTAGCTTTGATTGCGGAATACGTAGAGTAATGGTTTATCTTATATTTTTGCATAAGATTTTTAAACCAGCGGTTGTAGTACTCTTTCCCAAAATCTGTTTGTAGATTGATTTTTACGTTATTTTCTCCTTGCAGCATTTTGTCCAATATTTTTTTCACAGCATTTGTGACTTCTGATCCGGTTTTATTTTTTAAGGATTCAGCTAAAGCATATTTTGTGAAACAGTCCACTGCTATTATAATATATCTGTACCCATTGTTCACACGCGAGTAAGGCTGCATTTCGCACAAGTCCGATTGGATAAGATCACGTTTTACATGTTTCAGATTTGTATGACGACGCTGAAAATTTTTTCTTGCAGGTTTAAATAATTTCTTAACGATGATTTCTTTACTCATTTTTGCTTAACACTGTTGCTAAACTAATAGGGTTATCTTTATCCAATTGCACCTTTGACATAAACTGAAGCTTTGGTTTGTAGTATTTGTTTTTTATAGCTGCTGGTGACGCCTCGTAAATCGATGCTATTGCAAGACCGAGCTCCTTCTCATTTGTCTCAGAAGTTGCAGTCAAATTAATAAAAAACTGTATAAACGTTTTAAAGTCAGATACAAGCTTATCCAATTTTTCATTTACGTATTGTTTATTAACTGCATCAGATGGCTCAACTGGTTGAGCAAGCATTGCGATACGCTGGTTTCTTGCATTGAAGGCTTTATCTTTACGCTGTATATCATCAGAACTTTTAGACAGTATGAAAAGGCTTGATTCACGAGCTTGATTACAGATTTCTTATTAACACAATCACTATCTTCTTTAGGATCCATTACATCCACTAACCTTCTTTTACGAAAACTAATTGTTTCTTCTCCAGACTTGAATACTATAGTGCTTCTCTGATTAACACAATCACTATCGTCTTTAGGATCCATTACATCCACTAACCTTCTTTACGAAAACTAATTGTTTCTTCTCCAGACTTGAATACTATAGTGCTTCTCTGATTAACACAATCACTATCTTCTTTCGGGTCTGATGAATTCACTAATCTTCTTTGCTGCATATCGTACCCATCACCATCCAACGTTAGCACAAATCCTCGACCTGGAGGACCGCGCCGAATATCAGCATCTTTACGCTCTGAACGTCCGAAGCGGTCGATAGGCATTTTAAAACTGTGTAATTATTTACTGAGCTCACTGTATTATACCTTCTTCTCTCAACTCTTCTATTATGGACACCATCTCGTTAATGTTTTCCTCGCTTGTATTTCCAGCTCGGTTGGATGCGTTCAACAATCTCAGCCGATCCACAAGTTCATGTACATTATTCCAGTAGACATATTGCACCGGCTTTGAATTTAAACTTTTGTAAAACCGATTAGAAAAGCCTAAACCCGCTCCCTTAGACTGTTTTCTTCTCTTTGGCTGTTTTCTTTCGGGATTCATCCGAAATTCGGTGAGATATTTTTGCACATATTTGTTAAACTTTTTGTTATTTGTTGGAAATCCGCTTAAATCGTGCACCGCAAATGGGTTAAACTTTCTTCTCAAAATCGACGCAGATTTGATCATTTCCAAGTAATTCGGTAAATCTTCATGCAAATTAAAATCGCCATCTTCGGGGCTGATGTCTTTGTAAACCAGTAGATTGTATAAACCCCTCGTACCTGGATATATCACATTGTTTAATGTTATATCGCTAGTTTCCGGGTTAATTACCAATACACTTTTCCACAAACTCCATGTATCACATTATACTTTACTCCATAAATTGATTTGTCAATATTTTCGTCCTCGTCTCTAGCTAACACATCCGCATAGTAAAAATGGAACGGTTCTTCTGGAACGAGTTGTTTAATTTTCTTTATAGGTACGTCCATGTTTTCGACTTTAACCTTTGTTGTAGGTGTGGGAATTTTTTCGGTGATCGATTGCAACTGGGAAGCGGTTATTTGCAAGGGATCAATCAATTGTTTGTGCACCTCTTTGAATTTTTGCTGAGATGTAGCGTCTCCCTTTTTGTACGCTACAAACTTTTTTCGTACAGCATCCTGCATAAGATGAAGACTGCGTTTATTCGCAATAAAATTGTTAACGTCCGTCATCATGAAACTTTGGATGAGAACTAACTTTTTTTGAATAATGTCAAATATTTATATACTCGTCGAAATTCTTCCGATACCGCCCCTTATCCAAATCAAAATCTTTCACAACAGTTATAAAATTATGTTTTGAGTCACCCCAACACTGTAAGCACATTTCTTTAAATTTCGGATATGTCATGTCACCACTTATATGATCCGAAAAGATATGGCGAAGGTTTGTATCATCCTGTTTCCATAATGCGATTACATTGGCGTTATCTCTGAGTCTATGTTTTAAGGCACTAGCGTAAGTTTGACATAGATAGAACGAATCTATTGCTTTATGTCGGCCGAACGAGAAAAATTGAGTGATTTTACTTTGCTCGTTTACAGGTATATCATCGAAAACCATAATTGAATCTTCTTTGGTATCTCTGGGTTCGATCAAATCATCGTAATTTTCAAACTCATGATACCCAATTTCTTCTTTTAATGGTGTAAAAACGTTTCTTAACAATTCGTATTTCGGTTGATATAAACTTTTCGAAAATACATACACATTTTGGAATCTAAGACCGTTCTCGTGCAGGATCAGAGATATTAAAGCGTTAGTCTTCCCACAACTCGATGGTCCCGCGAAGATAGCTCGTATGTTAGACGGGAACAATGAACCATGTTTACCATCCTCTCTTGCACTAGCAATAGCAAAGTTATCATAATTCTGTATAGGTATTTTAACTTCTTGTTTCGCATCACCCGTGTCTCTCACATTTTCCGACCTATGAGCACCATTCTTCTTTTGAGGTTTACGGAGATCCAAATGTCTGCTTAACGTTCTTCTGGGTATACCATATAACCTACTTGCGGAGTTAACACTAATACCCTTTTGTATTTCACTAACTGCTTTCTCTAAGGATTCCTTGGTGTACATCTTTCAAATATAAGTTTAAACTGATTCAAATTGAAAATAATATTCCCTTATATACCAGCGTGGGCAGGGGTGTGCACGCGCAGGGGCGCGCATGGGCAGGGTGTGCACGCGCAGGGCGCGCATGGGCAGGGTGTGCACGCGCAGGGCGCGCATGGGCAGGGTGTGCACGCGCAGGGTGCGCATGGGCACAGGCGTGCTTAGGTGTACACCGGAGTACGTGAGAAACTGTCTTGGATCACCAAAAAATCTTATTAATATTAAAACAACATAGACTTTATACAATTTTATTAAAAATATATATACAAAATATTTAATTGTGAATAAATCTATTAACAATTTCCGTAAACGGATTATATTCAAACATAGAGTCATGTATAATTAAAGCATAAGCCTTCATCGACAGTTCAAAATTCCTTGAAGCTTCTAATTCCATTCTTACATCAACAGTTGCATCCTTGATGCTTTCAAATTGATGACGGCAGTCGATTACAAAGACAGGTGATTCCTTAAACCTGTTGTAGTCCATTAAACATTTATTTGACGATTTGTTCGGATAGTATTTTTCCATAAAAGATGCATAAGACAGGTACGCTGGCAAGTAGTCATTCTGCTCGAAATCCAAATTTAATCGACCTTGAGGGAACATCTGAGAGTTTAAAAACACTTTGACATTGGTTATGTTGGCATTCGTAAAGCTTGTAGCATTTTCTTCTTTCTTATCATATTTTCCATTTTGCAGCGCCAGTAATATCCAGCGAGCCTTCTCTGTTTCGTTCGATACTTTAATTCTCCATACTTGTGACTTTGATTGTGTTAGAGACGGTAATTCGTGTAGTTCCCATTTTCTGAATGCAACCATTATAGATGATTGAATGTGCATTTCCGAAAGCAGTGACGCCTTGGCAAAGTCACTTAATGTTATATGCAAAACCTCCCATGAAATACGTTGTATTTTGAACGTTACTGTATTTCCAATCGACTTGTAGCAATTTACGTCCGACTTGGATCTGATTAAAATCAGCTCTTGAGGCATGTTGACGATAGTTTTCTTGTAATCTTCAAAAAACCCAAAAATGGTTTTTAGCGGTATAGCACAACTAAACCGCCCATCTTGGAATATGGTATCGGGCTTCCACCCGGTATGTGTAATAGATTTTGTTTCTGATTCTTTCATGGATACTAAACCTTTAATAGTTCTTGTAATTCCAGGGATTCGACAGACATCTATTATTTGATTATTACCCAATTTGTATTGAATTTCCTCAAACAGAAAATATGGCGCATTTCTAGTAAATTCGTAAGCTTTAGGGTCTGGTTCTGCTGCTCTAATCGGGTCTCCAGTTGTTGACGCTTCCCTTAATGTTTCCGTAGGCTTATAGGTGCCCCTTATAAATATAAAACTTTCATGGGGGTATGTAATGTTATCACTGCTCTGGATTTCAATTGAAATTTGATCGTTGTTTTCTGCGTTCAATGTAAAGGGAAGATATGTATAATAATCTTCCTTTATTATGGTCTCGTCTAATTTATAACCTCCAAACACATCCAATTTGGGCACGTCCTCATATTTAAGCCTTCCAAGTTTAACGTTTTCATCACTGTGGAGATCTAAGCTGCGTTTACTTCTGCCTCCCATCATTTATAACTTTTAATCCCAAAGATTTTAAGAAACGTATTTCTTCCGCTGTAAGTCTCTCGACAACTTGACGCTTTGACGCCGTATTCTCTTCTAATCGTCTGGGGGTGTTGTAGCGTGCTTTATATACAAAATCGATAGGCATTTTCAACTACTTTTTATTTCCAGTCTTACACAGGTGTATGTTTCCGGGAAAAGTTTACCAATTCACCCAAATGATCGACTAGTCTGATTGTAATATTATCAATTTCTGTCACGCTCAGCGGATAATATATGACGTGGTTAGGTTCCTTTTCCAGATTATACCCGGGTGGTACAGATAGACTGAATTCGAATATGCTGTGGGTAAGAAAATTGTTTCTGAACGATCCGCTGGTGATATTGGTTTCCACAAAATGTTTGAGACCGATATTATGTTCACTTGCTGATTAGCGATATGTACGGTATCTGCAGCCAATTTGCGGTTGGTAAACCCCAAGATGCTTCCAATATTGTTTTTACGGTTTGCCCCAAAATCTATCGGTATACTGCTTCGTATAGAACACTTTAATGTATTATTGTTGGCACTCAGTTTAAAATATTTTTCAATGTTCTCGTTGATGTCCGGGCTTCTGACTGAACCATTTTTTGAAGACGTCCTGTATATATGCATTTATTTCTTCTAATTCGTATGATCCAGGTTCAATAGTTATTCTGCGATGCTCTGGATCGTTAAAGTATAAGTTATTGTTTCCTGGATGTATGTTTTGCACAGTGTTACAAGTGTACAATCCCACTAGACCCAAAGCATATTCACCGTCCTGTTTCAATTTAATTGGTGGGTAAATGGATCCTGTCGATATGACATTACCATACCCGAACACGCTCACTGTTTTAGCCATTGTCACTAAGAAACTTTAACACTAAATGTCCACAATTGTATGTGTCGTAAGTCTGCTCCGGTGCACTGTTGTAGTAAATTTTACAACCTCGAAAATATCTCTTTACTTCTTCCGGTGGTCTCAAGTCTCCAAACGAATCGTAGTAATACACACTATTTCCGCGATTTCGGTACCCCACCCAATGTGTATCCGAACCTTTGGTGGTATCCAAATTAATCACTCCCGATTCGTTGACATGCGGTCTAATCTTATGTAACTGATCTCTAGAAAAGACGTTGCGAAAATGAGGAATGTTAGATGCGTGTTTCCTTATATCTACATCGGTGAGAGCTCTTCGAGGTAACTTGCTTAGTTTTTTGATACTTTTTTACAAATGCCACGCCCCTGTTTGTACGGTTTCAAGAATAATGCTGTGCCTTTTTGTATGGTTTTAGAAACATTCCATTTCCTTTTTTCCCAACGGTGATGGCTTCCATAAATCTGTTGTGTCGTTCGCTCTCCTTAAGCTGTTCGTTGGCTGTCTTGACATCATTTACTGCTTTAGCTATCCCCGCAGCACCACCTGTTAGTGCCCCTAGGGCACTTAGTCCCGCGAATATCGGAATCAATGGCAGAAAACCTCCTTTCTGTGGAACGGGTATAATACGTGGGACTTTAATTTTGTTTCTCCCACCGGCTCCTTTTATGATTTTTTTACCAATTAGAATACCAACATCTAACAGCTTTTTCAAGTTGTCGGAGCCAACTCGGTCTACTGCGGAGCGTATTTTCTTCAAAAATCCACCTTTGAAACTTATTTTCTTCTTTAAACCCATACCCATTTTTCTCTTCGCTTTCATAGCGTTTGTCACAAACCAAGCTGCGGCTTTTTCCCCAAACTTTGCATTTTTAGACTTAACACTCCCCCAGGCCTTTTCTTCTAAAATTTTATCTGCTCGGTGTCTGGCTGGAATATCGTCGGGGTACTTGGAGTATGCAATGTCGTGGTCTTTACACAATTTATCCAATTCGTTTATTCCAGGATCACCTCTTGCTAAGCGCTCATTCAACTTTGTACCAGGACTGCAGTACTGATAACCTGGAATATGCAGCTCAAACGGTAACCTGTTTATAGCGCTGTTGATTAAACCCTCTCCAGAACAGATAATCATGTGTTTACTCAAAAAAATCTCAAACTATACTAAATAAATAAACAACAACGAGTCTATTTATACTTTTTCAAAAAAATTTACAATATATTTACAATAACAATACATTTACATCCACGTCTCTTGGACTGTCTTTTATAAAATACTCTTTCTAGTTATCACCATAACCAGAATCTTCAGATTCCGACAAATTTAAACGTCTAAACATTTCCACTAATGTTCTTGTACGCATCACGTCTTGCACAAATATATCCGGAAAACATATAACCAGCTCCAAAGTATTTAGGGCGCTCTGATTCAATTCGTTGTAGAATAAAATATCACCAATTCAAACTTCGCCTTCAATCAAGATTTTAATTCGTTTCTCCCCTTCAGTCAGAGTATTAAACCGATCGCAATCATTTAAATTAGAATTAGCAACAAACCCTACTAATTCGCTGTATAATGCTGGTAAGTCACGACTTTTCAGCTGCTTAAGTTGATACTCAAACAGCTCTCGCATATGGAATAGTTTACGGCACTCCAATTCGTTTATAACTATCGAGCTATCACCCATTATTATTTTTAACTGGAACGTTTCGTCCTCGGTTGTTCCATACACTGGTGACAGAGTGATAAAGAACGGAGCTCCTAGTTGTATGTGTAGATCTTCCATTTCGAGTGCACCATTTAATCGAGTGTTTAGCACGTCACGAGAAAATACGTTGATTTGAAATTCCACTTGAAAATTTGTAAATGCTAACCAATTTTCGTATGTCAATTCCAGAACATGGTTGCCACAATATTTCTTGCTACACACCAATCGTAATACGGGTTTTATTCTCTGGTTTATAACAAACCCAATTTCCACATTATGAGGGTGTTCACCCAATTCACTTAAACTATACGTAAACTTATTAATCAGATTTTCGGTATACGAAACTTGTGCATCATTAACATCTACAGACTCCATTGCTTTGCACTGATTTCACCGAGATGACTGAGAGGGATGCTATGCAGCTCGTCCTTTTAAATGTTTCAGAATTGTTGTTGCGCATGCTCCTCATTATCATTTGCAGTATTTTACAGACAGGCATGAACTAGTTTGTAATCCGATTCAAGGTTAGTTAAGAATATTAGGTTTTACTGGTGTGATTAGACTAGTTTGGAATGTTACTCAAGGTTAAACGACGCTGGGTTTCTCCTAATTTAAAAGTAAACTAGCTAATTGATTTTCACCGACGTTAATAGAATGGTTTGAAATGTTACTCAAGGTTAAACGACGCTGGGTTTCACCTAATTTAAAAATAAACTAGCTAATTATACCAACAAGGTATAAAAGCACCGTGCAATGCAATATGATTCAGTTTCTGTTTAGTCTTTGACTAGTTACAACTGTTAAAAGTCTTTGACCAGTTTTAATTTCTTTATAGAAAATGTCTTCCTTTACTTGCGATGTCTGTGGTGCAGCTTTCTCGAGAAGCGATAGTTTGAAGAGACATCTGCTCCAGCAGCATGACGTAGCATCGAAATCCACCGGCCTTTTTGTTTGCGATGTGTGCCCGGCATCCTTCTCGCGGAAGGACAGCCTAAAACGGCACAAGGATGCCAAGCATGGTGTGGTTGTCCCCATTGCAGGCCCATCCGGGGTCAAGCGACCTGCTGCGTCGACGGTTGAGGGGTCTGCCCCAAGAGGCTGCGCAGATGTGTGAGTGTGATGTGGACGTCACCAACTTGGTAGCACACCAGCGATCCAACGTGCACAAAGCTAATGCTACTCGCGTCTTTGATGGGGGCGTAGAAGTAGTAGCAACCGCATTCAAAAGTCGAATTGCAACTTTCCGCATCAATAATGTCGACTCTACAAGTATGTATTTTATAAGTATTTTGTGTTTGCTTAGTTTGTATTTTTAGGTCTGTTGGAATTCTTGCAAGATCAACGGGAACGATTTGTAAGCTTAGTCGGGGAACAGCTGGATATACACACCTCCCTCAAGGTTAATTGCGAGTTGTTTGGTGGCTACACCAAGATGGGTGTGATAGAGGGTGTTGAAGATATCAAATCCTTTAACACTCGAAATGTTGTGGTCACCTCCTCCAGTAACCTAGGGGAGGTCTACAATTCCTTTATGGAGAGGATGTCGGCCAAGTCTGATGAGTTCCAAGAGCGTGATTCTGGTTAGTTTCTACAATTATTGATTTTTTTCTAATTTTTTTAATTTTAGGATGGACTCTGAAACAGGCGTTGTACCTACAAGTAAATGTTAACAAGTACCAACCTTTGCGTGGGTCTTCGTACATAGAGCTCCCCAAATGGATTCAGGACAAGTGTGCGGTGGTTAATGTCCAAAATCACGACAACGCATGTTTTGCCTGGTGTGTTGTGGCTGCTCTTCACCCTGATGATGTTCACAATCCGCAAAGAGTGCATAGCTACCCGCATTACAGCACGGTGCTCAACTTTGTCGACATTGAGTTCCCGATTAGAGTTAAGGATATCCCCAGATTCGAGGAGCAAAATAACATCAGCGTTAACGTGTTTGGGGTGGAAGACAAGTCCATCGTTGGACCGCTACATTTCACTGCTAATAAAAGGGATCGACATGTGAACCTACTGTACATTCAGAATGGTGGCAAGTCCCACTACTGCTGGATCAAGGATTTGGGGAAGCTAGTGCGTAAGCAGTTGTCCCGCTATGGACATAAATTCTTGTGCGATGGATGTCTTGTGTTTTTTCGCAGCGAGGAGCAACTTGTTAAACACACCGAACAAGACTGCAACCATGTCGCTACCACCATGCCGAACCATTTTAACAACATCCTCGAGTTTAAAAACGTTCACAAGCAAATGCGGGTACCGTTCGTGATATATGCAGACTTCGAAAGTGTGTTGAAGCCTATTAGTTCAGCAGTTCCGGATCCTACCTCTTCCTTCACCAACAGCACACAACACCACGAACCCTTCAGTTTTGCATATTATGTTAAGTGTTGTTATGATGATAACTTAAACAAGTTTGAGCTGTACAGAGGTGTTGATGCAGCCAAAGTTTTTATGGAGAAAATGAAAGAGGAAGCCCAACGATTGGGAAAAATTTTAAAAACAAACACCCCCATGCTTCCAATGGAACCCCTAGATGAGTTGTTGTTCCATATGGCTGTGGACTGTGGAATATGTAAGCAACCTTTGGGAAATGAGAGGGTAAGGGATCACTGCCACCTCTCAGGGAGATTTCGCTTTGCCGCACACTCCCAATGCAACATTAAATACACGGTTCCAAAGTTTATCCCTGTTATATTCCATAATTTAAGTGGGTACGATAGCCATTTTATAATTAAGGAATTGGGATACGACAAAGAAAGAGTTACTGTAATCCCGAATAATAAGGAGAGGTTCATATCGTTTACAAAAAACGTTAGATTGTCTAAGGAAAACGACGATGAAACTGATGAATCTTTTATCACACTGAGATTTGTAGACTCCTTACGCTTCATGGCATCTAGCTTAAATAAACTAGCCTCCAACTTGAATGCTGAACAGTTTGTTGAACTAAAGAGCTGTTTCCTAATACCGAAGAGTTTGCTCTATTACATCGGAAGGGTGTGTTCCCGTACGACTACGTGAAAGATATTACCGTATTGGAAGAGAAGGCTCTACCACCACAAAATGCTTTCTACAACGGTCTAACCGCCACAGCGGTGTCGTATGCAGATTATGAACACGCACAGAATGTATGGAGAACATTCAAAATCCGAACGCTTGGGGAATACAGCGATCTTTATTTGAAAACAGACGTTTTGTTACTAGCAGACATTTTCGAGAACTTCAGAGACGTCTGCACAAAAACCTATGATCTAGACCCATGCCAGTACGTGACTGCTCCTAGTTTGAGTTGGGATGCCATGTTGAAGCGCACTGGGGTGAAGCTCGAGTTGTTGACCGATGTCAGCATGCAACATTTTATCAAGAAAGGGATACGTGGTGAGTTAACCCAGTGCAGCGGTCGGTATGCCAAAGCCAACAATAAGTATATGGAAGACTACAACCCTGACGAGCCATCCAAGTACATCGCATATCTGGATGCTAACAATTTATACGGATGGGCGATGTCCCAACATTTACCCATTAGCGGCTTTAGATGGTTAAACACGGACCAGTTACATCGTATAAAACAAGAAATATTAAATATACCAAGCACGTACGAAAAAGGGTATATTTTGGAAGTTGATATATAGTATCCGGAGGAACTCAATGATCTGCATAATGATTTGCCTTTCTGCCCTGAATCGATGGTACCTCCAACACCGTTTTCGAAGACACCTAAGCTACTCGCCACCCTTCTGGACAAAACAAAATACATTGTTCACTACCGCAACTTGCAGCAAGCTCTGCGTAACGGTCTGCAATTAACTGTTGTGCATCGCGTGTTGGAGTTTGATCAGTCGACGTGGTTAAAACCCTACATTGATCTCAACACGAATCTCCGTACGTCTGCCGCTAACGCGTTTGAAAAAAGATTTTTTCAAACTTATGAACAATGCGGTTTTTGGTAAAACAATGGAGAACGTGGACAAAAGGGTCGATGTCAAAATAGTCACACGATGGGAACACGACGGGAAAAAGCTGTGCGCGAGTGGACTAATAGCTAAACCTAACTTTAACAGTTGCTTAGTGTTGGGGGGAAAATCTGGCGATTATACAGATGAATCGTGTAAAAGCGAAGTACGATAAACCAATCTATGCAGGATTGTCAATTTTAGATCTGTCCAAAACGCTAATGTACGACTTTCACTACAGTACCATGGTTCCTCTGTATGGTCCCAGATTGTCCCTGCTTTATACAGATACAGACTGCTTGGTTTATAGTGTTGAGACGCCAGACTTGTACAGTGACATTCGTAATCATGTACAACACTTTGATACTAGCGATTACTCTCCTACTAACAAATATAATATACCACTTATAAACAAAAAGGTGTTGGGTAAATTTAAAGACGAGTTTTGTGGCGATTTGGTCTTGGAGTTCGTCGGCACCAGGGCCAAATCGTACTGCATTGTGAGTGAGAAAGACATTGTTAAAAAGATTAAGGGTGTTAGTCGTAGTGTGGTGGCGGGGATTAGTGTAGATAGTTTTAGGGGGGTGGTGGTTAACAATGATGATGCCGTCATGAATACGATGGTATCAATCCGGAGTAAGAAACACCAACTTTATACACAGCTTATTAATAAAATCAGTCTATCGGGCGCAGATGACAAGCGTTACGTCATCCCCGGAAGCATATCAACCTACGCATGGGGGCATAAGGATATAGGTTAAGTTGTTTATATTTGTATATATTTTATTGTGTATATATAGTATGTAAGTTAGTTATAAGACATACCTACCATCCCCATCCTTAAAATTTCCTTCGTTCCCGGCGATATGTGTTTACCTCCACGTGGTCTCGTTGACGGTAAAACATATTGTTGGATTAACAACAATATGTTTTATTGACTGAAAACACGTCTCCTCTTTTTTACATTAATCTCTTTTTGTTACAGGTCTATTTTAAACAACACATTAATTTCTATTTTTGTTACAGGTTAAACTACTTGGATTCGGCTACACACAGGAAATAATGTTATACTTTGTAAAAATTGTATTCTATAAGTTTATTAAACTGTAAATTGGATAAAATAAATTATTAAAATTTTGTGTGCTTAATTTTTGTGTTACTACCTCTAACTGTTTGGTTAAAGCATATACCTTGGGTAGCGAAAAAGGTTTTAAAAATGGAGATAAATATATAGATGAGCGAAAAAATTTAGAGATTCCGGAGTTTAAAGGACGTGGTCCTATTTCAAATCTGTTTGCAGATTCTACATAAAATTCTAAGCTAACAAGATGTATCGCATGACTAAAAAAATTTTATAAGAACGTTCAAAAGTCGCTACAGGTAAGAAATCTTAAAATGAGGGTAGCTCCCTGGGGGGTGATGCTATCTGAAAAATTCCTAAAGATTCGGGTAGCTGAGAAAATTCTAATATTAATTGATACCAAACAAGATAGGTTTATCTCAAAAGATGCATTAGTTAGACGAAGAAAACTATTTGTTAGTTTTGCTTATAAAGCAAAGAGCAACATTTAGAGGTTTGAGAGCTTTAAAGTGTAACTTTGTAAGGAGTAGTCCGATTTTAAATCTGTTTACTTATTCGAATTCTGTATAAAATTTTAGACTAATTTAATGTATCGCATGACTAAAAAATTTATAAGAACGGTCGGAAATCGCAACAGGTAAGAAATCTTAAAATTGAGGTAGCTCTCTAGGGGGTGATGCTATCTGAAAAATTCCTAAAGATTCGGGTAGCTGAGAAAATTCTAATATTAATTGATACCAAACAAGATAGGTTTATCTCGAAAGATGCAATGGCTAGTCGAAGAAAACTATTTGGTTCAGAATGTTAGCGGTAAAAAATCTTTATGACGCTGTACAAGCATTATAACGCAAATTCCGGAAACTTCAATGTAGTATTAATTCATTTGTAATTATTTGTAATCCAGCAAATATTTTAGATTCTTAACGAACATTTGAATGCCGTATATAATTTCTTTTCTTGGACTTTCTATTAATTATGTTTGTGCATTAGAAATCGAAACATAATTGCCGAGGATGTTGTTTCCTATTTTAGCTGTGATAATGTCGGCAGCATTCTCGGTGTTTTTTTTGCGATTTTTGTTTTCAGATCCGGCGTTAACTCTGTGATTAGGTCGCTAAGACTACCTGCCCGCCTAGGAGAGTGTCCTACCGGCATTTAGTACTTTTTGAATTATGCACTATTTAATTTTTCACCAATAAGTTTTGTTTAGATTTTATTAATCGTTCTACTTATTATTCTAATTCCTGTGTGTGTGTTTTACATTGCGTACACTTGACCTTGTTACTGCAATATGAATGTAGCGTAATCACATTTGTTGTTTCAATAAATAAAATTTTGTTATGATTTCACTGTGATTGCGGTTATTAATAAGGAAGTTAAATAGTTTGAAGGTTACTGTTACAATTTCGTGCAGTGTTCCTTGTACGTAATAGCGTACAAATACCATTTGATTAATTAAATATAGTTAAGTAATTTTTCTTTCACAGTTTAACTGACCTAATTTCCAGCTTGAGTTCAGTAATTTTCTTCTATTTTATCCACATTTGCTATATTTTAACAGGAAACTAAGAGTTTACTTACAAGTCTTTGTTTTTTGAGGTTCACTTGTTTTACCTTTATTGCATAATTTGAACGGTTTGAAGACTCACGAAAATCACAAAACATATCACGAAATTTTGAAATTTTAAGTTTGTTTTTAATTTTGTTTACTCATAAGTTCGTGAAAATATATAACTTAATTATGAATATGCCAAAAATTATAAGTGTAACTAATAAATTTTATAATTTTAAGTCACTACTTTCACGTCTACTCTGCTTGAACGTTACGTTATAGTCGGAGCTCGTAGGACGCGTAAAGGCGGCGTGGTTGTCGAGTGCATAGGTCGTGAAGACGCCAAGAAATTGCAGTCAAAGGTCGGCGGGCACTGCTAAGAGCTCGTTGAGAAGACGATCGAGAAGAAGCGTCCACGGGCCGTTCTTCCGGGTGTTGAAGCTGTGATGAAGGCTGAAGAGCTCGTGCGGTTAATTGCGAGCCAGAATCCTCGTTTCGTCGATTTAAAATTAGAAGACCACCTGAGGTAGAAGTTCAGGTTTGGCTGAAAGGGCCCTAGGGATCCCTTCGCCGACGTAGTCTTCGAAGTGACCACCACACTTCGGAGGCGTATATTAGCTGATGCTATCAACCTCACATGGCGAAGAGTATGGGTCCGGGACCACTTCTCGATGACGCAGTCTTACCGGTGCTACGAGTACGGCTATAGATCGATGGAGTGCAGGGAGAAGGTACAGTAGTGCGGTAACTGTGCCGAGACCGAACACGAATTCAAGAATTGCCGGAAGACAGTCACCTGCTGTATGGTTTGTGCTAGGGCAAACGACAGAACTGGCGGTAGCGCGATGGTCGATACGCGCCACGACGCCAAGTCGAGCACATGCCCCATAATGCTACGGTTAAAGAACGTAATCACACGCAACATCGATTATGAACTGTGAAGATAATAAAAATTCTATAAGAAGCAAGAAGATCAAATTCGGGAAAGGAAAAAGCTACAAATAACTTCGTAAAGTTATTCACCGAAAATGATATCGACATCGGGTTCATATAGGAGCCGCAACTGTATAGCCATAAAATAACAGGTTTTGGGAGGGGGTCGCCGTATTAAACACGGATAGCAAACGACCGCGTAGCAGAATAATAATAAATAATGAGACGTGTGCCGGAATTGTATTAAATAATATGTCAAACGAATTTTTAAACGGTCGAAATCAAATCAAGGGGAAATGCGTTCTACGTAATAAGTGCGCACATCCCGCCGTCGATTTTCGGCGAGAAAATCCCCAAATCGAAGCCTTGTTAAATCAAGTAAAAAACATTCCCAAAATGGGCACAAATAAAAACCTAATAATCGGGGGGGGGGGGAGATTTTAATGCCAAGTCGCCATTATGGGGTAGCCTTATCGAAGACGATAGGGGCTCGCAGGGTGCTGATCTTTTAACGGAATGGGATCTTAGCGTGATATACACTAATGATTCATCTTCGTTTGAGGGACATAGAAACAACAGTTTTATTGATATTACTGCAGCCTCACACGAGATGTTAGAGATTATTTGTAATTGGGGATTAAGGTCGGACGAGGTAACGCTCTCTGAGCATAAATTAATAACATGGGATGTTGATTCCAAGAAAAGCGTAAACGATCAATTAACTATCTTTCTGCGGTTCTGTAATAAAAAAGCAAATCGGGAGCGGTTTAAGCAAAAATTTGGAGAAAGCATCCCCGCGCTCGAGAACGAGCTATTAAACTGCGGAGAGGCAAACGAAGTAGAAACACTCGCAGGAAAATTAAACGATGCGGTGGTAGACGCGTCATCGTACTCCATGCCGCGAAAGAAAACATTTAAACCCACCGTACCCTGGTGGACCCGGGAATTGACCACCAAGCGGACAGAAACGCATAACCTAAGGCGCCGCTCTCAATGCGAGTTACATATCCCCCAAATTAGGCTATATATGTTATCAAATGGAATTATTAAATCTTAAGTTAGATTGTTACAATGTATAATTGAAGGACATATTACAAAAGGTCAGTGGAAGTTTATAAACCAGGCATAAGAGCGGATGTGAATACTTTGGTTTCCAGACGTAACACGACACTTCAGGTGCAGGTCACAATAGATTGTAAGAAACTTATTGTTAGAATTAAGATTACGAAGAGGTAATACTTTGTATTGAATAAAGAAATAAGCAGACATGAGCTCTGCAGTTCCCATAAGCAATGTGTGGGGCAGGGATAGCATAAATACCCTCAGGAGCCCAAGATGACCAGTCAGTCTAGAGATTCACAACTTTAACATTGTTGGTTGTACAGCTACTCACCCAAATTTAATTAATTTAAGTATTGGTTATCAACTTAGAGTATTTTGATCTCAATACGTTACTGCATATAACGTACCTGTTATTAAAATTCCTATTGTAATTTCTGTTTTAATAAAATTGATAGAAGAGTTTTTGGAAGAAGCCTTTATAAACAGCCGCTCCAAGAGACGCAAAACCTATCTCGCGCCTCCGGAGAAATAAGAGAACAACGGACACTCAAATTTAATCAAAGTAACCGCGAATATAAAATATTAATAGAAGAAACGCTAACGAATAAATTTAAAGAATTCTGCACGCGAAACTCCGAGAAGGAACCCTGGGGAACCGCATACCGCTTAATAAGAGGTAAACAACAGAAAATCGCGCTCAATAACATAAGGAAAACAAATAGCGAATATACGGAAAGTTTTAAAACCACGGCGGAATATTTATTAGAAAAAATTTTCTTATTGGATAATCCCGAGGAGTATGAAGAGGTTGCACGATTTAGTACGTCGGGAAGCTAAAGAGGTGCAAGGGACAGGTGCCGATAAAGCAATCCTAGTGCACGAGGTCGTAAGGGCTCTTAGGAGGATGAACCCTAAGAAGGCACCGGGGCATGACGGAATCACTTCAGACGCAGCGCTAGAGGCGTTCCTGTTGGCCCCGTGTGTCTTTGCCGGGAAGTAGTACATTATCAGGAAAATCACCGCCTCATTTCCACCAGAATCCCTCATTTCCACACACATCTGGACCAATTTACATGTAAATTCGCATAAGGAGGAAATGAGGGAGATGAATCTCCACCTTGCTCCGCCTTGCTCTCCTCTTTGCTCGGGCACCCCCAACCATTTTGATTACGTCACACCCGCATTTTTTCCCCTCGCGAGATAAATCTTTTTCCACATTTACACCCACGAGATAAATCTATATTGTTTGGTATCAATTAATATTAGAATTTTCTCAGCTATCTGAATTTTTAGGAATTTTTTAGATAGCATCATCCCCCAGAGAGCTACCCTCGTTTTAAGATTTTTTACCGCTAACATTCTGAACCAAATAGTTTTCTTCGACTAGCCATTGCATCTTTCGAGATAAACCATCTTGTTTGGTATCAAATATTAGAATTTTCTCAGCTACCCGAATCTTTAGGAATTTTTCAGATAGCATCACCCCCTAGAGAGCTACCCCAATTTTAAGATTTCTTACCTGTTGCGATTTCCGACCGTTCTTATAAATTTTTTAGTCATGCGACACATTAAATTAGTCTAAAATTTTATACAAAATTCGAATATGTAAACAGATTTAAAATCGGACTACTCCTTACAAAGTTACACTTTAAAGCTCTCAAACCTCTAAATGTTGCTCTTTGCTTTATAAGCAAAACTAACAAATAGTTTTCTTCGTCTAACCAATGCATCTTTTGAGATAAACCTATCTTGTTTGGTATCAATTAATATTAGAATTTTCTCAGCTACCCGAATTTTTAGGAATTTTTTAGATTGTACCATCCCCCAGGGAGCTACCCGAATTTTAAGATTTTTTTTATCAATGTCGATTTCTAATCAGCTATCCTTTTTAATATCTACAATCCTTTAACCAATACAAAAAAATAAGCACACAAAATTTTAATAATTTATTTTATCTAATTTACAGTTTAATAAACTAATCATTCCAATGTAATGTGTTTTAAATATGTAAATGGGAAGGTCGACTTTTGGCGTAATCATCGCGTGGTTAATAATTAAGAAAGCTGTATATAATTTCTTTTTAAAAGTGTGTCCAAACAAATGCGGTTATTACAATAGGAAAGTACGCTAAATGCAAGTCAATTAATAGCAATTTAATACTGTTTACTGACCTACCTTAATTGTTTGTACAAGGAAACACAATAAAATATATACAAATATAGTAACTACCTTATATATTTATACCCCATGTGTAGGTTGCTGTACTATTAGGACCAGGGTATGCAGACTTTAACACCTCCATGTCGCACACTTTACACAGAATCCGTGGTTGTTTCGTACAAGACCCTTTAACAGCTGGCGGAGCTGAACGTTTACTGCTTGACATACCGTGCTGTTTTTCCTTGTGTCGCTGTGAGCTATTCTTGTAGAAGCGATACTGCAAGACCCAGAGTTTAAGTACTTTGCTGCCGACGGATGTATAAACTTAACCGTGGACGATGTTACACCACGACATTTGTTCTGGTGCCGTTTAAGAGCATCCCTCCTGGTAAAGTAGACGTGACAGGGCTCGCATTTACAAACGTTTAGTACAAAACAAAATCCGCACTATAAGACTTGACTTGTAATCGAACTAACTTATAACTGAAAAGCTTACTCTAGCGTACCTGATTTATGTTCCTTATAGAATGCATACCGACGGTTTCCGAAGAAGGTCGAACGATGTTGAGGATTCAGCGGGGAACTAAATGACGTCATAATCTTCGCTGCTCGTCCAGTACATTTAGCGCCAATGCATGCACCTGGTTCGCATCGTCGATGGTGCGAATGCAGTTAGTAGAAACACCGGAAAACGTCTTCCATGTTATACGGATCGCGTGCATATTAAAAATCCAAAAGGGTGATAGCACACGCACACAAATTGTGTGCAAGTCGTGCTGTAGAAGATGCAGTGCTACTATAACCATAAACTTAATAAAAACACTTTAAACCATTACTAAGGAAATATCAACTTGTTGTCTACAGAATACTTACTAATAAAGTAATTTAATTTTAAATAACTTCTACGTCATACTTTAGGAAATGGTAGGCTTAAATATTTTCTAAATGAATCACCAAGCGAAAGTATATGCTTAGTGGTATTAAAATTAATCATCAATTTCCTATTTTTACGACTGTGGTTAATTATAGATTAAAATTTAATTTGTTCACGTTCGAGCTTCTCGTAAACTAACATATTTTATAGCAACAATGCGCTGTATAATACATGCATACCCCTTCGCCGCGCTACTGCTATTCTTGTAATTGCTAGAAAAAGTCACTCTCTTTTTTACTGTTAGGACCGCTGCAAAGCACCATTTTTTTTATACTTTCTATAGCACATAGCGCACTTTTTCGTCTGATAATTAAATTTTGCTTGTGTAGGCTTTTACACTTTCGTATAGCGGTCGGCCGCACGTAATGATTTCTAGAACCGGTAAGTACTCGATATCGCCCAAATAGAGAATTAGATGCTCGATGTCTGTCAACTTCCGATTCCCTCGTAAAAGGTAGAAAAAACTCAGTCAATCATCCATCTAACTTAAATTTCGACCCGCTCCTGTTCTGATAGTTTACAAACATTTTTCAAACGAAAATGGGCTGAGAATTTTTAAACCTCCGAGAGATCTTTAAGTCGTGATCAATTACACATCCGAGATACGCGTAAACTAACATATTTTGCAGCAACTGTGCACTGTATAATACATGCATACCCCTTCTCTGCGCTACTGCTATTCTCGTAGTTGCTTGAAAAAGTCAGTCGCCCTTTTTACTGCTAGGCCCGCTAAAAAGCATCATTCCATACTTTCTTTATAAGTGTAGCACATCGCGCACTTTTTCGTCGGATAATTAAATTTTTGTTTATGTAGGCCTTTACACTTTCGCTTATTTAAACATCTAATACGATTGATTAACCACTTTCGATTATTCTAACGGAGACCACCATACATCCCGCCACACCGTTCTTTTTGAATCCAACGATCCTATGGGCTTCCACGCACTAACACCTGACGTATCTTTCCTACTATTTGTTAAACAAAAACTACCGGTATCGCCATTGTGGACGTAAACAGATGTTTGTGGATATGTACGAGAATATGTAGCCATATACATTAATCACTTTAAGCTATTTTATTTAGTCCAAGAAAACTATTATTTTTCTAAACCACAATTACTAATCGTCTTTATAGGTTCCACATTTCGACCATTTCCCAATAACTGGTGCTACGTACATAGAAACTTTAATTTCTTATTGGAGAGAATTCTTATTCTCCCACGCACTGCTGCGCAGTTGCATGCCTAGCCCTTTTGCAGGTATATGCTCGTTATAGGTTGTAAGACCCTCGGTTTTACTTAACTACAATTCGTGAGACCCCTTTAATCTTTTTAATCGTATCTTTCTCGCGTACAATACAGTAGGACTTAACATTACTACCAACAAATTCTAATACTGGAGCCCCATTAAATACGTCTTTAATTTTCCCTACAACTTTTTTTGTTGACAAGTGTTATATTGTATTTATTATATGCAGGGTAGTCACTCTTTTAAGATAAATATATTTTGCTAGGTATCAACTAATATTAAATTTTTCTAGGGACCCCAAATCTGTAAATAGATTTTAAATAGGACCACCCCATACAAAGTTATGCGTTTTAAAAACCCAAATCACTAATTTTTGCTCATATTTATTTAACACCATTTTTAAAACCTTTTTCGCTACCCAAGACATATGCCTTAGCCAACCATCTCCCGAGAAATCTAAAACCGCCGTGTCCCGCGAATACCACGTGGAGATAACACGTATACTCTGTCAACCAGGATAGAAACCGGAAGGATTTGAAAGCTGGGAGAAGAACTTAAAAATTATGGAAACTTAAAACTAATATATACAAATATAAACAACTATCTTATATCTTTACGCCACCATGCGTAGATTGTTGTACTATTAGGAATGATGTACCTTTTGTCATCTTCCCTCGATAAACTAATTTTATTAATAAGCTGCGTATGGAAATCGTATTCTTTTACTCAGGATACATACGCAGGTAAGTACTCGATACCATCCAAATAAAGAATTGGATGCTTGGTGACTGTTAACATCCGCATCTCTCGTGTACACCCAGACATATCCCAGTCCATGAGCACCCCTGCGCATGCACACCCCTGCCCATGCGCACCCCTGCGCGTGCGCACCCCTGCCCATGCTCGCTGCCCATGCACACCCCTCTCTGTGCGACTGCTATTTCGGGGTAACGTCACAGCCTTTTGTAAATAAAAAGCAATGTAAAACTATTCTAAAATTTTTATTCTGACATTATACATAACAAATTTAAAAAATGTAATGCCAAGCATGGAGTCATTTAAACTTAATTTTAATACAAAGTTATACACAGAAGACAGTCCTTTTTTTATGTTTGTTTGGAGTGGCTTTAATTTTATCTAATTTTATTCGCAGCTTAAACTTTAAATCGATACCCAAGTACTCTATCTCCTTTTCTAACCATACATCTGGTTTCTACAAGTTGTATGCATTTGTGGTTAGTAAAAAAGACTCTTTTAGTTATGTAGGCGTCCTTGCGGAAAAGGATGGTACTAAATCCGTATATTTTTAAAAGGTTATTTTAAAAACGTATTTATCAAAATGGCAGATAACAAAGACGAACTAAGGAATGCGGGTTTCGTAATCTTTGCGTACACCACACGCAAAGGGGGTCCGTTAAACGTTGTATATTTGCCTAGTAAAGAACCTTTTGGATCATTTAAAACCGAGGGTCTTACAACCTATAACAACCATATATTCCCAAAAGTGGTGGACATGCAACTACGCAACAGTGTGTGGGAGAATAAGGATTTCCTCCAATACCGACAAGAAGAAGTCGATCAAGCTAACAAGATGCGTATGCAGGATATAGTGGGAAAGCTGCGATTAAATGATTGTCACAAGCTGCAAGAATTACACGAAGGAATGGATCTGGTTGTCGATGGAATCAAAGACTTTAAATATAGAGGCAAACTTCGGTACATTTTACAATTCGAAAACCTAGACGGTCTCTATGTATCAAACTATTGGTTAGAAAAGGAGATAGAGGACTTGGGTATCGATTTAAAGTTTAAGCTGCGAATAAAATTAGATAAAATTAAAGCCACTCCAAACAAACATAAAAAAAGGACAGTCTTCTGTGTATAACTTTGTATTAAAATTAAGTTTAAATGACGCCATGCTTGGCATTACATTTTTTAAATTTGTTATGTATAATGTCAGAATAAAAATTTTAGAATAGTATTACATTGCTTTTTATTTACAAAAGGCTGTGACGTTACCCCGAAATAGCAGTCGCACAGAGAGGGGTGTGCATGGGCAGGAGTGCGTACGCGCAGGGGTGCGCATGGGCAGGGGTGTGCATGCGCAGGGGTGCTCATGGACTGGGATGTGTCTGGGTGTACACGAGGGATGCGAATGTTAACAGTCACCAAGCATCCAATTCTTTATTTGGATGGTATCGAGTACTTGCCTGCGTATGTATCCGGAGTAAAAGAATACGATTTGCATACGCAGCTTATTAATAAAATTAGTTTATCGAGGGAAGATGACAAAAGCTACATCATTCCTAATAGTACAACAATCTACGCATGGGGGCGTAAAGATATAAGATAGTTGTTTATATTTGTATATATTAGTTTTAAGATTCCATAATTTTTAAGTCCTTCTCCCACCTTCCAAATCCTTCCGGCTTCTATCCTGGTTGACAGAGTATACGTGTTATCTCCACGTGGTATTCGCGGGACACGGCGGTTTTAGATTTCTCGGGAGATGGTTGGCTAAGGCATATGACCTGGGTTGTGAAAAAGGTTTTAAAAATGGTGTTAAATAAATATGAGCAAAAATTAGTGATTTGGGTCTTTAAAACGCATAACTTTGTATGGGGTGGTCCTATTTAAAATTTATTTACAGATTTGGGGTCCCTAGAAAAATTTAATATTAGTTGATACCTAGCAAAATATATTTATCTTAAAAGAGTGACTACCCTGCATATAATAAATACAATATAACACTTGTCAACAAACAAAGTTGTAGGGAAAATTAAAGACGTATTTAATGGGGCTCCAGTATTAGAATTTGTTGGTAGTAATGTTAAGTCCTACTGTATTGTACGCGAGAAAGATACGATTAAAAAGATTAAAGGGGTCTCACGAATTGTAGTTAAGTAAAACCGAGGGTCTTACAACCTATAACGAGCATATACCTCCAAAAGGGCTAGGCATGCAACTGCGCAGCAGTGCGTGGGAGAATAAGAATTCTCTCCAATAAGAAATTAAAGTTTCTATGTACGTAGCACCAGTTATTGGGAAATGGTCGAAATGTGGAACCTATAAAGACGATTCGTAATTGTGGTTTAGAAAAATAATAGTTTTCTTGGACTAAATAAAATAGCTTAAAGTGATTAATGTATATGGCTACATATTCTCGTACATATCCACAAACATCTGTTTACGTCCACAATGGCGATACCGGTAGTTTTTGTTTAACAAATAGTAGGAAAGATACGTCAGGTGTTAGTGCGTGGAAGCCCATAGGATCGTTAGATTCAAAAAGAACGGTGCGGCGGGATGTATGGTGGTCTCCGTTAGAATAATCGAAAGTGGTTAATCAATCGTATTAGATGTTTAAATAAGCGAAAGTGTAAAGGCCTACATAAACAAAAATTTAATTATCCGACGAAAAAGTGCGCGATGTGCTACACTTATAAAGAAAGTATGGAATGATGCTTTTTAGCGGCCCTAGCAGTAAAAAGGGCGACTGACTTTTTCAAGCAACTACAAGAATAGCAGTAGCGCAGAGAAGGGGTATGCATGTATTATACAGTGCACAGTTGCTGCAAAATATGTTAGTTTACGCTTAGCTCGGATGTGTAATTGATCACGACTTAAAGATCCCTCGGAGGTTTAAAAATTCTCATCCCATTGTCGTTTGAAAAATGTTTGTAAATTATCAGAACAGAAGCGGGTCGAAATTTAAGTTAGATGGATGATTGACTGAGTTTTTCTACCTTTTACGAGGGAATCGGAAGTTGACAGACATCGAGCATCTAATTCTCTATTTGGGCGATATCGAGTACTTACCGGTTCTAGAAATCATTACGTGCGGCCGACCGCTATGCGAAAGTGTAAAAGCCTACAGAAGCAAAATTTAATTATCAGACGAAAAAGTGCGCGATGTGCTATAGAAAGTATAAAAAAAATGGTGCTTTGCATCGGTCCTAACAGTAAAAAGGAGAGTGACTTTTTCTAGCAATTACAAGAATAGCAGTAGCGCGGCGAAGGGGTATGCATGTATTATACAGTGCATTGTTGCTATAAAATATGTTAGTTTACGAGAAGCTCGAACGTAAACAAATTAAATTTTAATCTATAATTAACCACAGTCGTAAAAATGGGAAATTAATGATTAGTTTTAATACCGCTAAGCATATACTTTTGCTTGGTGATTCATTTAGAAAATATTCAAGCCTACCATTTCCTAAAGCATGACGTAGAAGTTATTTAAAATTAAATTGCTTTATTAGTAAATATTCTGTAGACAACAAGTTGGTATTTCCTTAGTAATGGTTTAAAGTGTTTTTATTAAGTTTATGGTTATAGTAGCACTGCATCTTCTACAGCACGACTTGCACACAATTTGTGTGCGTGTGCTATCACCTTTTTGGATTTTTAATATGCACGCGATCCGTATAACATGGAAGACGTTTTCCGGTGTTTCTACTAACTGCATTCGCACCATCGACGATGCGAATCAGGTGCATGCATTGGCGCTAAATGTACTGGACGAGCAGCGAAGATTATGACGTCATTTAGTTCCCCGCTGAATCCTCAACATCGTTCGACCGTCTTTGGAAACCTTCGGTATGCATTCTATAAGGAACATAAATCAGGTACGCTAGAGTAAGCTTTTTAGTTATAAGTTAGTTCGATTACAAGTCAAGTCTTATAGTGCGGATTTTGTTTTTTACTAAACGTTTTTAAATGCGAGCCCTGTCACGTCTACTTTACCAGGAGGGATGCTCTCAAACGGCACCAGAACAAATGTCGTAGTGTAACATCGTCCACGGTTAAGCTTATACATCCGTCGGCAGCAAAGTACTTAAACTCTGGGTCTTGCAGTATCGCTTTTACAAGAATAGCTCACAGCGACACAAGGAAAAACAGCACGGTATGTCAAGCAGTAAACGTTCAGCTCCGCCAGCTGTTAAAGGGTCTTGTACGAAACAACCACGGATTCTGTGTAAAGTGTGCGACATGGAGGTGTTAAAGTCTGCATACCCTGGTCCTAATAGTTCAGCAACCTACACATGGGGTATAAATATATAAGGTAGTTACTATATTTGTATATATTTTATTGTGTTTCCTTGTACAAACAATTAAGGTAGGTCAGTAAACAGTATTAAATTGCTATTAATTGACATGCATTTAGCGTACTTTCCTATTGTAATAACCGCATTTGTTTGGACACACTTTTAAAAAGAAATTATATACAGCTTTCTTAATTATTAACCACGCGATGATTACGCCAAAAGTCGACCTTCCCATTTACATATTTAAAACACATTACATTGGAATGATTAGTTTATTAAACTGTAAATTGGATAAAATAAATTATTAAAATTTTGTGTGCTTATTTCTTTGTATTGGTTAAAGGATTGTAGATATTAAAAAGGATAGCTGATTAGAAATCGACATTGATAAAAAAAATCTTAAAATTCGGGTAGCTCTCTGGGGGATGGTACAATCTAAAAAATTCCTAAAAATTCGGGTAGCTGAGAAAATTCTAATATTAATTGATTCCAAACAAGATAGGGTTTATCTCAAAAGATGCATTGGTTAGACGAAGAAAACTATTTGTTAGTTTTGCTTATAAAGCAAAGAGCAACATTTAGAGGTTTGAGAGCTTTAAAGTGTAACTTTATAAGGAGTAGTCCGATTTTAAATCTGTTTACATATTCGAATTCTGTATAAAATTTTAGACTAATTTAATGTATCGCATGACTAAAAAATTCATAAGAACGATCGGAAATCGCAACAGGTAAGAAATTTTAAAATTGGGGTAGCTCTCTAGGGGGTGATGCTATCTGAAAAATTCCTATAGATTCGGGTAGCTGAGAAAATTCTAATATTAATTGATACAAAACAAGATAGGTTTATCTCGAAAGATGTAATGGGTAGTCGAAGAAAACTATTTGGTTCAGAATGTTAGCGGTAAAAAATCTTAAAATGAGGATAGCTCTCTGGGGGATGATGCTATCTAAAAAATTCCTAAAAATTCAGATAGCTGAGAAAATTCTAATATTAATTGTGTAACAATTTTATTTTTTGGTTATTAAATCCGTTCTTAAAAGTGCAAGAATTATAAAACACTTTTATTAAAATAATAAGTAAAATACATTTAACAACTTTGGTATTACGCGAAAGCGGCATCTTTATGTAGCATTCTATGTATAGTCAAATATCTGTGTCTTCGATAGCAATTTGCAAGCGCGTTTTGGTTGACAGCCCCCTCCTGGGACACTCCGTTCGTCCGAGCAAGATTGATAACCAGTCGGCCATGCGAGATAGTAGAGTCAAGATGTACGAAAAAACGCAGGCCGCCAATTTGCGTATAAATTTTGAGCAGTCGAGACACATCTTTAAATAGCGGTTGGTATCCTATAAACGTTATTAAATTGTTTAATTGAGATATTTTATTTAGCGCAAAAACAACACTAAAAATGCAACTTTAAAAATAGGAAATCCAATCACTGATGTTAAAACCACTTTGTATCACAACCTGTAAAAAGCAACTTAGAAGATGGAAAGTTTGACTAATTTATAGAAGACCATTTTATTATACAACGTAAAGATGTTATTTGGTAAGGCAGCGTGATTCAACATATTGCAGCAGCTGACGGATGTATTGTGACTGCATTTAATTCGACACCTGGAGCAATTCCATGTGCTAGAAGCTGTTGAGGATGAGCTGGGTCCACACAACATACTGTAAATTCCGCTTGATATAACAAGTACCTCATCAAGGCCACAAAAAGCAGTTTTGGTTCGTAGTTAGTTTTAAGAATCTTTTTTGATGGTTTATACATTAGAAACACTTTAATTTGTTTGATTGTGTAAAAGTACGAATATTATAAAAATTTCAATTATTTGTTGAGCTGGAATTTTCCAGTGTTAATATTATAATTCACTATTTTGATGGTTTTAGAAACCACACACGTGGTTCATTATGTACCGTTAGTAACAGCAACAGGTGTTACTGACGTCACTTGTTTGTCTGCAGTATACTGCTGACAGATGTGTTCTAGAAAACAAATGCTTCGAACAGCGTTTGCCCAAGTTGAGTAAACAAGAATATTTTTGTGATCTGCTTTTTTAGTAGAAATTAAAACTAATACAAGTAATTTAGAAAAGGAAAAACTTGAGTAACAGTGTTTTTAAATTGTAATCCGCCTGAACAGATCTGCACGGGTCGGACCTTTTTAGTGTAACAAGTTTACACTAAGCTGTAAAATGTTTGATTATCAACAATTTTGATAAACCTTAATTTAAAATTCTCGAAGTCATTTAATTATTTATAAAATTTTGTTGCATTGCATTTTGTTTTAAAAGAGAATCTTTTGAGTAAATTATTGGTTCAAGATTAAAGTTTTTTATTTTGATCAAATATGGTCAAACCTAACAACAGGAAACTAATATCCTTAAGAGTAGAATTTTGATGCCAATTTTATATAGAAAATATCTTTTTAATATTTCTTTAGGTATGTTTGCGGGACACAAATAGTGTTCCACCTTTCTATTAATCTAATTATTGCAATTTCTTCCAGGAGCAGCGTCTTATTTTGTTAAGACGGGTTTTTGTCATCGAAAGCGATTTTCTTTCTTTGGGTTTCCACGTCCGCCCCTAGAAATATACCACGCAATTATCATAAATAAGTCAGGACTTGGTGGCGCCTATTTGTTTTGGATTAAGTTTGACTTACAATCAGATTTCGACTTACCCCCCCATTTCTCATAGCTCTACCCAAGGAATAGACCCCTAGTTATGTCGGAAGACTCCGTTACACTTGCTCATAACGTGAGACCAGTTATATGTAAGAAAAATTAGCTTCACTGGAGCCCATTAAAGAAACACGCCTCAATTGATACCAAACAATATAGATTTATCTCGTGGGTGTAAATGTGGAGAAAGATTTATCTCGCGAGGGAAAAATGCGGGTGTGACGTAATCAAAATGGTTGGGGTGCCCGAGCAAGGAGGAGAGCAAGGCGGAGCAAGGAGGAGCAAGGTGGAGATTCATCTCCCTCATTTCCTCCTTATGGGAATTTACATGTAAATTGGTCCAGATGTGTGTGGAAATGAGGGATTCTGGTGGAAATGAGGCGGTGATTTTCCTGATAATGTACTACTCCGGGATGTTTAATCTTTGTTTGGAGAGGGGCCAATTTCCGCGTTGCTGAAAAATCCAAAACGTGAAATTTATCTCTAAACCCAAAAAAGGCGGATGCGTCAGACCGCGCAGCTATCGTCCATTTAACTTGCTACCGGTGCTAGGGAAAGCTTTGGCTCGAGTTATGACCACGGGTGTTGAGCACTTAGTGCAAGACAGCGGCGGTTTTCGTAATAGACAGTTTGGTTTCTTGGAGGGCAAGTCGACTATCGACGCGATGGAATTCGTTGTCAAAAAAATTAAGCAAGCGAGAGATGAAAAGGAGCATTGTGTCGTTATAACTTTGGACATTTCAGGAGCATTTGATGCTGTCTGGTGGTCATTGATCGTTTGCGAGTTGAAATGCAGGGGTTGTTCGCGAAACTTGATATCAATGGCGAAGAGTTATTTCTCAGGGCGATTGGCACAGGTTGAAATTCCGGGTGAAGTTTTGTCGCGCGAGGTGGAAAGGGGATGCCCGCAGGGGTCATGCTCCGGTCCCACATTCTGGAAATTGTTGTATGAGAGCGTCTTTAGGGTCAAGTTGTCCAAGGATGCTCATTCGTTGGGTTTGCGGATGATACGCTTTCAATTATCAGATAGCGACTATTAATAGGCATGCAAACAAAACTAAACGAGGCGCTAAATAAGTTGCACGAATGGTCGCAGGCGGTAAATTAAAATGTAACACGCCGAAATTGGAGGAGTTTTATTTCGGTACGAAACCGAGACAGCGACCCCCTAGGCTAGAGCTAGGAGGGGAGAAAATACCATTTAAAGATGCTATGCTATTACATATCTTGGTGTCAAGATCGACGATAAATTAAATTGGAAAGCGCACGTGCGATATGTTAAAGGCAGCGAAATATCAAATAAAATGATGGCGGTCACAAAAATAAACTGGGGTTTCAAGGGCGAATCGCTTAGGGCAGTTTACGCCGTAGCGATAGAGCCGGTGAAGCTATAGGCAGCATCCGTTTGGGCGGAGAGTTGTAAAGTAAGGGAAATTGGACAGTTAACGAGCATGCAACGCAAGCTACGTTTCGGGCCTTGGGTGCGCTCTTTTTAAAAACTTCTTCCAAAACTTTTTGTAACAATTTAGTTGGCTAAACAGCAATTACAATTGAATTTTGGCAAACTGGATTGATTTATGCTAAGTCGAAAATTAAATAATAATTGGAGTTTAATAAGGGCGAGTAGCCGAATCAAACGACAATGTTAAAGCTGAAATACACAAGACTGACTGATGGTCTTGGGACTCCCGGGGTATTTATGTTGTCCCTGTCCCTCACATGCCTGTGGAAACTTGCAGAGCTCATGTCTGCTTATTTCTTAATTCTATTCATTATACAATGTAACAATCTTAATTTCTAAGGGCCACTTGCACCGCATAGTTAAAGTCAGGATTCAATTTTAAGTAGGGCTTTACAACTGAAATTCATTTGCACCGCTTCTAGATCATACGTTAAACCTAGATTTAATAAAACCCTCGTTTGAGTCGACTTAAACGGAGGCTTAAACCGATACTGTCAAATGACATTGATCTTTTATCCTGCTGTTAAAGTGACATAACCTCATAATAAATTTTCTGTGTATTTTTGGGATAGGTATATAAGTAATAATTATTGTTTAGTTGTTTTTTTGCTGTTTGAAATGAGTGGTCAGAAAAGTAGAGCTCCTAAGTTTGAGACTGGGGAAAGAAACAGAATATTTTCATTGGTTGCAAAATATTCCAGCGTTCTTGAAAACAAACGCACAAATGCAGTCTCAAATAATGAGAAAAACAATGCTTGGGAAGAAATTGCTAAGGAATTAAACAAAGATTCTGCAAGTTCGCATTTCCGTAGCGCAGAGTCAATTTCCAAGTTTTGGAAAAACGCCAAAAAAAGAGCAAGGCATGATGCAGCTACCGAACGTCAAGAACGAATAAAAAGTGGTGGAGGTGTACCAGATATTAAAATGAAAGATAACGATTACGAAGCGGTACTTTCAATAATCAACGATAAAAGTGTATATGGTTTTGTCAATCCGTTTGATAGTGATAAGACTGACTCGGTTCCGGTGTCTAACCAAATAGAGAGACATGTAAGTATAATAATGCAGTAAAGAGGAAATTGACATAAAACCGTGATGAAATGAATGACGGAGGGGTACCTATATAATTATATGATCTAAAATATTAACTTTTTAGGACCCAATGGAGTTCTACAATTGTGATGAAAATGAATTCGAGGTTGTCTATGAAGATCCTGCTTCTCAAGCTGGAACTGCCAGTTGCAGTAGTTCAACGTTTTTGCAGCAATTGCTCGGTGAAAATGATACAAACAAAAACATCGAAGCACAAGCTCATTCGCAACCTAGCAAACCAACACTAGCCAAAGTAAGTGAATTTTTTTGTATATGTGTGTTAATATATTTAGAAGTGGTTTGTCAATGAATTAATGGTATAACTAAATGATAATATATGTGCATATGTATTATAAATACAGTTTCAGTGTTCCTAATTGTATAAATTGTTACAGGTAAACGGAGATGCTTCTCGGCGTCGACCCGCTGTTCATGTTAAAGCATTAACATCGTCATTGGTTGCGGAAAAATATGAGGCATTGTTGGAAAAGAGGTTGAATATAGCCTCTCTTCAACAAACATTGTTTCATCAGCAATTAGATCAGCAAGCAGAGGAACATAAGTTGAAGATGGACGAACATAAGTTAAAGATAGAATCCTTAAAATGAGATATTTTATTAAAAAAACAAAAACTTATGAATACTGAATAAAAGAATATTTACACATAATTTTGTAATAATGTATCATAATTTAGATTAAGCATACTTATACATTACTATATTTTCCATATTTGATAAATAAAATCTTAAAAATTAAATTTTTTTAACACAACACAACTTATAAACGAGCAAAATAGTTGTTGATCAAGTCTTGTCTTTCATGTACTACAACATCTTCATTATGAATTAAATTGGGCAACTGACCTTCTTCAATGAACCGATCTAATACTTTAGGGTCCATATGTTCAGGTGGAGGAGGTAGTTCCTCGTTCTGATTCAGCGCTATATTGTGTAAAATAGCAGTGGCAACAATGATTGTAAATCTAGTTTGCAATTTTACTCTCATACCAAATGCAACGATAGGAAACCTTCGTTTCCAAACGCCAAAGGTTCGTTCAATGCAATTTCGCGTTCTGGCATGAGCTTCATTGTAACGCACTTCTGCTCGAGTTATTGGGTTACGAACTGATGTAAAGAAGTTGGCTCGTAGTCTATAACCACCGTCTCCTGCAAAATAGTACAATATAGTGTGTAAATATGTTGCACACAGTTTTACTACCAAGGAGTACACCATTCTGAAATAAACCAGAATCCATCCTAGTCTTAATGCGGCTATTGTTGTAAATCGTTGCATCATGTACGGATCCGGGCCAACGTGCCACAAGATCAAGAATTTTTTGATTTGCATTGCACACTGCTTGCACATTGACAGAAAATTTGTCCTTACGATTTCTAAAGATTTCGCCCTCATTAGCTCCTGAAATGTATTAAACGATGAAAATATATTTTATTGTAGTAATCAGCACCTGGGGATTCCATTATTATGTAGTACAATCAATTGCACCTATTACTCTTGGAAATGCTGCTATATCGTAGAAATCCCTTTGAGTTTGAGCAATTTCATTATTTTTTGGCATTTCTATATAGATGGGGCGTAATCTTGCGATTGCTTCAGACACTCTTACCACAATCCGGGATACAGTTGACGAATGCATTTTGGCAAGATCTCCAACTGTTATCAAAAAACTGCCAGACGCATAAAACCGTAAGCAGGTTAACAATTGATTAATCGGCAAAACACTTTGGTTTCTGAAATTACATACTAAGTACTTGACAATTAACATTTTACTAAACCCTACATATCATTAGGATATTCTAAATGCTGCTCGATTAACGCCAACACGTTTAAGATTGTAGCCTTCATTAACCGATATCTTCGAAAAAAACTTAAAGCATCCAAGTCATGAAAATCCTGAGTTCGATTATATTGGATTTGTCGTGGAAAACCAAAATCTATTATCTCTACCACATCAAAATCATCATCCAAGAGATCGTCCCACTCAACAAATTCCATTTTAATAATCTTTTGGATGAACAATATGTAATGAATTCAATGTTTACATTATACAAAACTTTTTGACATTTTATGGATAGAACTCGAGTAGGTCTTGTATTTAATTGAAGTGTAAAAATCCCTAGAAATATGCTGCGTTGCCATACATACGTTGAACAAACAGAGACTTAATAAAGCTTGGTTTTCTGATATGCGGTGCAATACGAACTATTTTTAAGCAGGGTTCAAATGTAAAGCCAAGCTCTATAAAGTTAGGATTAATTGAAAAACGGTGCAAGCGGGCTTAAGTAATTGCGATTTCTTAACCGTCTGTGACCTGCACCTGCAGTATCACTTACTGTCCGGAATACAATGTATTGCATTCGTTCTCACAATTTGCTTATGAACTGTTAATAACCTTTCTGATTTATCCTTGAATTTACAATTTTGCATATACTTAAGTTGTCTTTATAATTTTTTAATAATTCTTATTTATTTGTACATATATAGATTGGGGGGATACATCCTCCCGACGTAAATAAAAGATTAAGGTTTTCTTTGCTTAATTTTTGTAAAATTCATTGATTAAAGTTCATTGTCTCTAAGGGTACATCTATTGTTTCTTTATTTATCTTTGCTCCCTTTAATGGATATTGTGACTTTGCCAACAAAAAAGAATGGACTTCAATTATATTGCAAGGTGTAGTAGATTATACATACAGGTAAAAATGGATAACATTACACATTTTTATTTATAATCTGTACCTTTGTTATAGATTTCCTAATATAAACTGTAGGGCCCCCGGATCATGCCACGATGCTTCAGTTTTTCAACAATCGCAAATATTTCAACGGCATGAGAGGTTAAATGCTAAAGTGAAAAATATTTAATATATTTTCATAATATAATACTACTTTTATTTATAGGACACTCAAATTATAAAAAACATACCCGTTCCATATATGATAATAGGTGATCCTGTTGGAATAATAACTTGCTTAATGTGATAGTAATAAAACGAACATGAATGATTAATGTACTGTAATTAAAATGAAAATATGTTGAGTACAATGACGTATTATTCAACGCTAGGTCACCATCGTACTCTCACCTAAATGGACTGTAAGCTACTGCCCGCTCTCGCACGAGCGACCCTATTTTATAATAGTAAAAGAGGGTGAGGGAGACAACACCCTGCAACCAACATTACAAAACAATGATTTCTGAACATGCCCCCCGCCTTGAAGGGACACTACCTTCAAATTAACATGTATAAGCATATTGAAATAGATTCGATACAATAATGTAAATTAATTTGTAATGCACAATAACCATGTGATAATTTGTCTATAAGTAATTCAATGACACAAAATGTGTAGTTAAATAATAATCATCGACACGTAGACACATGAGGCACAGATCACTACTCACATGCACTAATCAGACACATCAGCATTGGTAGGAAGTGGGCATATTGCCGCTACTGTCCTCTTGATAATACCATTATGAGTCCTTATTGACACGACTCTGGTGACTCCGTCGGGACCTTGATGTAGAGCTACTACTCGCCCCAACAACCAATGTAGTGGTGGTAGATTTTTGTCCTTGACAAGTACAAGGGTATCTAGTTTCAGATTCTGTCGATTTTGCTTCCACTTAGAACGCGTTTGGAGTTCGGAAATATATTCTAACGACCAACGCCGCCAGATATGCTGCTGCATTTGTTGTAGTCTTTGGAAACGACTCAAGTGCGTTTCAGGTGAAAGCTTCCAATCAGGATCTGGTATAGAAATTAACGACCGTCCGATAAGGAAGTGTGAAGGAGTTATGGGTGTTAGGTCTACAGGATTAGAAGACATAGGTGTCAAAGGACGAGAATTTAGTATTGCTTCCACTTGAACTAAGACCGTTGAAAGCTCTTCATAAGTGAGGCATGCATTTCCAATCACTCTCTTGATATGCGTTTTTATACTTTTTACTCCGGCCTCCCATAAGCCTCCAAAATGTGGAGAATGTGGAGGTATAAAGCTCCACTCAACACCCTTGCACAGAAATTTAAGAATTCGTTGTCACTAGACTGTAAATGATTTATTAATTTCTTTATTTCGTTATTGGCGCCGACAAAATTAGACCCATTGTCGGAGACCATTTTATTAGGTTTGCCGCGTCTCGCCATAAACCGCTTAAATGCTGCGATAAATGCTGCCGTGCTTAGATCTGTAACTAACTCAACATGTATTGCCTTTGATGCAAAACATATGAATACACTGACGTATACCTTGCACGTCTTACAACCACGTCCCTTTCTATCTTTCATGTACAAGGGACCAAAGTAATCCACGCCTGTGACCATGAAAGGAACCGAGTGTGTAACGCGTGCCTCTGGAAGATTGCCCACTATGTGGTCTTGTAGAATGGGGCGTGTTTTAAAACAGTTTATGCAATTGCGATAAGTTAGTTTTGCAAGATTTCTGCCACCAATAGGCCAGTAATTTTCACGTATTGAAGCCAACATGTGCTGTGGTCCCGCATGACATAATGCCTTATGTGTATTTTCAAACAATAATTTTGAAAAATGGTGATTGGAAGGAAGTAAAACGGGATGTTTTTTGTCGTAGGCGTATTGCGAATTGCTAATTCTTCCTCCAACTCGAATTAAACCATCTTTGTCAAGAAATGGGTTCAAAGCGAGAATTTTACTTTTATTGTTAATTGGCTGATTGCCGGACAATTTTGTTAACTCCGCAGTGAAGTGTTTTGATTGAATGTGTTTTAATATGCGTGTCACTGCGTACTGTAATTCTTGGACACTCAATGGACCATAATTGCGTTCAGGTTTAGATTTTGAACAATTGTTTTTGAAGCGAATACAGTAGGCAATGCTTCTGATGCAACGATTAAGATTTGAAAATTTATAGAAGGATATATTCTCTTTTACCTCTCCTATTAAAGTTGTAGAGGTTGTTTTCAACTCAGGTAATCCGTTGATCGGAATAATTTTTGAAGATGGCCAGCTGGAGCTTTCAAGCAGCATCCAATTTGGACCGTGCCACCATAACTTTGAGAGTTTTAGTACACTGGGACTTACTCCACGTGAAAGTAAATCTGCGGGATTATCTGAAGATGAAATATGTTGCCAATTTTCATTCGATTTGCTTTGAATTTCTGAGACACGATTACTCACGAAAGGTTTCAACAAATGGGGAGGAGTCTTGATCCATCCTAACGCAATTGTTGAGTCAGTCCAGTAGAAGACCTTATCAAAGTTGTATTCTAGCGAATTTATCACCTTGTGTGAGAGACGCGCAAGAATCAGAGATCCGCATAACTCTAACCTTGGTATGGTTAGCGGCTTTATTGGAGCAACCTTAGACCTTGCACAAAGAAGATTGGACGAAATATTGCCCTGCAGATCAATGCATCTTATGTATAAACATGCTCCATATGCATTTTGGCTGGCGTCCGAAAATCCATGCAATTCGACAACTTTCGGATCGTTGCAGCGTACATGACGAGGAATTTCAAAGGCATTTAATTGAGCAAGTTCATCCTTAAAATGAATCCACGTCGAATGAATGTCAGTGGGCACTGGTTGATCCCATGTCAGATTCTCCAACCACAATTGTTGAATCAGAATTTTGACTGTTATGATGGATGCGCACAAAAGTCCCAGGGGGTCGAAAATCTGAGAAATTTCTGAAAGGATGGATCTCTTAGTGCTTGCACATGAAGTTGTGGACGAACATGTGTCGATAACTAGATTGTCTGATTGACATGACCAAAGAACTCCGAGAGTTTTTGAATTTTCATTTGGACTTAATTGCAATAAGTCAAAATCAGACCGATTGATGAATGTCTTTAGGAAATCGTAATTATTCGAAGTCCATTTACGTAACTGAAAACCTGCCTGTTGTAAAATATTTGAAACTTGACGGCAATGAGCAAGAAGCGTGTCAAAGTCGTCATTCCCTACGAGCAAGTCATCAACATAGAAATTGTTTGCAATGATAGCTGACGCTTCTGGGAAAATCAAACTATTTTCTATTGATAATTGATGTAAACACCTAACGGCTAAGAAAGGAGCAGATGCTGTGCCATACGTTACGGTATTGAGTTTATAGACCGATAACGGTTGCGAAGAGTTTTCACGCCAAACTATTTGTTGTAAAGACCTTTGATCTGGTTTGATCCAGATCATTCTGTACATTTTTTCGATATCCGCAGAAGCTACATATCTGTGCTGCCGAAAACGAAGAATGATTGCGAATAAGTCACTTTGAATAGTGGGGCCAACCATCTGACAGTCATTGAACGACCAACCGGATGTGCTAGGAGCCGAAGCGTTAAAAACTACTCGTAATTTTGTAGTGAGACTACTTTCCTTTAGTACGCCATGATGT
Source organism: Platerodrilus igneus (assembly GCA_036346225.1). Classification (NCBI taxonomy): domain Eukaryota; kingdom Metazoa; phylum Arthropoda; class Insecta; order Coleoptera; family Lycidae; genus Platerodrilus; species Platerodrilus igneus. The sequence goes on from JARFIW010001346.1 coordinate 752,723, forward strand.
GGCATAAAGTATTCAACCTTTGAAGTGGAATTAAGACTGTCGTTGGAAATTATTGATCTAGTTTTTTCCATATGGCCTAAAGATTCATATTCTTGCATAAATTGAACATACATATCGCGCATGACTGGATTTTGTGCCAGTTTCTGCTCAAGATTATGAAAACTCTTTATTGCTATTTGTTTAGATTCCCCAAGATTTTCAGCCGAGTGCTTCATGGGTATGGAGACCATGAAACGGCCATCTGAACACTTGCTGTAGTTGGCTTGAAAATGAAGTTCGCAGTCGTGTTCTTCTGGCGAATGTGGCACCTTGTCTGTGGGGCATTCTTCAATCACCCAGAATTTTGAAAGATGATCTTGTTCAGGATCAATTGAATTGGTTGTAAAATTACATATTGAATTTTGCCTCGTTAAGAGACTGTTTGAAGCATGCAGAGGTCCAGCAACAACCCAACCAAGTTTTGTTTTATGGAGAATTGGTATACCTGGCCCCAGACGAATTTGCCCTACATCTAGCAGTTGCCAGAATAAGCCTACTCCAATTAACAAATCAACCTTGGATGGCTCTGTAAATGTAGGATCTGCTAGACGTATATTTTGTGGTATTTCCACGTGTTGTAGATTAACCCTTTCGCTAGGTAACGAATCGCATATAATAGGAATTACCAGACATGAAATCGACGTCTTAAATTTATTATGACATGAACTAATTGTAACCGAACATTGTCGTTTTACGGAAGACGATATTTGTCCAATTCCTTGAACGGAAATATCAACGTTGTGAAAATCCACACCTAAAGAGTTGCACAACTCTTCGCTTATATAATTACTTTGAGATGCGCTATCTAAGATGGCTCTGCAATTTTGTGTTTGTCCATTCCTCTTTTGTATTTTTACGATTGCTGTTGATAGCAACGTTAGTGGTGATTTTGCGAAGCAGCAACTCGAAAGAGCGACACTATTAGAAGTCGAGCTTTCTTTGTTGGGTGTGGTTGTAGCTTGAATATTGTTGTCAATGTGCAACAACGTGTTGTGCTTGTTAGGACACTTTCTACATGTGCCGAACTTGCACTGTTTTGCGTTATGTGAACCGCTTAAGCAATTTAGACATAGCAAAAGCTTATTTACTGATTCGATTCTTGAATTTACTGAAAGATTAAGAAATTCTGGACATTTGTATATTCGATGCTGGCCCTTGCAGTAGGCGCATTCAGTTTGATTTGCTGTGAAAAAAGATTTGTTTGAAGCCTGGTTACGTTTCGCATTTGAACGAAATTGATTTTGAATATGTTTCTGAATAGGCGTTTGTTTATTTGATTTGTTTGAGTCGTGAGCTTCGATCTTTTCACAGACGTCAGCCTTTGTTTTTAGAAAGGTAATTAGATCGAGAAAGGTAGGTAGTTCGCCTACGCATTTATAGGCTTCCCAATCTCGTGCAATTGTGGTACATAACTTACCGCAAACTATGTAATTTAATAATGTATCCCACTGTTCGGTGGGTTGTTTTAATGCTTTTAGTGCCCGTAAATGACTCGATATATTGTCAATTAGTTTTCGAATCTGTTGTGAACATTCCATTATAACGGAAGGACTATTAAAGATAGCTTGCACATGGTTGTGTATTAATAGTTTTTTATTATCGAAGCGTTCGCAAAGTAATTCCCAAGCTAATTTGTAATTAGACAGTGATAGCTCTAGTGAACCAATGACCTTGCTCGCCTCACCGGTTAACGACCCGCGCAAGTAATAAAACTTTTCCATATCGTTAATTGCGGGGTTTAAGTGAATTAAGGATTCAAATGTATCGTGATATTCAATCCAGCTGTTATATTGTCCATCGAAAGACGGAATGCGAACGGCCGGTAGCTTAATGTTGTTCTTTTGTGAAGTTTCATGTAACCTTATACTACCTGCAGACTCGGAAGAGGAACCCCTGTTGTCAGAGAGGTTAACAATCGCCCGTTTTGCAATTGAAGTTAAAGAATAGAATGTATTTTCAAATTCCTCTCTTTCCAACAGTTCATCTTCCTCACCTGAATGCAGCATTTCTATTTCTAACTGTACTTCCTCGAACTGATGTATCAGTTGCTCAATATTATTGAGCCTTATTTCAATTTCACACAAAAGATTATTACGTTCTATGCCCTCCAATTCGCTAAGCTTTTTAGTGCTTGACTGAATAAACTTGTTAAATAATGTAAGCTTTGCCTTAAGAGCACCCCTTTTTATACGCAATGTTTTAATTTCTGTGTTTGACATGATGAAACAACTTGAAATCGTCAAATATTTAAATGGAAATGCAAACCACACTTACGAATTGTGTATAATAGCGATTTAATGTCTGTGAAGTAGTAATGTGAATGGATGCAATTAAATATTATCATAAACAGATGCAATTCTAAATAATACGATAAGGAAGTGATATATTGTAAAGACTCACGTGTTCCTTGTATTTAATAACGTCCTGTGGTCGTTAAGCTTGCGCCTATAGCCCGCAGGTATAATAAACCAGACTTGTCTCTGCTGAGCTCCGGCAACCTTGGCGGTTAGACTGATGCTTCCACGAAGACCAATGCTTTGTTGTAATTGAACTTGACGTTGCTTTTTTAAATGAGAAATTGCACTCGAATTCATTAAGTATGTCGGCCGAATGGACCAGAAATATGTTGGAATAATAACTTGCTTAATGTGATAGTAATAAAACGAACATGAATGATTAATGTACTGTAATTAAAATGAAAATATGTTGAGTACAACGACGTATTATTCAACGCTAGGTCACCATCGTACTCTCACCTAAATGGACTGTAAGCTACTGCCCGCTCTCGCACGAGCGACCCTATTTTATAATAGTAAAAGAGGGTGTGGGAGACAACACCCTGCAACCAACATTACAAAACAATGATTTCTGAACAGATCCCGCATATTCTTTGCTTCCGTGGCTAATAAAAGGCTACACCAAATCTGTGAGATTATCTCTAGAAGAAGAATCTTTCAACGTGCATTTAAATTGTGGGCGGGTATCAGTTGAAATAGTTTTTGGAAGGTTGAAGGCACGTGGGCGTTGTTTATTGAAACGAGTAGATGTGCATTACACATTTGTTCCAGAAATTGTATCAACGTGTTGCATTTTACATATTATTGTGAACTATTAAATATATTGGGGTGCCTTAATAGCCTAGGGCTAAATTGGATATCTTTTTATGGTGAAGGGATCTCGACATTCTTCCGACTAAGCTAGGGGTATATTCCTCGGGTAGACCTTATGAGGAGTGGTCGTGGATTTTATGACAAAACATTGTTTACTTAGTGACCCTAATAATACTAAAATAGAGGGTGCAAAAGGGGCGCCACCAAGTCCTTAAATTTTTTAATCACGGGTTCGCCCTAAGAGAGGACTTGGAAGTCCTTAGAGAGAAATATCGTATTTACCGCTAAAGTAGGAACTGTACAGAAAATATTATTAATATAACAATGAAGGACACAAGAGATGTACTTTTGCTACCTTATACTATAAAGAAAAAGAATAGCCATTTATACTAATAATTTAAACATTATTATATAAACCAATTTAGGCATTAAGCCTCTTGAAGGTGTTCTTTAGTGCTTCTTTATCAAGTCACTGTCATAGACTTTACTTTTATGAAAGGGTATTTATACCTTTTATAACTCAATTACCCTATCTTTGAACTCACTTGTCTAAAATAAAACAATTATGCAATTGAATTAATGATTGTTATTTAATTAAAATTTTGCTTTCTAAGTAATAAAATTTTATGTACAAAATATACATCACAAATGTGGTCTAAAGTCTTTAACACAATGATTGAATATGAAAATTATGACTGTCTTTACTAAGAATAAAGAATATCAATAACGTATTAAACATTTTTACAAGGCTTTCCAAATTAAAGTACCCAAAATACACAGATCTGTTACCTTGGTTTACAAATGTGTATTAAATATTCAAAGACTAAAATTATTAGTTCTTGTAATTACTTAAGGTGTGATTGAATTTGAATGAAATACTTTGTTAGAATTAAATAAAGATATTCATATTCATTTGCAACAATATTATATATAACCCTTAATTCAAACGGTGATAAATTTTAAATAGCAAAAATTTTCGTAATTACATAGTAAAATAAGAATCATAGATTGCTACAATGTTGTTTTCGATCATCTGCCTCGCTGTTAAGATAGGTGAACAGTTGTAGTCATGTCAAAGTGATAGAAGAACGCTTACCTTGGAAACTGTTGTTTGAAACTACATTGAAACAATTACGTTGTCGAAACCAGATGTGCAGGCCTGCGATCCTTTGACAACCAAATAACGTCAACGTACTGTCCACTTTTTATTGCGTAATATACTGGATCTTTACTGGAACCATTTAACACGAACTTGAAGTGCATTACATCTTCGCAAATCGAAACAACATCAAACCATAAAACAGGCTATCCAAAGTACATCATTTTCCACGTTCCTTTTACTTGTGTTGAAAACAAATTATTTAACGGTAATTGAAAAATTAAAAATATATTTGAACTTGTAAGCTCGCAATCTTATCATTGCTGAATGTCTAGAATAAACATTATTACATTTACGTTAGTGAGAATAAAATTACAAAGACCAAATTTCGCCAACTATTTATGTTAATTTTTTAATAAGTTAATTGAAATTAATATTAGCAAATTTTAAAGAAAGTATTATTGGAAATTCTATAAGACCATAACTAGAAAATCCACAGGGCACATTTTTATAAATTTAGTGAAATCAAAATTAACAAATTTAAGGAATTCATTATCAGAAATCCATAGAGCGCATTATTAAAATACACAGAAAATCAAGTGCATCTTGCACTTGGTCAAGCGGTCACGCCTGTTGCTACACGCAGGTTGCTAGCGAGGACGCTATTCAACTGCAAGGTGCTTGTGACTCCACCAGTGGTCGTGCCAGACTGAATCGTCTGTTCGATGCGCAGAACTCACATCAAAATCGCCTGACATTAGAGATGCTATTCAAACGACCAACGTTTACTAATAGTAACTAAACTAATATTATAAAGTAATATTCGGCTTGTGATTGGGGTACACGGCCCTGATCTAAATATTTATTTACATCGCAAAATTTAATTGTTTATTTAAATAGACAATGCAGTGTATTTTATAAATAATTTGAAAATGATTTGTAGTCGTCAAAAAAAATTGTTACAATTGTTGAAACCAGAAAAGACACATTTGTTAGTGTATGGGAAACTGCAGTTATAGAAGCGGAATTGGAGTTTCCCCAGTCAGAGGAAGATCTTAATAGAGAACGTGATAATTTTAATGCCGCAGACCTAAGGAACCATATCAAGGATTACCCTGCAGCAAATTTTCCATTACGCAGAACATTTTATACTTAATCTAACAAAAACAGAGAAGTTGCAGAAATCGGTTTTTAATTATAATATATTGATTAAATAAAATAATATAATAAACAAAAACTTTTTTAGTTATAATATAGTTGATATATTTTATACAATCCTATTTTGGTGATGCCGGTGAAACAGAACTTGGTGTAAAGAAAGGCAGTGGTCCTGCCATAAAAGTGGAAGGCGGATAACATGGCGCCATTTGAGAGATATTTTGAATGCCATTTAGAGGTACATTTGTCACTTCCATCATTGTCTCTCTTTGTGAATTAACAAGCGTTGCAAACATGTCTTTTTCAGACTTCCGCTGTTGCTTAAACAATGTTCCAATAAACTGCTGCTGTTTATCAAGCAAGTTCGCTTGCAATTCACTTGCATTTTCTTTTGTCATTTCTGCATAATTTTGTAAGACTTGCTTGTAGGAAGTATTTCCCACTGTCCTTTTTTGCTTTTTAATATATTGTCTTTCTCTGTCTACTTCGTTATCTGATACATCTGCTATATAACTACCACTTGCATTTTCCAGAGCATCGTTGTCTGTAAAAAACAATTCACATTTATTACGTTTTTAGTTTTTCAATATAAATATAGACCTTGATTGTATTGCCTCAGACTCTCCACTCCACTGAGACTATTTTGTTTCTCATCACTATTTGGTGACGCACCTTCAGAGTCTACTCCTTCCATTACTGCCACTGGTCTGTCTCCCAACAAAACATTCATTTCTTGAAAGAATGGAAATTGTTTACGAGAATTGCTTTCCCCGTTAACACTTAATTTTCGTTTGTATTGATTGAGCTGAACTAAAATTGAGTAAAAATTATATTAGTATGAACTAGTTATTCACTCTACAAAATCAAATCTTTGTGTTCCCTCCATATATTAAATGTAGATATAATAATATATACTTGTGGAGTATGGAAACACTGAACTGATACAAAATGTTATTAACCTCATCAGAAATATTTAACATGAAGGTGTACAAAATGTTAGGTCTACCTAGTTATATTTGTTATTCCACTTACATCTCAAAGTTCTAAAACGGCATTGTATTTGTTGCGCCGATTTCAAATATCCCATATTATGCATAACTCCTTCCAAACAGGAGAAAATATCTTCAGCAGGAAATCTTTTTCCGTCTAAACTACTCATTACTTGTTTTTCACGCACCAACCTTAACATATATCGGGTTGTTTCAATATCCCACGACTCGTGTATTTTTCTATTTTGTTCGCTCATTTTGCATTACCGTTTTCAACTACACACTAAACCTTTCTTTCAAAAACACGATTTAAGTCTGAAATGAAAACTACTCACCGTGGTGTTGGCGCTAGAATAATAAAGATCAGCAACGTATTTACGGCTTCTCTGCATACATACATGCATTTCGTGAGTATAATTTCTCATATCGAGGTCGGGCTTCGTCACATGTCGAGTTTGGTTTCGTCACATGCCGGGATTGGCTTCGTCACATGTCGGGATAAAACAGCTAAAGAGTTGCTTATGCATGAGATTGATGATGTTGATGTTGTTTGTATAAGACAACTTTTCTCCCATATCACACAAATTTGTTTATCGCAAAACTACCTTCCACTTCCCACCTCTACATTTTACTTTTCACGACAAATGTGACGTCAGAGAATCGATCCCGCAGTTTTATAATTGCCAACTTCTACTTTGTACGAAACACACATCGGATTTTTCGAATTTCTTATTAATATTCTCGAGACCTGCTTTTCCTTTACTCCGTGCCCCATCTTGTTAGTACTCTCTAGAGAAAACAGAAGTTTAATTTTAACACCATACCTAGAGGAAACAAATCTGCCGAACGTTCCTCACAGATAACTGTTAAAAGTAAACTAAAATGAGAAGTGAGTGCGAACGAACGAAAGCACATATGGAAAAGCTATAACATGTGTACTTTTTAGAATCGACCTAAAGTTATCGGGAACACCTCCAAAGTCGGCGACCGCCAGAAGTACGGTCCACCGCAGCCTGGCGCGTATTGAGGCATGGCCCGGTGACTTAAACTGTAATCTCGTAAGTTGTACCGAATACATACATACATTTTGGAAGCCAATTTGTCATCTCTCAACCAATTAGACAGTCTTTTAATGGATAATACACATTTTTCGCCACATAACAATTTTCAACAACGTAGATATATTTATACCTCTAGTCTTGTAGTACCATACCCTATATCGAGCATCTAGATCGCTGATTAAATCCGCTTTATGACTCCCTATCTGTTTGCTAGATATACGTTTAGTGTTGGGTCATTTCCACCTAGTTAAATATTCCAACAAAAAAACAAAATTTGCAAATCCGTAATTTAATCTACGTTTATTCGAGATAGATATTTGTATTTAATATGCTAAGCGAAGTTAATTCCCCAATACTAAATTTATATGTAATCTGTTCCTACAACCAGGTTGTCTTCCTCTACATAAATTAACGGATTACACCAACCTACTAAAGTGCTTCTACCACTCCACAAGACATTTATCACTCAATTGCGCAACCACAAATGTAATTGTACTCAAAAACTGGTTTGTACATATAACCAATAACTCATTTTTAATAAAGAATAATTTTAACCAACAGATTTACACTAAGTAGTGTTTTATTTGTTATTTTATATACACACACACACACACGCACACACACACACACACACATATATATATATATATATATATATATATTGCTGTGATATCCCCCTTGAACAATCTAGCCCCTACGATGTAGAATGTTAAATTAGGGTTTTTACCCCGACTAGCTTTTTAAATCAAATAAAGCAATTCTGTAATACACAATATAATGATTAATAATATTTACAACACTCAAAATTTTCTCCTTTTTACAGAATATCAACATATATCAGATTTATGGTTTTCTGAAAGCCATCAAAATATCTTTTACTTATTTAGGGCCCTTCGAACGTTCCAAGATACCTATTCCCTTTGTCATAAATTATTAAGTGACCCTTTTATATTTTTTTGACTTACAAATACACAAAATGATAAATATTGAATTAAAACAGTTTTCAAGAATAAAGTGTATTAAGATTGCTAGCCTGGAATGGGTTCTGTAGTTCCTTCGTAGTCTGTTTCCGTTTTTCTTATTATTGTGCCTGCCCCATAAACTGTTTCGTACCAAGTCAGAATATGTCCAAATTAGAATACTTTCATTTTTAAACTGTCTCCAATTGAAAGTCGAAATTAAAAGTCGATATCAAGACCAAAATTAAAGTCCAGCTTGAAATTATAATCGCTATCAAAATCCAGATTGAAATTACACTCCAAATTACATATCGAAATTAAAATCCAATTTAAATGTAGGTCTTAAAATCCAGATTGACATTAAAATATTCAAATTACATGTAGGTTTTAAAATCCAGATTGACATTAAAATATCCAAATTACATGTAGGTATTAAAAGCCATATTGACATTAAAAGCCCTGTTTTATTAATATTAGAAATGGATTTTTAATTAAGTAGTTTTACTTACGTCTATTAATAGTTCGGCTTATTTTCGTTGCATAAGTTCGCACACTTTTCAAATCTAATTTCATTTTAATTTTTGCTTCACTGGTTACGTAAATCCTTGACACTTTTGAACATAGTCGTAGCCCAGTTTGAATGTATACTAACTCTGTCGCTTTGTCATTATCTAATATATAAGCCTTATCTCCACCTGCTTTTCATTGGTTTATTTACGTTCTGAGACGACACTTCGGCTTTATCTCGCATACCTTGGGATTTTCACCAATTATTTAGTTCAAACTTCGAACGCATGTCTTTACAGTCACGTACGCCTCCCGCATATCGTGGTATTATTTGAGAATTTCCAACCTTTGTCTTTTATTAACTCACGTATTCGAATGTTTGTTAATTATCTTTATCTTAATTGCATCGCCTGGTGCTTGTTTATTTCTACATAATACTGGATTTTTGAACAAATGTGATTTCTTCCTGTCACGTACGATTTTCTAGTAATGAATAATTTAGGTTGCGTGTACGATAATATTTTTAACTCAATTGTTAAATATTTGTAATGCCAATACATATAGGTTTCTCGGTGATTTAATTTTGATACAATTTGTTGCGTTTTCAAATCTTATCTTTACTTGTAAACTACTCTTAGACATTTCTATGTTCTCATGCATCTAATCCCGTGTTATTTGTATACAGTGTGCTCTCAATTAATAATATGTAGAGTGACCGATTTACTCTTATAATTTCTGGAATTATGTGTTTATCTTTAACTGGAAAATGGTTTTTATTTATTCTACGGCCTCTATGACAACCTACCCCTAAACTACCCTATTATCATAACAATGTATATAAGACTAGTAAGATAATGTTTCTAAAAAATGTCTCGTAATAACTTTATTGTTTATTTTGTTACAAGCAACTCATCCTAGCTTATCCCCTGCTGTTGTTTAAAAAGATGTAGTCGAAACTCAAACCACTGACCTCATCAATCTCACCAACCTCGTCAACCTCATCAACATCAATGCCAACAACAGCAACAACATCAACAACCTAACAACATCAACAACATCAACAACATCAACAACATCAACAACATCAACAACATCAACAACATCAACAACATCAACAACATCAACAACATCAACAACATCAACAACATCAACAACATCAACAACATCAACAACATCAACAACATCAACAACATCAACAACATCAACAACATCAACAACATCAACAACATTAACAACATGAACATCATCAACATATTCAATATCGACATCATCAACAGCAACATCATCACAACACCAAAAACATCAAAATTATCACATGACCATCAACATCAACATCAACATTACCATCAAGGTATAACTTCTAACACACTTCGATCCTCACTCGATCGACCCCCTCTCTGCATCAACAACACCAACAAGAAATTCAACAACATCAGCAACGTCAAAAACATCAACAACATTAACAACATCAACAACATTAACGACATCAACAACATCATCATCAACAACATCAACAACATCAGCAGCATCAACAACATTAACAACATCAACAATATCAACAACATCAATTGCAACAACAACATTAACAACGTCAACAACGTCAACAACATTACAACATCAACAACATCAACAACATCAACAACACTAACAACACCAATAACATTAACAACATTAACAACGTCAGCAACGTTAACAACATTAACAACTTCAACAACATCGAATCAACAACATTAACAACATCAACAACATCAACAACAACAAAAACATCAACAACATCAACAACATCAACAATACCAACAACATCAACAACATCAACAACATCAACAACATCAACAACATCAACAACATCAACAACATCAACAACATCAACAACATCAACAACATCAACAACATCAACAACATCATTAACATCAACAACATTAACAACATCAACAACATCAACAACATCAACAACATCAACAACATCAACAACAACAACAACATCAACAACATCAACAACATCAACATCAACGCCATCAACAACAACAACAACATCAACAGCATCAACATCACCAACATCCACAACATCAACATCAACAACATCATCAACATAAACATCATCAACATCATCGTCAACATATTCAACATGAACATCATCAACAACAACATCATCACAACACGAATAACATAAAAATCATCACATGACCATGAACATCAACATCAACATTATTATCAAGGTATACCTTCTGGCACACTTCGAACCTCGCTCAATTGACCCCGTCCCTGCATCAAAAACCCTACAACATCAACAACAATATAAACAACATCAGCAACACCAACAACATCAACAGCATCAACAACATCACCAACATCAACAACATCAACATCAACATCAGCAACTTCAACAACATTAACAACATCAACAATATAAACAAGATTAACAACAACAACGTCAACATCAACAACATCAACATCAACAACATCAACATCAACAATATCAACAACATCAACATCAACAACATTAACAACATTAACAACATCAACACCTGTAACACCAATATTAACAACATCAACATCAAACACATCAACAACAATAACAACATCAACAACATCAACAACACTACTAACATCAACAACGTCAACTACGTCAACAACGTCAACAACGTCAACAACATCAACAACATTAACAACATCAACAACATCAACAACATCGACAACATCGACAACATCAACAACATCAACAACATCAACAACATCAACAACATCAACAACATCAACAACATTAACAACATCAACAACATCAACAACATCAACAACATTAACATCAACAACATCAACATGAACAACATCAACAACATCAACAACATCAACAAAAACAACATCAACAACATCAACAACATCAACAGCATCGACAACATCTACAACATTAACATCAACAATATCAACAACATCGACAACATCGACAAAATCAACAACATCAACAACATCAACAACATCAACAACATCAACAACATCAACAACATCAACAACATTAACAACATCAACAACATCAACAACATCAACAACATCAACAACATCAACATCAACAACATCAACATGAACAACATCAACAACATCAACAACATCAACAAAAACCACATCAACAACATCAACAACATCAACAGCATCGACAACATCTACAACATTAACATCAACAATATCAACAACATTAACAACCTCAACAATATCAACAACATCAACAACATCAGCAACATCAATATCATCATCAACAACAACACCATCAATACCTACAACATCAACAACACCAACGTAATCAACATCAACGAAATCAAAACCATCAACACTATCATTAACATCAACATCAGTAACAACATCAACATCATCAACAACAGCAACATCATCATCAATAACATCAACACCATCAACCCTATCATCAACATCAACATCAAAATCTACATCGACATCAACATCAACATCATTAACAACATCAACATCATCAACAACATCAACATCGTCATCAATAACATTAACACCATCAACCCTATCATCAACATCAACATCAAAATCTACATTGACATCAACATCAACATCGACATCGACATCAACATCAACATCAACACCAACATCAACATCAACATCAACATCAACATCAACATCAACATCAACATCAACATCAACATCAACATCAACATCAACACCAACATCAACATCAACATCAACATCAACATCAACATCAACATCGACATCGGCATCGACATCGACATCGACATCGACATCGACATCGACATCGACATCGACATCGACATCGACATCGACATCGACATCGACATCGACATCGGCATCGACATCGACATCGACATCGACATCGAAACCGACATCGACATCGACATCGACATCGACATCGACATCGACATCGACATCGACATCAACATCAACATCAACATCAACATCAACATCAACATCAACATCAACATAAGCATCAACATCAACATCAACATCAACATCAACATCAACATCAACATCAACATCAACATCAACATCAACATCAACATCAACATCAACATCAACATCAACATCAACATCAACATCAACATCAACATCAACATCAACATCAACATCAACATCAACATCAACATCAACATCAACATCAACATCAACATCAACATCAACATCAACATCAACATCAACATCAACATCAACATCAACATCAACATCAACATCAACATCAACATCAACATCAACATCAACATCAACATCAACATCAACATCAACATCAACATCAACATCAACATCAACATCAACATCAACATCAACATCAACATCAACATCAACATCAACATCAACATCAACATCAACATCAACATCAACATCAACATCAACATCAACATCAACATCAACATCAACATCAACATCAACATCAACATCAACATCAACATCAACATCAACATCAACATCAACATCAACATCAACATCAACACCAACACCAACACCAACACCAACACCAACACCAACATCAACATCAACATCAACATCAACATCAACATCAACATCAACATCAACATCAACATCAACATCAACATCAACATCAACATCAACATCAACATCAACATCAGCATCAACATCAACAACAACATCAACATCAACATCAACATCAACATCAACATCAACATCAACATCAACATCAACATCAACATCAACATCAACATCACATCAACATCAACATCAACATCAACATCAACATCAACATCAACATCAACATCAACATCAACACCAACACCAACATCAACAGCAACACCAACACCAACACCAACACCAACACCAACACCAACACCAACACCAACACCAACACTAACACCAACACCAACACCAACATCAACATCGACATCAATATCAAGATCAACATCAACGTCATCGTCATCGTCAACGTCAACGTCAACGTCAACGTCAACGTGAACCTCAACGTTGACGTCAACATCGACACCAACATCACCTTCTACAACATCAACAACATCAACAACATCAACAACGTCTTCAACATCTTCAACATCAACAACATGAACTACATCAACAACATCAACAACTTCAACATCTTCAACAACATCAACAACCTCGAAATGATCTCTGGCAAGGCGATGCAGTCGAGTTTGATCAATATTTTTAAGGAAAATACAATCATGGGTGTGTGTTGGTGATGATAGATTGTTATTTAAATTATTTAAGGTCATGTCTTATATTTTTAATGCAGGATGCATGCTCAGTAATCTGCAAATTAATAAAAAAAGCATAACATTAATCATTACTCTACATACAGCACAAAAAGCTGTCATAGTCATGCGAGTAATCAGACCGTTTAAAAAAATTCACTATACATCAATTTAGCTTTAGGGGTACATGCAAATGGTTGTATATGATGCTTGATGTCACTAAATCTACATATATGTATATATATATATATATATATATATATATATATATATATATATACCAATGTTTAATGTCATGGAAGTAATAGGGAAAATAAAATTTAAAGTTGGCAACCATATTCGAGTAGTAATGATGACAATGACGAATCAACCGGTTGCCTACCAAGACCAAGAAAAAAATGTTGACGACGCGGTGGATTCACCAGAGGAGATAGCTGTCGATAGCGTCATTAGTCATCGAATGGGCGTCAAAATGTATTTACAGTTACGAGACGTAACGGTTTTAAAGAGGGGGCTGTGTTGCGAGCTACTATTAGGCAACCCGTCAAACACACAAGTGCCGTAAGCACTGTATATTCTCCATGGACCAAGAATCTTCTAGCAATTACTGGAGGATGAATCATCCTTTTTAATTCAGGGTATAAATAAGACCGATGAGGAAGTACCGAGTTAGTCTATATCAGAATGTCGAATATAAATTATGTCGTGTAAAGTTAAATAGTTGAACTTTTGGAAGTTCAAGAGTAAATATAAATATTATAGTATGTGAACGTGTCTAATATACATGTAATTTGTAGAATACATAAATAGACAAAAGTGTAATAATTAAATAGTTGTGTTAGTGTGGTTAATAGACCTATGGTTAAGAAGTTAGTTTAGGAAGATATTAGTGCTTGTAAATTCATTAGTGTGATAGTGCTTCATTGTTAATTGGACTGAAAACATCTATAAATAGGACATATATTGTTAATTAGACTTGTAAACAGTGAATAATAAAGACTCTTGTTATTACTTGTTTTAAATTAGTGAAACGCGGTAGTAGTAGCCGCTACAATATATATATATATATATATATATATATATATATATATATATATATATATATAATTAAGATTCGATTTTGGGTTTTACTTCGTCCAAATGTCATAAATTATTCAAAATATGCCAATATGACATTTGGACGAAGTAAAACCCAAAATCGAATCTTAATTTAATATTAATAACGTCCAGAAACAAAGAATCTATTATATATATATATATATATATATATATATATATATATTCTGTTGTATATAGCAAAGCCATTATTTTTGATTACTTTTCCTGTATTTTAAGAAACTTTGCAATCTACTTTGTCATTATCTTGTTCAAACCAAATCTTAATGTTTCATTTTTTTCCCTCTTAATCTGTACCACATTGGTTAGTTACTTTGTATTTTTCATAATCAGTTTTCCCGTAAGATTATTACAAACTAGGAAGTTTTGGTTAACCTCTATACTGTTTATCACATGCCAAAACCTTCTGTAGAAACCAGTATCATTGAGTCAACATGTATAAAAAGCTAAGACACCTTTCTACTCATCGGTAGTTTGTAGGCAACTAAGCAGCTACCCAAGTCATGGGTCGTCTGCTGTAGAGCAAGTTGAACTCAGAGAAAGAACCCTGGGGAACCGCATACCGCGTAATTAGAGGAAAACAACAAAAAATCGCGCTCAGTAATATAAAGAAAACAAATGGCGAATACACGGAAGGTTTTAAAACCACAGCGGAATATTTACTAGAGAAATTTTTCCCATCGGATAATCCCGAGGGGGATGAAGGGTCGCACGATTTAATACGTCGGGAAGCTGCAAAGGCGCAAGGAACAGGTGCCGATAAGGCAATCCTAGTTCACGAGGTCGTCAGGGCTCTTAGGAGGATGAACCCTAAGAAGGCACCGGGGCATGATGGAATCACTTCAGACGCAGCTCTGCAGGCGTGCCTGTTAGCCCCGTGTGTCTTTGTTGGGTTGTTTAATCTTTGTTTAGAAAGGGCGTTTTCCGCGTTGCTGGAAAATCCAGAATGTGAAATTTATACCCAAACCTAAAAAGGCGGATGCGTCAGATCCGGGCAGCTACCGTCCAATTAGCTTGCTACCGGTGCTGGGGAAAGTTTTAGATCGCGTTATGACTACGCGTGTTGAACACCTAGTGCGAGACAGCGGCGGTTTTAATAACCGACAGTTTGGTTTCGTGGAGGGCAAGTCGACTATCGACGCGTTAGAGTTCGTTGTCGGGGAAATTAAGCAGGCAAGAGATGCCAAAGAGTACTGTGTCGTTGTTGCTTTGGACATTTCAGGAGCATTTGATGCTGCCTGGTGGCCATTAATCGTTTGCGAGTTAGATCGTAGGGGTTGTCCGCGAAACTTGATGTCTTTGGTCAAGAGCTATTTCTCGGGGCGATTAGCACAGGTTGAAATTCCGGGTGAAGTTCTGTCGCGTGAGGTGGAAAGGGATGCCCGCAAGGGTCATGTTCTGGTCCCACATTTTGGAAGTTGTTGTATGAGAGCATTTTTAGGGTCAAGTTGCCCGCAGGATGCTCAATCGTTGGGTTTGCAGATGACACACTTTTAATTGTAAGATCGAGATTGTTAATGGATATGCGCACAAAACCGAACGAGGCGCTTAATAAGTTACACGAATGGTCGCAGGCGGTAAAATTAAAATTTAACACGGCGAAGTCAGAGGCGCTTTATTTCGGCACGAAACCAGGACAGAGACCTCCTAGGTTAGAGCTAGGAAGGGAGAAAATCCCGTTTAAAGATTGTATTACCTACCTCGGCGTCAAGGTCGACAATAAATTAAATTGGAAAGCGCACGTACAATACGTAAAAAGTAAGGGCGGCGAAATATCAAACAAAATGATGGCGGCGGCTAAAATAAAGTGGGGTTTCAGGGGCGAATCGCTGAGGACGGTTTATGCCGGAGCAATTGGGCCGGCAATACTGTACGCAGCTTCTGTATGGGCAGAAGGTTGTAAAGTCCGGGAGATGCGTCAATTGACGAGCGTACAACGCATAACCGCGGTAAAAGCGGCGAGTGCGTACAGGACCACCTCCACGGAGGCTGTCCTGGTGATCAGTAGAACTCTCCCTATCGAATATGTCGTTAGGGAGATTAGAGATAGACGATTAATAAATATAGGAAAAGGGCGCGAAATTATCGAAGATCTTAATCTTGGTAATAGGGAAATTGCAAGAAAGATTGTTGTATCTGAGTTAGGGCACCCGGCTGATATTAGAGGGATCGAGTTTGTCGAAGGTGATGAGGACGCGATGGGTATCAGAATTTATACGGACGGTTCACGTATGGACGATGGGCAAGCAGGCGCGGCGTTTGTCGTGTATAAGCAGGAAAGGGAGGTGTTTCGGTTTCAAACCAAACTCGCGAACTGGTGCACTATCTTCCAGTGCGAATTGGTAGCCATACGAGAGGCTATCGATTACGTAATAAACCATACGGGCAGAGACGAGTATTATATAATCAGTGATAGTAAATCGGCGCTAACGGCTTTAACAAACATGAACACCTCGACAGATCTCCAAGCGGACGTCTGGAGGATAGCGCGTACGGCGCTAGAGTTTCGACGTTTAAAGTTCTGTTGGGTCAGGTCGCACAATGGTAACGTAGGAAACGATAGGGCTGACGAATTAGCTAAAGAGGCCGCGACGGGCGACTTTCGAATATCACATTCGTCGATACCGAGGTCTTTAATCAAAAGAAAGCTGCGCGAAAAATCAATTCGACAATGGAAGAGAGGTGGAACAACGCTGCCACGGGCAGGTTGACCCACAAATTCATACCGAGCATAGAAGCCAGAGGTAAGATCGAGGTTAAGCTCGATCACAAAATGGTGCAGTTGATAACAGGGCACGGCGCCCTGAAGGCGTATTTACAAAGGTTCGGTCTAACCAACAGCGACCGCTGCGAATGCGGTGAGGGCGCGGAAAGCGCAGAGCACGTGCTCTTCGACTGCCCGCTTGAGGCGGGAAATCGAGGGTTGGCTGATAGCAAACTAGCTATCCTAGGTCTGGCATGGCCAAAGAGCCTAGAGGAAGTCGGGGAAGTGGTTAACCAGAAGGCGTTCTGGACAGCCTTAAAAGAATTCGCGGGAAGGGTCGCGAGATTAGACAATCAATGACGACCGCGTGTAAAAATTCGGTGGGGTTGGTGGGAGGATTGAAAAATTTTAGATTGACTTGGCGTGAGTAAGGATACGAGCATAACCAAATAAACAATAACAAATAAATCATAAACCCTCATTAAATTAAATCAATAAAGTAAACAAGGATAATAAAACAGAGCGCAACCGCGCATCCCCCCAGGACTTGAAAGTGAAGTGATAGTGATAGTGATTGTGATCCCCCCAAGAACATTTAGTGCATACCCACCAGGACTTTAGCAGTGCACCCCGTCCCACCTTTAGAAGTAAGTTACAGACGACCAGATCTTCGGATGCTGGAGAATTTTATTATCGAGGTAAGACTTAAATTGTGGCGGCTGTACTCGCACAAGCATTGATTTACATTAATTAATAGTTTTCGAAATAATTTAACAAGCACGTTTGGTGTGTAAAGGCGCTAGCCGACATATGCTTGTGGGAGTGCACCTGATAAACAGGGTGATGCTTTTTGCTATTTTGTGCACTGCTATATGCTTAACGCTTATTAAACATTTATTTATATATTTACATAATTATATTT